>CM069590.1:57593488-58040624 GCA_035771175.1 Paratinospora sagittata
GATTTTCAGCAGAGGAAAATGATTCACTTTCCATCAGCAGCAGCCAAGTCCGTAATTGCACGTGAAGGAGACATCAAGCATTCAATAACCACTATATGCATCAAAAACATTTGACAAGCATGGATAACACATGCCCACTCAAGAAAGTTTCTATTCTTTTCTTCCCTATAGATGAAGCCAAAGTTGGAATTAGTTGAATCGGTGATTCGTGCAATATGAAGCAAGACAAACATAAATCACCTGTGTTGTGAGATTCTGGACCAGTAGGCCATGATCAAAGGGGAGATGAAGGCTGGCCTTAATAGCAATGACATTCAAGTTTCCTTCCCCTGAATTTCCATCCAAATATACAACTAGTGAAGCATTTTGTAAAAGAAAGATTTAAAACCCAGATAAAAAATAAAAAATAAAAAAAAAGTATTGAATGGTAAAAAAATTACCTTCATTTTTCACTCCGACCAGCACTTCAGTTTCTTCCCCTGCCGGTACAACTGCAGGATAGCAAAGGACGTTACTTTACAAAACAAAAGACATTAGAATCAATCACAATAAACAAGAGGTAATTTTCAACAGCCGAGTTTCTTACCCTTTCCGGCATTCTTTGGGAAAATACAAACTGTCTCAATTCCCGGAGCAGGACTAAAGCTCCCGTCACCAAAATCTTGAACATCATCACCAACAATACCAAGATCACCAATTTCTTCACTACTTTCAGACTCTTCCACTTCCGAGTTCGATTCACACCGAACAACTGATCAACGAAATCATAGGATAACAATAAGAATATGCACCCTTATCATATACAAATCTCAAGATGAACAACCCTACAAGTCGCTACATGTTTTACATCTAGGTTCACAGAATTTCACGTTCCAGAGATCAAAATCATATACATCACTATCATCCACGCACAAATCACCAACAAATACCTAACCATACGAAACCATTCAACACAAAGAGACGTAATTTCATTTCAAGAGATAAAATTCCGAAAATTAAAACACTCCAGACGCCTAAGCAAACAAATTTCACCAAAATCTAAAATTTAATCTTTGAAAAATAGTAATCAGAAACGGAGAAGTATACCGTGGAGGAAAGGCGAAGCGAGGAGAAGAAAAACGAGGAAGAAAACCCTAATCGCCATGGAAGCTTAGCTCGAGATGTAAACAGAGAAAAATCCGTCGGTTTTCACCGTTTTTTTTTTTCCCCAAGTCGCCCGGCGATTATTTGCTCCCAATCGAATGATCGACGAAACAAACAGAGACGACGACGCCGAAGCCGAGAAAATTCGTGATGAGTGATGACTGAAGATTATTACAAAAACAAGAGATGATCCGGTAGTCCCGTTGCTTTGGGCATGACAGCAAAGTCAAGAGATACTGATTAAATACATCATTAGAGTACTGTTCTTATCTGAACCACACATCAAGACCGTTCACTCCACACTGGAGAAGATGATGAACGGACGTAATCGAGAGACTGGCGATGGCGAAAGAATGACGTGGAGATTAGAGAAGTAATCCGGTGGGGTAGAGTGCATTGTCTTCGTGGACAGCACGAGGAGGTGACGTGAATATTATCTTCTTCTCATCTCCGTCGAGATTTTGGAAACCCTAGAGTTGTTGCAGCAGAGGAGATGGATCAGTGGAAGAGCGAAGGTTTTCGTCAATCTGTTCAAGCGGATTTAGCGGTTTCGGATTATCATCACCATCAGCGTCCTCCTGATCTCTCTGTTCCTCCCGCTCGGTTGCAGTCCTCGCACCCTGAATCCAGGTTGATCATCTTTGTTTATTAAGCTCGTGTTTTTGAATCTTCTGCTGTTTTAATTGTCTCGGATTTCATTAGGGTTTCCCTTTTTCTCTTAGAGTTGTTCTCAATTATACATTTAATTATTTTTTCATTTTTGGTTGTTTTTGCTGGTGTATAATGCCTTTTCCGTAAGATTATGCTTAGGGCTAAATTGAGGTTTTGTTTCAAGGTAGTTTAGGAGAACGAGAAACCGTATAATTCAGTATTGCTTGAGCAACTTTGATGGATGATAGTTGGTGCTTGCAATTGACGGGAATTGCTTCGGAGATGATTGATAGCTCTGTTTTTCTCGAATTCAGAGGAATAACATTTAGTTTTTGGCAAATGTGGGTTTGAATCAGTTAATTGCTCTCATTTTTTATTTTTTTAGTTTGTATATATGTTTATAATTATGACTTCAATGAACTTCTAAATTTGCACCAGGCACAATCGGACTAGAAAAGATTTCTTTCACCCATTCTTCACAGCATTTTTATTCTTTTTTTTTTTTTTTTTTTTTGTATTATTGTTTTGAGGGAGGAGTTTGCTCTAAGATTAATGCATTTGGAGAATTCTTCCCATTGTTGTCGGAAACCTAGCAGTAGCCACTTAGGATAGGAATGCCTATAAATCTAAAGTAGCTCTAGAGAACTATTTTAGGTGATTAAATTATGGAATATTTAGAGATTGAAGAGATTGTTGGATACAGCTGATCAATATTTTTCAATAATAAAATTTTTTCATCATGGATTAATTAACTGACAACGTCCTAATTATATAGGAGATTAAGTACACTAGTTTTTTGTTGTTTTGTCTGAGGCATAAATTTCTTTCTTTTTTTCATTTTTTTCATAGCCAAAGGCCAGAATTGGAAGCTAAGAATCCCATTGTTGCAAGAAAAGTTCAGAAGGCAGACCGTGAGAAGTTGAGGAGGGATCGATTAAACGAGCAGTTTCTTGAGCTGGGACAAGCACTAGGTAATATGGGTTGTCTTTCTCTTGATTGTTATCTGTTCTTAAATAACCCTGCACGGGTTATTTGGCAGTAGCATTATCTAAAAACAGAAACAAGTTTCTGAAGAAGATGGGCTTCTTTGCACTAGAATTTCTTTTTCCTCTTTTATTTCATATTTATCTCTCTTGTTCTCACTTCATTATCCTTGCTACTGACTGAAAGTTCCTTTACATTACTTTGCCTCCTACCAGCAGTGCCATCTATTCCATTTTTCTTTTGTCTTTAATCATTATCTGATCCTGTTTGTAAACTTTTTCTTCAATATCTTGAGCTGATGGTAGATATTCCTTTTGGACTGTTTTGATGTCTTTAATTAGAATGGTACTTTTTATTAGCTTAATTATCCTAATTTGATGGTTGATGTTTGTGCATCAAAGATGAGGAAAGCGACCATGATGAATTTTGCTTTTAATGTGTTTTCTTGACTTGCAGTCATTGTGCAAAACTAGGACACAGCATCACTATTATTTAATCTTGTTAGTTTTTTACTCGGAATTACTGTGTGAAATCTTTGGATAATAGCTCGTCCTATCCTTAGGTGCTTGTACGCTTATGCAACTTATAGAATGTGATTCGACTTGTGAGATCTGAATCCTTTCTTTTTCTCTTACTCCATGTTATACACTGTAGAGAAGTAGTAGATTCATGACCTAAATTTTGAACAAAAGTAACTAGGTAACAACATTCAAATTGCAGACCCTGATAGGCCAAAGAATGACAAGGCGACCATACTGTCTGACACAATCCAAATGTTGAAGGATTTGGCGGCTCAAGTCAACAGACTGAAAGCAGAATATGCAACACTCTCAGAAGAATCCCGAGAGGTAATGTTTCTTTCATGAAAATTTTTCAAGTTTAGGAATCCATTTGATTACAATGTCTTTTTTTCCATCTTGAACAGCTGACACAAGAGAAGAATGAACTCAGGGAGGAGAAGGCCTCGCTAAAATCAGATATTGACAACCTCAATGTTCAGTATCATCAGAGACTTAGGGTTATGTTCCCATGGACTATGGATCCTGCAGTTGTTATGGCCCCACCTTCCTATCCATTTCCAATGCAGGTTCCAGTTCCTGCTGGCCCTATTGCCATGCATCCATCTCTGCAGCCATACCCCTTCTTTGGAAATCAGAATCCCGGGGTCATTCCCAATCCCTGTTCAACTTTTGTACCATACTCATCCCCTCCCACTCAGATGGAACAACGGTCTACCCAATATGTATCCCCGCATATGCAGGCAAGTAGTAAGTCCCATTCCTCTAGCAAAGATGCCAAAAGCAAATCAACTGATCCTCAGAGGAGTAGCAATGGTGAGAGAAAGGATGATTCCAATGATGTAGCGACAGATTTGGAACTTAAGACTCCTGGATCTACAGCTGATGAGGTGAGTTTAGCCAACAAATTTAGAATTGAGACAAAAGTTGGAAGAGAGTCCGGAGTACTGAAGTTGAATCTGACTTTGTGTACTGAGGTAAGGTATTAATTGTTCACGTCACCATTGCAGGAGATATCGGCTGGAGAAAAGAAAAACAAGCAGTTGCAGAAGAAGGGAAGCAATGTAAGAGAGGGGAGCTGTTCAAGCAGGTGTTCTTCTTCTCGAGGTGTACAGGATAGTTCATCCAGTAGTGTCGGGGATGGCCCAAAGGTTGAGAACTAGGGAATCTTCAGGTCTCTCCTCTCTCACCATCGGCATGGCGATGAGTATTCTCTACTAGCTGGCTAGCCTCTTGCCTAACGATTTGACTTTTACAAAATTACATTAAATTGTGCATTTGGCCTTCCTTGCGCTAGCTTTGGCAAATTGTATTCTGTTTTGCCAGGTGAGTCTGTTGAGTGGCTGTGTGACATGTATGATTACTAGATGGTTAAAAGAGGTGTAACAAAACTTGCTCTCAAATTGATGCTGAAGATCCAATCCAATTTTCAACATTAGTATTAGTATCATCTGCTATGTGCTTGAGCCCAATTCTCTTTTTTTTTTTTTTTTTTTTTTGAGAATAAACAACAAGGATATATCAATAATTAAAAAGCTGAGAAATGCATAAAGGAGCATGGGAGGTACTCAAAATTTCACGCAGAAAAGAAAATTAACTTAACACCCCATACTATTTTCTTTAACACCCCATACTCAGGGAAAAAATATAAAGAAATTATTTCAAACACTCTTCTTAATTTCTAATCTAATTATTGATAAGAAAGTCTCTATTAATCTTAAAGGCTATTAACCATGAACTAGTTAAAATTATCATTTTATTCCAAACATCTTTCACTGTCCTAACACAATCATCAAAGATTCGACGGTTGCGTTTTAACCAAATCATCCAAATTGTTTTTAAAAAGCTGAATGCATAATCTTAACTTGCTTCTCATTAACACCATTAATACGAGGGATCATCATAGCATCTTCAAATGAGACCGAGGTAGAGAAACAAATTCCAAGTTTAGATTGTCATTCATTCCAAATATGCACTGCAAAGGGACAGCCAAAGAACAAATGGCCAGTATTGAGCCCATTTCTCAGATGCATTGAGTTGTTGCTACTTGGACGGAACTGTTCACTAAAAAAAAAATTCTATCAGCACCCACTAACAAAGGAAGCATGGGTTGAACAGAGAAAAAGTTCTTTTCAAACACTTTTTGCTTCTCTTGCTTCTTTCAAATCTTCCTGGCCTCGGCTGCCTTTTTCTTTCTTAAAAAAATTGGAACTATGCATCGCAAGATGTTTCAAACTAGAGCCAGCATGACCTTCTGATCTCGGCTCATTGGCTCATTGGCTCGTTCTGTCATTCATAACGTGAAGTTATTACCCTTCCATCTGCGTTTAACATTATTTCCGTTGCTGCACTGATGAGCATTCAATCAATAGCAGTTTCTTTAATAAGGTAAATGAAATGATATTGAAGCCTCTTTCTATTCTTTTCAAACAAGGGTTTAAAAAGGACAACAACACAAGTTTATAAGTAAAGCACACGATACAAAACATTGCATTGAGTGATTTGGACTCGGTTACATTACATGTGGAAAGGACACGCCGAGGGATATACATTGCTGGGGAGGGGAACCCATGTAATTACAGACACAATCATCACAAAGGTAATAAAACACCCTTTTATAGGCTAACATCTTCCGAAGCCTGATGCAATGCCCTTCGACAAAAGCACGGGATTTTCTTCGTGTGGTCGGAGAATACAAGAAGTGCAACGATCAGTTTGAGTGCAATAATCTCTTCTGATAATAAATCATGAAAAAGATTTATCACCCCCACCACCACATCACTCCCCTCTTTTCTGATGTCTCCATACCTTTTTAATCTTTCTTCAGCTATTGAACTCTACAGCTTATAAGAGTTTCTCATGGCTGATGGGCTGGGGACATTGCGTGAACTCATACTAGCCGTTCTTAGAAGCCTGCGGAACTCTGATAAACTTATCTTCCCATCTTTGTCAATATCTGCCTCCTCTAGAAGTGGGTCGATGGAGCCTCTTAGTCCAGTGTGCTGCCAAAGACAGTAATAGTATTAGTCAGAAATGTAACTGGATGGCTTGGAGTGCTATTTGAGGTATACATGTTTAATTCATATGGAAGATGTATATGTTTTGACTGATTAGCAATCCAGGATCCCCTCCATGTACATGTGATTATAGTGTCCGTGAGAGATGGAGAGAGAGAGTCTTATACATACCATCCTTAGTTCCTCTGGTGTGATGAAACCATCTTTATCTACATCGAATTTGTCAAAAGCTGCTTGTGATCGTGCCTCCCACTTCCTAGAGTCATGCTCCTCCATTTGATGTACATGTAGAGTTGCTGCTACAAACTCTGAAAAATCCACAAATCCATCTGTATTGCTGTCTATCTGCCTCAAGCCAAAAAGAAAAATGGATATAAACATCACAGTCTGTAAGTGTGCATAGGCAGCAGTATTCACCAAATTCACACTAAAAGTTAACAGATGAGGAGATGTCAAAGGTTAAGTAGAGTAGCAAAGCCTTTCCAGGCTTGGAACTAGGCCATGCGATAGGTGATGATGATACTGGAAGTAGTAGCATATTTCAGTTAATTAAAATTAGGAGAACGAATGAATGGAAAAATAAAGAGGAGAGCAAATCCAACTGCATGTGAGAGACAAAAGATCAGATAGATTCAATGGATAAATGTTATGTTAGGAAAAAATGACAATCTCTGAAAATCAAATTATGGTATTAGCTTCTTTTTTTTTTTTTTTCAGTTACAAAAATCAAATTGTGGTATCCACCATTAAATCTGTTTCCTATATATACAGGATATTAATAAATGTTTAACTTTTTTGTTAAAAAGCATTTTTCCAATTTACTTTAGTAATGGTAGTTAAAAGTCAACACATGAAATTATGTGGGTAAAGTGAGAACTACGAGCTGCAGATGAGCCAGTAAATTTATTAAGGACTAGCAAACAATTAGCCATCCACGGCTTTAAATGCAAGAAATGCCTTGAAGACAAGAATTAAGCATGGTGAAACGGAAATAAGCCAAGAAGCATATAAAAATACAATATAGCAAAGACCTTTATGAAAAAGGAAGAGGAGAGAGAACAAATTGTACCGCTTGAAGAATCTCTTGGACACGTGGCTCCTTCAATCTCCAAGGAAGATCTTTTGCAAGGGCCTGTATGGAGATCAGCCAGAATAGTAAGATTAAAAACACATCCACCCAAACTAACATAAATCACTAGGCTTTAGTCAACAATTGCTGAATTAATCAGCTTAGGATCTACAATCGAATAGGAAAACTAAAATGATAACGATCAAATTGAATAGCATGTATGAGGTCATGAAGGAAGCATACCTCTTTCATTTCTTCAAGACTAATTGAGCCACTTTTATCCGCGTCAATTGCAGCAAACTGATCACGCAGATCAGCCAGCTCTTCATCATTAAGTGTGCTGGCCAATGCCTTCAAAAGGGAAAGAAAAAAATGAAAAACAAATCTAATGAAAGTAACCAAAATCATATACCAAAGAAACTAATTTTCCTTCTTTTTCTCCTTTGATCAGATTGAACCAAAGAATCATATGTTTTATGACGATTGAAATTGTCTAATACATGTCAGCATTGGTAATGCTAAATAGGAAACAAACATGAGATACAAAATGTAAGTTTGAGATTTCCAACATACGACATGACGTCTATCATGGTAACAATATCAATTTCACAAAGAAAGGATTTTTGTTCAATAGGTTTCTACGAAATGTTGGTCAATAGGTTGACAACTTGACACTGTTGACATCAAATCCAATTAACATGTTGACCAAATCCAATCAACATGTTGACTGACATGTTAATTTTCTTCCGTGGACTCCCCAACCATTAAAGATTAAAAAAAAAAAAAAAAAACTTACCCTGAGAGCAAACTGCTTCAATCGACTATACTTCACAAATTGCCGCATGTTGGATAACACAGAAATGTCCACAGGGATCTCAGAGGCATCACCACCTTCTCTAACCCATGCATGAGCTGAAAAGATATTGACAAAAAGCAGAAAGCTTATATCACATGCCAACAGACAAAATGAAGGGAAAAACAACTAAGAAAGACTATACATGTCTTAAATGGTTTTTTTCCTTAGGTAGATAAATATGAGTTGAAGGCTGGCATTAGGAATGTTCCTCTCATCATGAAAATTATCTTCATTGCCCAATCACATTGATAATCAGGAATTTCAACCCTTCCAAAGATTAATAATAAGCCAAGAAGTCTGGCTCAATGTTCTGACTGTAAAAATCTTGGGCTGGATAGAAGATGTCAGGTTTCTCGGCCCTATGGCTGAGGTCTACATCATTCTGGTATGCCCAATCACATTGCTAATCTTTGGTATGAATGAGATTTCAAAGCGGTAATTTTCTTCCTTTGATCATTGAACATTTGATTCAAATTCAAAATGTAAGGAGATTAACTTCACCAGGAATAAGTCATAAACTTGTGCTTTATTTCAATAAACAAATCATTAGAAAGTAGAAGAATACATGTAATTGCATCCAAATTTCAACAATGTTTGCAATAACTAGTTTGTGTATGGCATTTATTCATGGCTTATTCCCAAATTTCAAATTTAGGAACAGCAATACCCCTCCCCCGCAAAAAAAGACAAAGAAAAAGAAAAAGAAAATACTACAAATAAAAATGGAAGAGATACATACACAAGGCTTGAGCGGCAGTCAATCTCGCACGAGGATCCTTTACTAATAACTTCTGTATAAAATCTTTGGCACTGTTGCTTATGCTTGGCCATGGCTTCCGGCGGAAATCAGGCTTGTTCTTCAAGACCTGGAAACCAAGGATGTATCAAAGGATTACTCTCAGAAGGTACATGAAAATGCACATAGCAAACCCAATCAGACCCATTCTAGAATAATAGTCTTGCACCACATAATATGTTCATGTCCTGAATCAAACATAAACGGACCTCATATTTAAAGGAGTCAAAATATTCCTCTAGAAACTTCATAAAAGATTTTATAAAATATGACATGGTAGAATATTCATTAAAGGCACGATTGATAACCAAAGAGGAAATGGTCGATCCAGTTAAGAAATAGACCAAACATGAATGAGTAAAAGGATCAAACACTTAGGACTACAACTCATGGAAGGAAAAGGTAATAGCTATTACAGGTAACGAACAAAGGTTATAGCATAACACAGTATCCAGATTGAACGAGTCAAGCAAGCTGCATGGTGGTTTTGCAGGGCATTATTTCTGCAAGAATTTTTTTTATATGCATTGCCAGGAACCTAGGCAATGATCAACTATAATGGTGAGCCAAGAAGAAAATAAAAATGTGTAGCAAGCAAGTAATAAGATAAAATGTGAATGTTAAGATGGTAGTTAACTGTTGAAAGATAAAATTAAGCAAAGGATGTCAAACACTTTCCCAAGAGTTGATGTATGCAGAGTTATTGAGGAAAGATTGGAACATAGCTTTGGAGAGATTGGGATATGCTGGAAGTCTAGGTATAAAGATTGGGAATACAAATTAAACATGTGAGAAATGCACCAAATACGAGTATTAGAATTTTCTTTTTACGTTTCTGCTATGTGGCTTCCCAAAGTAGAGCTCATTTAAACATACCAGACATCCAATTAAGAGTGAGCAAATTAAAATACCTCTTTGAATATACCATCCTCAGTCTTATCCCAAAAGGGACGCCTGCCACAGAGCAAAATGTAAGTAATTACACCAATACTCCAAACATCTGATTCAGGCCCAGATTTGCGCTTCAGTACTTCTGGAGCAACATAGTAGGCACTTCCAACAATATCCGTGAACTTCCTCCCTGCATTTAATTCAAACATGCATATAAAAGAATGATTCATATTTCTCCACTTAAAACTTCTTGATCATAGATTAGATAAGAGCCCAAACAAATAAGAAAGAGAATAAAAAGAATATTATATTATTTAATCCGCACATTTTCCTCGGGAACTTTTTTTCATATAGGTTAACATGAAAATTAAAGACCATATGATGGAGGATAATAAATATTACGAAGTAAACAAATAGGCACCAAGAAAAAAAAAATCAAATGACAAATAATTTAAGTACTTATAAATGAGATGATATAGTGATGAGATTCTTGCAATCAGAAAGAGAGCTTCGCTAACAACAAAACACCCAATGTCCAGCAAGAAAAGATAGTTATTAATATCCAATAATGCCTAGAAGTATTATGATAATAATGCATATCAATCTTCACAAACCTGGCTTTATGAAGTCAGACAAACCAAAATCCGTGGCTTTTAGTGGCGAGTCCACTTTGGTTGATTTAAACAGAAAATTCTACAAAATGCAATAACATTCAGTAAGAAAGCGAAACATCTAAATGCTACCTAGATCTATGAAATCCAATATCATGTGCACTCTGATCGTACCTCAGGTTTCATGTCACGATGTACCAAACCATGCAAGTGACACTTGGCTGCAACTTTCAGCATCTGACGTACTATAATTGCGGCATCTTTCTCAGTATAACGACTATCTTTTCTGAATACTCAGAATCAACCCAAGATCGGTAAAAGAAAAATATCAAAAAATATCAATGAATATTAATAGTGATAACTGATAATGTTTTTCCCCACATGGGATGTAATATGTGGAAATACAAGCATGGAACTGCAGCTCCAGCCAAAGAAAAGGACATTACAACTAAGGGTACCAGATGACAGTACCATATCACATGGGCTTTAAAAAAGAAAGAGCAAGAAAGAAGACTGTTATTCACTAAGAGCTACTTCTTACTTGGCCAGTATACGGTCCAATAGTTCACCACCCTCACATAACCTGATAAAAAGAAAAGATAAGCGATCAAGTTTGAAAACAAAACAGAACAACTGAAGCAATTAATGCATAAAGCATAAAAAACTAAAGAAAACAAAATTAAAAGGATAAGAAAAAAAAATTACAAATTCGCAATACTACAAGCTAAAAGCAAGAATAAACAAAATATAGCTAAGCACTATAGACGTTTTCCTTTTAAGAAAGAAATAATAGGCTTAATAAAGCGAAGCTCTATGATTGAAATAAAGCAAAAGAAAGCAAAGAGAAGTTTTCAAGAAGGAAAAGCTAGCATACTCCATAACAATGTAGACGTAGGTATCATCCTCAAATGCATTGTGGAATTGAACCACATTCTCGTCTCCTGTTAGGGCTTGCAATATCTTAACCTCTCGCTTAACATCCTCAACAGCAATAGGAAGGATCATCTGCCACCACATGAGATAACTTGTTTCAAAACTTCTAAGAAAAGACAGTAACTTCATGGCTAACAAAATAGTAAACAAATTTTCTGCAATCGTCTTCTGATAGAGTCAATCATAAGAACAGTAATTGTGATGCAATTGCTGCACATTGTACATATCTAATTGTAAGTAACTTTATTCAAACCAAAACCCATAACATCACATTATTCAAGGGCGTGATGAAGCCAGAAACTCTCCATTTTTCTTATATATCGATTTCATCAATGATCCCGGTATTCAGTAAGTGAAAGGCTCGTCATGCAAATAAAAAAGCTCATTTAGTTAGCAGGGATTTCGAGGAGGGCGAGTGCTTTAAGTGGCATGACATTGACTGCCAATCCCGAATCAACTTGCACACGAGGTAATGGTCCTTATCAGATGTACCCAGTATGATATGACGGGCGATTGTGCCTTGCCCTGCCAAACAGCATGCCCAAATTCTGCATAGTGCCAGTTTTCCATGTTTGCTGAAACATTCTTTAGGGCTGAAGCGAAGGTTCAAACAAAAAGTGTGCATTTCCTATTCCCAAAAAATTAAAAAAAAGGTGCGAATTTCAGCTGAGTTACTCAGTTCGCAATACTCTTTTTGCAACCTATGAACAGAGATTAATGAAGTAACTTATAATCTCCTTGAAGATGTGGGACAGAAATAACTGTATGAAGGCATCAAGGATAGTAGAAAAAGCATCACCATGGCAGTCCTAACAACCACCAACTTCATAGTTCCTAAAAAACATGCAATGATCTTGACCAAAATGCCTTGTAATTGGCATTTTGATCTCATTCAATCTCCACAATTAGATACTTGAGAATTTATAACTCCTAACTCCATCTTTTGTCTGGATCAGTAAGGTCAAGGTTGCATTTGTGAGGAAGACCATTGTCTAATCAAATGTGAACATGGTTTTCCCCCAAATACAACCAAAGCACAAAATAAAGGAAACCTAGCACTGCATCATAGTGTTCAGGAAGCCACCAATAAACCCTTTGTATTGCACCAATTTGCTCGAGTTTAATGCTAATTAACAAAAGTGGCAAGTTACAAATTATCAACCGCAGTGTAAGGCCCTCTTCTGGGCACTCCCCTGCCAAAATAACCCTGAAAATGGAGACAAACTGAGGGATCATTACTCAAAACAGCCCTGAGTATCTATGTGAATCTTAACAGTAAAAGAGCCCATAAAAAAAAAGTGGAATCTGATTCCACCGCGACTGATCAGAAATGGAGATTCCCAAATTAAATTCCCAGTAAGTCGTAAAATATCCATCTTGATTTTACCACAAAAGGCCAATCCAGAGCTCCTCAAGGAACCCAATTACCCAAAAAAAGAGAAATAAAGAAGAACAAAATGAAAAATCCCAAAAAAGAAAAAGAAATTGGGAGTAATTCAAACCAAACCCAATTGCAGAAAAAAAAAAAAAAAAAAAAAAAAAGACAGAAACGAAAAATTACCTTGTTCTTATCGATCCTCTTGACAGCAACTCGATCCCCATTCGATTTATCAGTTGCAACAAACGTGTATCCAAACTGCCCATGACCCAACAACTTCCCAGTCGTATACTTCTTATCAAAATCCTTCGCGTACCCAAAATCCGTCCTCTTCCCACAAGGCACAGCTCCACTTGGTCTCCTTCCCTTCTGTTGATGCAATTTCTGCGTATTACTATTCCTCTGCTGTTGCTGCTGTTGCGTTCTTCCTTTACCTTTCTCCTGTTGCTGTCGTTGTTGCCGTGATGGGTCTTGTCGATTTCCTTTATTTCCTGTGTTATTGTTGCTGCTATTGGAACCACTTACCTTTGTTGTAGAAAGACACAGCCCCATGATTTCCAGAAACAAATCACCGTAAAATCTCACAACATTAGAATCTTTGCACACTCCAAAATTAGAACTTTATATATATATGAATACAGCAAATCAACACGGGAATTACAGACAAGTTGCTTAGATATTAGGAAGGTTTGTAGTAGATAGGTGGAAGATGATATGAAAGAGCAGTTTTGGTGGTCAAAGGTTGAATCTTTTTTTTTCTTTTATTTTATTTTTTTTCTCTCTGAGAAAGAAAGAAAGAAAGAAAGAAAGAGAGGGGAAGGAGAGAGGCGCTTCAGAGGCGCCCCCCCTGTGTTGGACCCAAAATAATTTTTCACCAAAAATATTCTAAGTTTTTATTTCAAATCAAAATCTACGTTTATTTATTTTGTTTTCCATTTTCGCTTTCTTATTGTTCCTCGTTCCTTCTTCACCTCTGTTTCAATTCCATTGATGGATTGATGGATCCTATTTCTCGGAGCGATTTAATATGTTGCTACGTGGAGTACCGGATAATGATGTCTCCTTTTCTCTAATAGTGAACACGCGTCACCCTATTATTCGAGATGCGACTGAGTTAGGGAATATTGATGTGGTATTCGTGATGGTAGTGTAACAAGTTACAACCAGAATCAGAGCTGCCAATTGAACGAAATGGTCCACAAAACGATGAACACGTGTCCAGGTTGTCTATTGTCGTCGTTAGCCGTTAGGTTCTCTAACGCGTGTTTTCGCAGCTTCCACAACACGGGGCGTTTGTTTCGCCCCTTTAGGCTGACCTATTCTTTAGATTTTTTGGATTAATTAATAATGATTTTATTTTTCTCCGACACACATTTTTATTTATTTTGTTGATGAGCAACACGTGATTTTTTTTTTTATACAAGGGTGAGCTCTTATTTCATGATTTTTTATATATTTATTACATTGCTTGATAACCTTCTTCTTCTCCTCTTTTCTCACTTTTGCTTTTTTATGATTTGATGTTTTGATGGGAAAATCGATTATTTGGAACATGGTTTTGATGAAGTCTTGGGGAACACCATTGACTTCCTTTCAAAACAATTGCTTGATTCCAAGTTGACTTAAAAAAAATTAACTTATCAAAGTCTGATTATTACATTATTGATGAGTTGATATAATTTCTAAAATCACACTAATTAAAAGTTAATCCTTAAGTGAGAAAAAATTAAAAAGGTTTTAAAATCTTTATATATATATATATATATATATATATATTATTAATAACGAATGCCCATATGTGTTATAGTGATTGACAGTTATGTCTTATAATTTATATTTATTTTAATTTAATTTTTAAATTATATTAAAAGATTAAGTCTTATCAGTTACATGTGTTAGTTAAAATAAATATAAAAAAAAGTAAAAATTAAAAAAATAGGTTGGTTAGATTAATTGTTTCAAAAATATCTTTTATGTTTATAATGAGTTAGAAAATAAAATTTTTAATAGATAAAAAAAATAATATTATTAAAATTATGATAAAAGCAGTATATCGTCAATAAAAAATATTAACTTTATAAATAATATAGATACAAAATATTTAGAATACAAACTCATGTTAACCTCGAGAAAAAAAAAATTAGTATCTGAATTAGTCTTGAATTTGAGAAAATAATTGTTTTAATTACATATTATAATCGAGCTATAGCTAATTCAAACATAGATAGACTCAGCCATGAATAATGGACCCATTCTTATATACAAACTAAACATTGGAGTTCATTCTCAAAACAAAGGATGGGTCAAGTTTTCCAATCATTTAATACAAAAAATAAAATAAAAAACATTGAAAAAAAAACTGTCATAGCCATCTTGTGGAATAATTCTATATCAATTATAGAACTTCTCAAGTTCTTCCATTTAGTTAAATTGAAATTTGTCAACAAAAATTATAATCTATGATCATCTTAGAACTACACATTTATAATCTATGATATTAATTAACTTTAGAATATGATATTACAAAATTGTAGATGAGAAGATCATTATATTTATAAATTACCCGAAGGACAAGAACAGCTGGATAAATAAAAGAAAATATGTTGGAAAAAGGAGCTAGCGCATGTGATATCATTTAAGGATAGAGGGTACGTTTCTTTAATTAAATGAATGAATAGAATCTTTTTACACATGGGGTTTGGGTTTGGGTCAATTACACTAACCTCATTAGATCACAATCTTCGAAACAAGCTGGACGACTGAATTAAAATATATTTTTTAAAGTTGAAAAGTTCAAGTATTTTATCAACTAACATTAATTTTGTAAGTTGGTGAGAAATGCATCATCCCCTTAATTAATTATTACTTGAGAGATCAGCTTAATTATGAAAACGTATTAAAAAAAAAAAAGATGGAGGGCTATAACTGGCGGCTGCTACTACTTCAGCTTATTTAACAGCTAATAGGTTATATAAAAGTACTTATAAATAATTCAATGTAACGCAACACAAATGATTGAGATATGTATTAAAGGTAATTAAAAGGTAAAGGTCTCGTAATCAAAACTTATCTCTATTTTAGTCGTATTCACTTAGAAAGAGCTGCTCAATACTTTTATTGTGTTTAAACGCGAATTAGTCTCGACCGAAAGATAAAAATATTACGTGAAAAACAAAAAAAAAATTAAATTAAGAAAGAAAAGTACTTGTAGAACGAATTTAAAAAGGGGTACTTTACGTATTATTGACATTAGTGAATTTGATATATGACAGAGAAGTGAGAAATAAAAAGAACGAGTTTTGTTATTCATTAAACTAAAAATAAAGATAAATTAGTTAGAAAATACAAGTATTACTTCCCATACTATATATACTTTTATTATCCCACCGAATTGTTATCCTCTTTTGTTTTGCCCCAAAAAAAATGCCTAAAACTTAGTAAACTAACCTCATTAAAAAAAAAAAAAAAAAAAAAAAGGACTCTCTTTCCTTTTTTATTTCCTCTTCTCTATGAAACCTTAAACCCTAATGATGTTCTTCTTCTCTTGATTTACTCTCTCTGTTCTTCTTTTTCTTCTTCTTCGGTACTTAATCCACAAACGTTCTTCTTCATTAACACGATCGACATCGTTATTTTCATATTTCTCATCCAAAAATGAACCCTAACTCGAACCACCTTCAAATTGAGTTTGACAATCTTTGATGAGTTTTTTTGTGATTTTTTTGTGTACTCTGGGTTTTAAATGAAAAAAAAATCGTCATCGATTCGAGCCTGTGTATCCGAACCTATGAGAAAAGGTTCACTTGAATAGGACAGAACCTATGTATTAAGTTCGGTTGGGTCCGATCGAACTTATGTATTAGCTTCGGTCAGGTCCAACCGAACCTTATATTTTTGATTGTTTTTAAAGATATTCAGGTGGTTATTATACATTCATGGTACTTGATGCGATATGAGCCCATTTTGACGTACCTTCCACCTCATTTGAGCGTCGATGTACCGTTTGCCACTGATAGACAACAATACAGAGGTTAACAGTACGTCAACATCGAAAATCATAAAAAACATCAACAAACAAGTTAGACCGCCATCATAATTTACTAGAGAGGCATCTCCTTGAAAAAAATCTTAAAATATTAGGTTCGGTTAGACCCAACCGAACCTTCTGTCATAGGTTCGGGCAAGCAGGCACAAACTAATAACAAATTTTTTTATTTAAAACTCAGAATATACACACACAAAAAATCGTAAAAAATTCAACAAGATTGCTAAATTTAGCCCCCAACTTGAATCACCCCGTCATTGTGCTTTTAAATAGTGTGAAAATCGAATGTTTTGATTGCTTGGAGGCTTCTACACACTTGAGAAAACTACTAAAAAATACATAAAAAATGACTATAAAATCTTATAAAAAGTGTTTAGGGGAAGAAGGGTATAAAAATAAAGTAGTAAGAACATTAGAATGGAAGAATGGTTTAGGGTTTATAAGAAGAAAATAAAGGGTTTAGAGTTTTTGGGACGAAGATGACGAATAGTGTATGAGTTTATGATAGAGTAAATTTAGTAAAGATAGAGTTAGACGAAAGAAAAATTAATTTGAGGGTAGTTTAGACAAATCATACAAGAGTATTTTTTTAAAAAAAATATTTTTTTGAGGTGTTGTAAAAATATTAAAATTTGTGGTATGTTTACTTGCTCCCTTCAAAGAATCATATATATATACCAGATATTAACTGCTTCTAAATCATGATAATTGTCATTAAAATTGCCAAACGATTTTAATTTTGTTCGTCTGTTAAGCAAATAACAAAAGGCGGTAAAACTTTACAAACTTTGAAGATCGGTTACGTAGGATCGCTGAATTAATTTCTTATGCCTCAAGTTATTTATTAGCTTTTCTTTTCTTTTTTATTTTAATTTGCGTTGTAAAGAGGTAACCGTTGCCTTTTTCCTTGTTTTTTTGTTAATGTCTTTATATGATTTTTTCTTTTCTTTTATCACAAGTGCAATGCGGTGGAGTGGTGAATCCGCGTGGTTTGGGGGAGATTGCACAAGAAACGTGCACGCTTGATGCTCATATACACGTTAATACAACTTGTACTTGTATCAGCATGAGTTAAAAGATATATATGAAGGATGGTCAAGTTTTTCATAAAAGAACACTTCAAATAAAAACTTGTAAGCAAAAACGTACTTATGTTCATACTAAATTACTAATATTACCTTTTCTTCTCACTTTGCAAATGTCAATAAATATATTTTTTCTAATATTTATCTATATACAGTTATCTAAATAAATATTAGCTATTTTGCACACTTATATTATAACACGGTACGGGTTGTGTTTTAAAAGAAAGTGTCATTTCATCAATATTAATGAATTTACTTTCTACATGACTTAAAATATTATTTAATAGACAATCAAGTTAAAAAATATTTTTCAATGCTTTTATTTAAAATACACATTTTGACGAACTGTTAAATATTTTTATTTTATTTTATTAAATCCAATTAAACTCATAAAATATTTTATTTTATTTTATTAATTTGTTGAATGAGCAATAGAATAACCATTCAAGAGACTCTTTAAAAATAGGTCATGTTGACAGTGTCTAATTTTTTTTTTTGTCATCTTAGTTTGACAGTAAATGATAATAGTTACATTAAAAAAGACTATTTTAACTCAATATCTATTTATTCTATGTGATATTTTATTGATGTGGTGATGTAATATTTTACCACGTCAACATAAGTATAACTTTGAGTATATTAAGTCCTTTTAACACTAGATAATGGCTTGAAAAGTACTAGATTTCAGGATTTCCTTACTCGCCCAGTTGTGACTGTGATATACATATTCCACAAGTTACATAATATGAACAGCCATGCAGTCAAGGACCAAAAGAGAAGACTTCAAAGGTATGTGTGTCAATGCGGACTAACTGGCCATTTGCTGCATTGCAGTCCAATTTCCAGATAGAAAACACGCAAGAATCAAATATGGGTCCCATTTAAAAAAAAAACCTGAATTCAACACTGAAAGAGATAATCCTATCCATATATTATAATTTATGATATGAACACTTTGAATTCTAGGAGCTTTCTCTACAGAGTCCACAATCATAATAAATCAAAGACAATAATGTTGGAATTTGAAATATTATTGGGGGCTTGTTAAATACCCAAAAGGGACTGAACGGTTAAATGGCTGGTTACAAGTGAGATTGATTGGCAGGGCAGAGCAGTGCCAGGAAACATCAGAATTAGTAGTAAACTAAACGTGACTAGTGAGTGTGGTCTTCTTGAGTTCTATTTCTTTGCTTTTTTCTTAGCCAAGGCAACAAAGTCATCATCATCGTATGACCGGTCCTCCTCCGCTCCCACCTTGCGTTTCTTGGACTGATTCAACACGGTTTTCTTAGATTCCAAAGTCTTTGTCTTAGCTGAGGAAGATGGGGAGGTTGTGCTTTTCTTAACTGAAACAGACTGGTTTGTTTTCTTCACTGACGCGATGGCTTCGATTGGCGAGTTCAGCCTCTGTTGCTGGTTCTTCTTGTTCTGTTTCTTCACGTAGACTTTCTTCGCCACTTCTATTGGTAGTAGACCATTCTCCATCATCCTGCAATGGCATCTAGAAACTTTAGTAGTTGGGGTAGAACAAAGGAAGAAGAGATTGCCACAACTAAATTATTACTATCATGTAGACAATTAAGAAATTCTGCCTGTGCTGGGCATTTTTGTATACCTTTATATTATACAAAGCCCATCTCAAGTGCGGGCAAAGAAAGAGGATTGCGTTAGATATCTGATAATTAGTGTAAAAGTTTGTCAGATCATATTAAACGTGAACCCAAATTTGAATTCATGAAACCAACCCTAAGAAATTGAGAAAGGAGTCGAGATGTAAATGAATACGAGCAATTTATGACTAATAAAAACTGAATAATACAATATGGTTTGGAAAGTGTCCTGGATTCTTTGGCAGTAATGTCAAACTGTCTTTAACATCATTATTTATGTTGTTTTAAACCTTCAACTGGTAAGTTATTGTATGAGCACTGCTTTCCATTAGAACAGTGACCAAGAGCCAATCATCATGAATAGTCCTAGACAGGTCTATGAGAACGTTCAAGTGATTTTCTCTACATTTTCATGATGTCATAATGCAGGGCAGCAATGACTGGTCCACTTGCATACATAGAGATGGATATAAAGGTTTACTCTATCCTGGCTCAAGATGTCTCAGAATTCACAACAGATGTATGAGTGAAGAAATGAAGCTTCTTTAACTGTTTGTTTTTGTTTTTTGCGTTTTTAGATTTTTTGCTATCCATATATTTAGCTTAACGAGCTATAAGTAAATTGTCAAGGATGAAATTCACCCTAGGTCTATAAACTGTATTTACAAACTTAGCACTTTCTATTGTTGTAAGAAACAATTTTAAGCAGAGAAAATGGAACATGTATGTAAACTCTTTTCAAATGCCTATCGCATGATAATTACCACAAAGTAAAAAAGACAGAAAAATAAGTCAAGTGACAAATGTTTCAAAAGGTCAAGCATCCAATGGACATAAACGAACTAAACTTTGCTTGACAAAACTGAGAAAATTGAACCAGATTTAAATGGGTTTATTGTGGATCCCTAAACAGGCCAAGCTCTTTGTCTGCTCATGGTCATCAAAGTTTTACGAATGTTTAAGTGTACAGCCAAACAAATTATGTTTTTGCACCAATTCCAAATAAATCGAAGTCTTATGCTAACTCAAATGTCTTCAAGTCGGCAACCATTATCTTCAATTGGTCGAGGTGCCCAAGATATTGAATTGTGTGTGTGGAATCTAGACCATATATGTTAAACTCTCAGAATCCTTGGCAGGAAAGAGATTATCATGACAAGTGGTACAAAGCTATATCAAGTGTTGAAAACTACAGCAGATCAGTCAACATTAATTGATTATCAGTCCTTTCCCGAGTCCTCTTTTGCCTCTTTCATTTGGGAAGCTTATGTTCCGTCCAAAATTATGGTGTTTGGTTGGTTGTTGGCTCATGGCAAACTCTGTACCTTTGATCAGCTGCAGAAGAGGTTTCCCAATCAAATGTTGTCCCCTCACTGCTGCATTTTGTGCCTCAAGGACAGAGAATCAATTGATCGTACTTTTTCTACTGTGAGTTTTCTTTGAAAATCTGGAAGCATTGGGAAATACATATGATCAGGCTTCTTAAATCCCCTCGTAGTTGCAGCCGCCACTTCCTCACACTCCCTAACAAGATACGGGTGGATAGGAGAATTAAGGATATCGGTAGGGTCATTAACTTTGCAGTGTAACGCATGGGTGTTCGAGAATGTGGGTAAGGAGGGTTATGAAGTGTGGGAGGTGTCTAAGGTGGATTAGTTGTTCCACTTTAGCTGGGGGTTTCTCTTTGTCTGATTGGATTCAGAACTGGTCTAGTTTATTGTAGTGCTCTTGCTCTTAGGGCAGGCTCTTGTTTTGGGCTTAGCACTCCTTGTGCTGTTCTCTTGGCTGTTGATCCTTGCACCTTTTGGTTTTCATTTTTTTTTTATAGGAAACACCCATATTTGGATTACTAGTTAATGGTTGATCAAGCTTGATAGATTCACCCTCTGAAACAAAAAGAAATTGTATATATATTAGAATAGATAAAAATGATATACATGGGTTGGAGAACCAGAAGTACTCCAGGGATAGATCCAGCTACAGAATACAAGATTCTTTAAAGCCAAAACAGAAAGCTGCTAAACTAACACCTCCAACACACCCTCGAGGACAATTTCCTCTACTAAAGAGATTATACCTCATGAGAAATTGCAAGAGGAACACAGAGACAATATAATTGTTATATTCTCCTCCCTACAATGCACATGGCTACCTAACTTGATGTCTTGTATTTTTTTTCCTATTTGCAAGATTGCAAAATTAAAACCCTTAGGTGTTCCAGGCTTACATTCAACCATGTTCATGTTTTGTGTTAGGCTTGTGTCAGATTCTGAGAATTTCAAATTCCATATCCTTGCACAAGTAGAAGTGGAGAAAATCAGCAAAAGTGAGCAAAAGAACCAGGATTGGTGTTTTCGCGCTAAGATTAGCATAAGCCGTACTGATCATCTTCATCATCCTTAGATCACCAATCTCTACTAGAGTTGGGAAAGCTCAGTTTGCCAATGAACTCTATCCTTTGCCACATTTAATCAAGATAATCAAATTCAAGTCCTTTCCATCATCTAAATCTGTCACTTTTCAGGCTGTCTTGGCTTTTCAAATCATTCAATAATTACACCCAAGCAGCCCTCCCCCAACATTGCTGTTATTGGTCTTTGTCATATTTTCCCAAACATCTGAAATGATCTACCATCATTACCCCATGTCATAAGTATTTCAACCCTCAGATATACTGAGCCTCGTATTCTCAAAAGTTTCTACCAGTCCATCCCATCACTGCTATCCTCACGTAAAACATCATTGATCTTGTTCCTTCAAATGCTCGCCATTACTTTGATCGGTAAACAACTATATGTTGTCTAGGTTAATTTCTATCTTCAGAGAGTGAAAGTGATAACCATTCCTCTGCTAGTGCCAACATTACATCATGATCTAAAGCACGTAAAAGGGAGAAGGGTCGGGTTATGCCAACAACTAGGGTAAGACAGAATCAAACCAAAAGCATAAATTTAAGATAAATAAAAATTGTTTTGACTTCACAGGGCATAAGTAGGACCCTGAGTAGTATCAAATACTTAAGCAAGATTTGAGACTTTTGAGTAGCAAACATTAAAGATTAGAGATAAAGCTTTACGCTGTTGTAGTTGTTACTATTGGGAAAAAAAAATGTCATTGAGTTAAATTCTAAGCATCTGCCATAAAAGATTGCACACTATCCTTCTGAAGAGGTTCTCAACAGGGCAATTTAGCAACCTGATGAACTCCTCCAAGAGCCATTTTATACAAACAAATTTCAAAAGGCCCTATACTAAATAGAAAACTCTAAGAAAATACAGGATATAAAATTATTCTTGTGAATTGAAGATTAGTTTTCAGTAATCACTAACTTTGTCTCGCAATATATCATGATTCCGTGAACATCTAATAGGAGTTAGAGCTCACAACAAGAAAATCAAATCTATATAGGGGAAATAACGATAACCCCCTAAATTAAACTCGAAACAACAACAAATGGAAATCAAAAGTAGAGCACATAGAGAACAAGACTGAAATATTGTAGAATGACATAAAAAAAAGTACTCACCAGAATTGGGCCATTTCGTTGCAGGGTAACTGTTCATAGAGCGATTCGCAAAATATCCTTAATGGGTCTCTCTGCAAATCCAAAATGCCATAAACCCATTACCCGGAATACACATGTCAACGAAGTAATCACAGAAAAATAAATACATAAATAAACATAAAAATAAACGTACTTCCTCTGGAGGGTCACGCTTCTGACCTGGAAAATCAAACACCTTCTTCTCCTTCTTCTTACCGTTCTCTTCCACAGCAACTGCTTTCCTCTTTTCCTCTTCATTATTCTTTTTCATTGTCTCCTTCTTCACCTTAATTCCCATTAAATTAAGAAACAAACAGTAAGAAAAACTAAGAATTAAAAACAACACAATACATATACATGTAAAAAGAAAAATTGAGATAAAAACCTTTTCGGCATTCTTTGAGCGCTTCTTTTTAATGGAAAGCTCGTCACTTTCATGTTGGGGCTCCTCTTTCTTAACTTTTGCTACCTTGACACGAGCTTCTAAGCTCCCATTATTAATGGGTTTCTTCTTCTTATCTTTGAACAGAGAGCCAAGACTTTCCTCGTGGCTGTCTTCCTCATTTTCGCCCTCCTTCTCGGGCTTCGCTTCCTCAGAGTCACCGGCCATCCCTGGCTCGACGAATGTTGCAACACACAGACGAAAGACTCAACCAAAAACAGAAAGTCTTTGGCACGGGGATAAGTATTAACTACTAAGTACTCTATAATAACTGATAACTGATGGGCTGGGCCAGACCAAAACTTAAGTCACGCCCAACTTTTGGTAGTACAGGCCCAAATTTTCTCCCCTAATTTTGGACATTATTGGCCTAACTTAACAAATAACACAAGTAATTACAAACGTTGACTAGTTTTAACGGTGTGTATTTAAATCTTTTCACTTTAAGTTGAGAGTTCGATTATCTCTCATCTTAAATATACGAGAGTTTTCCTTCTCTTAACAAAAGTGATAGTGAGACCGTAGTAGTTTGTTCGCATAATTCTCATTCAGGCTCCTTTATGTCTTTTGTTGTTGTACTCATTTTTTAGTCTTACTGAAAGGTCTCGAATTCCACTGACATCATCTGAAATAATTTTATTAAGTAAAATTGTTGGAGGGGGATCGAATTTTATGAAATTGATACAAATTATGAGTTGTGAAATTTTAAACATGAATTGTCAAATTAGCATATAGACTTGTTCAAGTACAGAGAGATTTCACGAGGTTAATCCCCGCATGCTTCCTTATAAGTCAACTTCGATGATCTATATATTGTTCTCTAGAAGCTCTCTGTCAATAGTTCTCTAAAAGCTCGCTCGCGTGAATTGTGTTCATATTTTGCCATAAGGTTTAAGTATCATAAAGGGATTTAATTTTTGGAAGTCAACCTGGATTAGAATGCTCTTAACTAACTCAAACCAATACTGAATGATCACTTGTTTACAAGTAACGAAGTAGGTTAATTGAGTTAAAATAACTACTAGACGAAAGAAGGGTTCGGTTTTTATGACATAAAATAATATACGGTAGTGATAGGTAGATGACGAGGCCAACTGAAGCGTGACACGTGTCCACATTACACCTACGCCAGAATTTGCTGGGACAAAAAATGAGTTTTGGTTCCCCCGGCCCGGCCCCTCATTTTAGAGAGTTTCCCTATTTTCTTTTTTTTTTCCTTCCAATTTTACCCTTCTTCCTCACCTCTCTTTCTTAGTTTTTTAATCAACCTTGCTTTACATTTTCAAAAGTGTCCTTGTATCCAAAAAAAAAAACAAAAAAAAAAAAAAAGATTTTAATAATTTAATAAAGAAAAAAAATATCACATATTTTATTTAATTAATTATTACTCTAACCTCCGTGCCTTTCAGCGCACATCATGGTTGGTAAGGCATTGAAACTTCAACATTGAGGTTGGGGGTTTAAAATATGTTTTCCCTTAGTAGTAAATAAGTGGAAGTTATTTCTCTCATGCAAGTAAGGGGTAGGTGCGTGTCTACCTGTTATTCTGGTACCAAGTAATTTCTGTTGTAGTGCTCGTCTTAATTAGAGGTTTCGGTTCACTTTGATCTTGTATTAATAGTCCAAAAAAAATTTATTGCTCACTTTTAAATTAATAATTTTGAAGAAAAAATGGTCTTGATTGTTATCTATCAATACTTATTCACTTGTTATATATAAAAAAAGACTTATTCACTTTTTGTTTTTTTAATTCACCAAATGGGCAACAAGGTTGTTTTATTTTTTCATGATAACAATATTTATTTTAATCATTCATATAGATTTAATGAAAAAAATAACTCAAATCATAGAATAAGCGTTGAACACGAATCTAGTGTTAAATAATTGTGCAACATGGAATCATCCATAATGGCCACTAGGTCAACATAGTTGACATATAAAAATTTTGGAAAAGTCTAAGGTAATGAACTAAATAAAGGTTATTTGAACTAAATCCCTCTAATTTCTTGCTAGAAATTGGGGGTTTCACCATTAGTGTACTCCTAACACTCTCTAATCACACATATGTGACATTCAAGACTCAACTCCAACTTTGGTTTTCCACCACCCCTCACAAATACGAGATTCAATGGTTGGAAAATACTTACTAGATGTTGGTTGAGGTTTAGGAAGGCCATTAATGGTATAAACAAGCTAAAAGGGGTACATGCAACTAGAGCCTAGGGTTGGAACACCACCCCATCAGAGGTTCATCACAATACATGCATCAAAATGAAACCCTCATGCTCAAAAAGAAGCTATCATGCAACTAATAGAGAGATTCAGGGAAGAAATGGAGGAAAAATGCAAATCTTAGGTGTTCTTGAGCAAGAAACCATCGAACTCTAATTTGTTCTCTCCTTTCTCTCCTTGAGCACTTCTCTCCTCTTTCTCAAATGCAAAATGTGTAAATGAGTTGAAAAAATCGTATTAATAGCATAAGTAGACAAACTTGGGCCCACAACTAAAAATTGTCAAAAATTAGTTTTCCTATTGCATTACTTATAATTAGATAATCAATTTCTTGCAAAATACTCCTCAAAGTAACATCTTAACCGTTCAAAAGTTTTATGAGTTCGTTACCAAAATTCTAATAAAATTTCAGCTCAATCCAACGGTGGGATTGCGAGAGCCAATCATTTGATCAAAACTGCATAAGAAAATCCACAAATTCGTGAAACAGTGTTTGGGGTCTTATAACTCACAGTAAACAAACTCCAATCAAGATCTTCACCGTTCATAATGAATATCTATCAGAGAAGAATGATCTAACAAAATTTCAGCTTAATCGGACAACGAATCTAGGAAATCACGCCATTGATGAAATTGGTGACAGAAATTTCTTCCTCCATGGAGAGAACTCCACTGGATCCAAAACTCCATTTTTGACATGTTTCGACGTTGAACGGGTCTCCGATGGTTCCGAAAGTTCATGTGCACTCTTTATGACCTAAAATCATGCAAAAACACTCGAATCTACTGGCGTCGAGCATCAAAATACATATACACATACATATATGTTTAGGTATAAGTATATGGGTACCGTACGGGTACACTACGGGTCAAAGTGACGTCATCCTAAGGTACGAGCATTACACTCATCCTTATCTTTTCAGGACCAGATAGGAAGGGGAAGGAGAAAGCTTATCTGCGAATATATGTTTACATATACGGGTCGAGCATCAAAATACATATACACATACATATATGTTTACGTATAAGTATATGGGTACCGTACGGGTACACTACGGGTCAAAGTGACGTCATCCTAAGGTACGAGCGTTACACTCATTCTTATCTTTTCAGGACCTGATAGGAAGGGGAAGGAGAAAGCTTATCTGCGAAGCGTTCCCGTACTATTGTTGACGTAGGTGTTAGTATTTTTTCGCATTTATTTTGATAAATTGTACTATGTAACACCTAATGTTTATACTTAACATTTAGATGGGTTTGTACTTATGATTAAGTATAATTTTTGTACTTTTGAACACTGTGGACTTGGAGAATTTTTTTTCTGGTTGTCATTTAGGGTATGTTTTATAATGATGATCTTATTTATGTTCATGTGTTTATTGTTGTGTATTTGAGATTATAGTGTGTACTAGAAGACTTATCGAGATGTCGTGTATGTCGAGGGAGGATATACACGGGGTTCCGTGTCGGTTATGACGTCACAGATCGTGGGTCGTGACAAAATTAAAGGTGAAAGATAGTTATGCATAGTAAAGAACATGGGGAAGGATGACCAACGTAAATGAAGAAAAATATCATGTGTAGGAGAAACTTTTCCTAAAGATGATAATGAGAGAAAAGAGAAATAAGAGGGGTTAGGACTTAGTTAAAAAGGAAAATGAAGCATGTGAGATTCTTGGGATACCACTTAACATGCGTGTTACTATCTATCTTGGTTCTCTCATAAAATCAAACTCATCCGTTAGATTTTTTTTGAGATCCGCTACAAAATGATGATGTATGATGAAAATGTCTCTATGTGAGCTATGTGTCTTTCTTGACATGAGATTCTTCCAATTTCTATTATAACCGTAGATAATCCTCACGAATCACAAAATTTCTTGAGACTCCTAATGCTCACATGCTCCATCATGATTAATCTCTTAGTACATCTACTTTTCTGACAATTAGCACAAATATCGCATAATGACAAATAAAACTCTAATGAACTTGTACAATGCATGTGGTTTGAAAATTAATATATTTATTTATTTAAAAACGTATCAATTTATATAAAGAAGAAGCTATGGGAAAGCGTTAGACTCTTAGCTAGTAGCTCATGGGTCCATGTGTGACAGTGGGGAAAAAGATTGCCATTATCTAGTTGGTTATTGAGTCGGAGTAATTGCCCAAGTACGTAAAGGTTGCGTCAAGGGTCTGATCATTTTTTATTGGTGAGGTTGCTTGCTGACGGTAGTGTAGACACTTTTTGCATCTCTAGTGCATCTGGTGGCAATCTTGTACATATTTTACATTTACTACATTAATTAATATTATTACTTTGTTTTTGATAATTTTTTTTTGACATAATGTCACAAAAAAATATTAAAAAAATGTGTTTCTAAAGTATTTTCTATTTAATTTAACTAAATCGAATGTTGTTATTTGAGAAGATAACAATTTTGAGCTTCTATAACCTGACAAATTGGTGTCCCCTAACTTTTGGCCTTTAATTAGTTTAACCTTTTGGAGACTTCTTGAGATTTAAAGGAGCGTGAGACTTTTACTTAACGTTGCTTAACCATTGTCCGACAAGGGGACCTGCCAAGAGATCATCCTAAGAACTGTTGTGCGCAATTAGTAGCCAATCAAATCCTCATGCGAGAGTACCCGTGAGAATAGCATTCAAAATCATTACAAAATAAAAGTTAAAAATAAATATGATTATTTGAAAAAACATCTCTTCCAATGTCTTTTTCTCCTTTGTGATTTCTTCCTTATTACCACCTCTCACCAACTCTAACTCACCAACCTACCCATCTAAAAAGCTGGCTTGAATGGATTGACCGAGCCAGCATAAGAATAAAGAAGGGGGGAGAATAAACTTAATTTCTTCTAGAGATTATTGGTGTTTGTGAAGATAGTTATGTTAATAGTAGCTTAATATATATTTTTAGGCCTTCAATTATCATCTATATTTTTTAAATTAAGTAGTTTCCAAACAAAGTATCAGATACTCGATTTTGTAAGATATTTTTTATTCAAGTCTTGTTATTAATATTTTCATATTTTTTATTTACTTATTAATAGCTGTCTCTTCTTCTCTTTATTCTAGCTTTTCATATTATGTTACATGTTCTTTATTTATATAATTGATATTTTTTTTTTCTCTTTCTCTTTTTTCTAGCTATTCATATGCAAGATGAGACAATACATGAAGATAAATGTTATTAGTAGCGTAATATGTGTTGGGCCTCCATCTTTTAGCTCTAACTTTTTCAGCGATTTTCTAACTAATTAATTAATAACTTATTCAAAAGCATATTTTATTTATTTATTTTTATTTTTTTATTATCAAATTTAGATTAATATATACGAGTAATATTATAAATATTAGGTTTATTAGTTATTGATGATCATATAAGAAACTTATGTGCCAGTCGTCTTCGATGTACATCTCTGCAACAATGTATTTGTTCCCTATTTGATTAAGCTATCATGTATTAAGTTCACATGAAATTGGATCGCATGATACATTACTTCATGATGAATATTCAAACTATAATAACAAATTATAATTTATTTATTTTTAGGTCTGAATGTTAGTAGGCAAATAAAAAATGTCTAGAAATACATGTTAGAAGATAAAAATTTAAAAAAAATAAAAAAAAAGAGGTTCGGCCGAGATATAAGGTTCGGCCATGCAAGGTTGAACCTGGATATGATTTTCTACAAAAAAAAAAAAAAAAAAACTATCAAACCATTTAAATGATGAGAAATTTATAGTTTGGAGGAGAAAATGATGAGAAATGAAAAGAGAAAAAAGAAAATAGTAAAAAATTAGGGCTTTGAAGTTGGAGGCTAGGGTTTTAAAGTGAAGAAAATGATGCGGAAGAAGAGGGTGGTGGTGTTGAAATGAGAAGGATAGTTTGGAACTTTTTAGTTTTTTGGATGGGGTGGGAATAAAGTTAATATTTTAAGTGGAATAGTGTTAGTAATTGGGAGGATGACAGTGGAGAGATGGTTCAACGAAGAAATTCTAAAATAACATTAAAGAGGTAAAGAAATAGAGAGCCTGAAGAAATCGAAGGAATGAAGGTGAAGAAAAAAATAATAAAAAAATATATACAGACTCAAACCGCGGCACATGCATCACGGGACCATGTTGGAAGAAATAAAAGAGAAAGAAATAAAAGAAAAAAAAAAAAGGAAAATAGGAGAAGAGGGGGAGATACACAAATCAATAATTAAATATTTTATTTGATAATCTTTTAAAAATGCTAATTCAGTTACAAAGCTATTGTTTATAGAAATAAAAAATTAATATAATCCTACTTATAGTAATAAAAATAACGAAGAGGACGGCGAGGATGATGAAAAAAATCTAAATATTATTTTAATTCTAAATGCCAAATCAAAATTTTGTGACAGTAATTTGCATTTGCATTTCACCATTCAACACGTCCCGATCATCTCATTTCAAAATTCATTTATTTCCTCTTTAATATCCCGTTTCGAGATCTAATCCTCCTCTTGGTTTCAGGTGGAGCCTTACCATGTCGATCCCCGTGTCCTACATTAACTCCGGTAATCGCTTTTCATTAATTTTGTTGGAAGTAGTAATTGGATTTAACTTGATCAAATTAATGAACCTATCAAACTTTGTTGCACATGCCGTCTCTTTTGGAATATTGTGAGGACAAAATAATCTCTGTTAGATGTCGAAGCACATGTTGTTTGTCTGGTCCGAAACCCTAAACCCCCAAAACACAATCGTCTCTTTATTGATCTAACAGCTTCGGCCGCCGTGCTTGCCCGAACGAATGCCCTTAAGTTTTTATTTTTTAATTTTTTAATTTTTGCACCTTTTTTATTTGTCTAGCGTTAATTTCTCTTATAGATGTACCCGATCTTATAGTTTCTTCATTAAAAGATACTCTATTAATGTTTCATTATATCAGGGAACGGAACAGCCAACAGCTCTAATAATGGGAATTGGAAAACGAAGGCGTTATCATATTTTCCCTGGCGACGCTTCGTCCTAGCCCCAAATGTCACTCTTCCAGCTCCGGCGGCGGAGGTAACAGAAATTAACTGTGCTTAGCCCCTCCACGTCATAGCAGCCGGCTACCTTCTTAATTAATCTAAACTGTTCTGATTTTGTGTACATAGGATGTCCAATCTGAGTTTGATGAATCTCATGGAAATGATGAGTTCACGGAAATACCACTTTCGGAGATTAGCAGGCAAACTCCACCAATGGTTCCGACGGATCAGGTAATACATACATATTGCGACCTGTCTGGTTCTAATATTGAGCAACACGAACTGTTGATAAAGAGATTATCAGGTAAACTGATGGTTCTTATATTATTTGATCAACCTATTTTTATCATGTCCGCTCTTGTACCCATTTATCTTTAATTTAAGTAACAGTAGCTTGTACACGAAAGAATATTGCAAAATTTTCTTTTGGAAACGTTTCTCATGAACAGCTTTACTTACACATCACAATTTCAATTTTTTTTTTTTTAGTAGATATAATAGTAGAGCTTTTGACCAGATTGCCACCGAAAAATAAAAAAGTTTTACAAATACCACTAAAATCTAAATAATGACCCCTTTGCCAACCGTAACCGTCTATTTCACCGTACCGTTCTCATTCACAAATATTTTCTTTCTAAAACACTCCTATGACAAGGTTAAGTCTACCTATTAGCTAGATAGATGGCCCAACCAAATTCATAAAGTTTTCTCAAATCAATGCATCATTCAAAACATTAGAACACATTCATGCTTTCAACATACAATATATATATAAGTAAAATGATGACATAAAAGATATAATCATAAATGAAGTCTACTCACAACCAAGCTTCGCGAGAGTATTTAACCACACACGGACACCAAACCGAATCAACCCAATCAAGGTCCTGAAACATTCATCAATATCCAACCATACATTAATTTCTATGCTCAATCACATAGACATTACTTATCAACCCTAAAATCAGCCTTCATATAGACAATAGGCCTAAATCCCATCTAATCCCATCATTCAACTCAAATCACATGACTTATGCCTCTAATGCATAGTTCTCATTCATAAACCATTCAATTAATCAAAAATACTGATTTTCAATTCCTTAGGCATAAACATGCCCAAATTGGGCCATTTGATCACAAGTAGGCCTAACCCATGATATGGTCACAACCACCAAATCAATAACATAATCAACCCTAATCATGCTTAATTAGACATAAATTGCATCAATTCAATGATTCTAAGCCAAAAGCATCAAAAGCCCTAAAATATGAAAATTTTCATACTTAGGTCATACTGCCTATTTACACTAAGTCACCATGTTCAGTCATGTATATCACTGATTTTGCATCATGGGTTCATCAACAATGACAACTAGGTCAACATAGTTGACATGCAAACTATTTGGAAAGGTCTAAGTTCATATTCTAAATTTAGGTATAATACAAACAACCCTACTGATTTTTCATTTGATATTCTGTTCAGATGTATCAAGCTGCCAACATAAATATTTAATCACAAAATCAACCGTACAAATTGAATTATGTTAAGAAGCAAACCTTTTGTCCCAAAATCAGCTCAATCTAACGGTGGAAAGCCTTTTTGATGAACAAGTCTCTAATCAAGCAATTTCTCATTTCCTGCTGCAAATACTTGAACTCAAATTACTATATCATACAAAATACTTGACTCATAGACATCTCAACCGTTCATAATTTAGAAAGATCGGTTGTGAACCACCTTCTCAAATATCATATCCATCCAACGGTAGATTTAGGAGATCTATTAGTTTGATCTAAACTGCGCGAGAAATCTAAACTTTCCGACTAGCTTTGTTTGGAAGGTTATATCTCTCAGAAGAAAACTCCAATCAAGATCTCCACCGTCCAAAATGAATAACCATGAGATACGAACTGGCTGACAAATTTTGAGCTCAACTGGACCATATATCACCAAGATTCAGCTCTTTGATGAAAACGTTGCTGAGACTTTCCTTAAAGTAACTTCCTCTTTCTTTCTCTTCTTCTTTCCTTTCTCTTCCTTTTTTTCCTTTCCCTCCACTCATCTCACTCTTTAGGACTTCCTTGGAGAAGAGAAGTAGGGCATGAGATACTTGTCCACTCTCATGCACTAACTTGACATGTGTTGGAGAAGAGAAATGGGGCATGGGACACTTGTCCATTCTCATGCACCAACTTGACATGTGTTGGTCTTATACTACCCATACCAACCACATGTTCTTTAACCAATCTCATGCTTCCATGTATTTTAAAGGTCCAATCCATCTAATACACCAAATTTTCATTTTCATTTATCCTTTTATTCAATCAATCCTAACCCATATTAATTCACGGTTTAATGGGCCCACGCATAAATAATAACACATGCATTATACTTTAATTTAACATGACCCATATACAATTTATAATGCAGATATTTATATACATTATTAAGAATCAAATATACAAACATTAAACAACCATCAAACAAACACCAAACATATCAAAGCAAACACATAAAGTTTGGGCAAAATACAATTGGGTAATGGGCTACATGAAATAATTTTCAGGGCGTCACATCACACCCACCTTAGAATGAACTTCGTCCTCGAAGTTTTAAGGTTAAGAAATTACCTAAGCCCATAAACTCGGCAAAGTGCTCCATCATGTAGTCCTCACGCTCTCAAGTAACTTGCTCCTTGCCAGGAACCGCCATCTCACCTTAACCATTGGAATCTCGTGGTTACGCAACCTCTGGACCGTCCGGTCCATTATCTGAATAGGTTTCTCATCATAACTCTCATCCTGCCTTAGCTCAATGCTCCTCCAGTCCAAGACGTGATCAAAATCATTCCTATACACTCTCAATATTGACACATGAAAGACATTATGGACTGCTGCTAACTGAGGTGGTAAGGCTAATCGGTAAGCGACGGGGCCAATTCGTTCTAAAACCTCGAATAGCCCAATAAATCTCGGAGCGAGCTTGCCTTTTATTCCAAATCTCGTCTGGCCCTTCACTAAAACTTGGTCACCCACCTCGAACTCTACGGTCTTCCGCTTGCCATTAGCGCAACTTTTCTGCTTGTCTTGGGCTACCTTCATATTATGCTTAATCCTTTTAATCTTCTCTGTGCCTTCTTGTACAAACTCTGGTCCCATCACTGCACTATCCCCTACCTCCGTCCAACAGACCGGAGATCTACAGGGTCGACCATACAATGCCTCAAAAGGAGCCATGCCAATATTGGACTGATAACTGTTATTGTATGCGAACTCACACAGATGTATGTACTCCTCCCAGTTACCACTGGACTCAAGGACACAAGCTCGAAGCATATCCTCCAAAATCGATATCAACCACTTAGACTAGCCATCCGTCTGAGGGTGAAAAGCAGTACTGAGATCTAGTCTGGTGCCGAGCTGCTTCTGCAACCCCTGCCAGAGTACCGATGTAAACCTCGGATCCCTATCTGACACAATCGAAACTGGCACCCCATGTAATCTGACTATCTCCCGCATATAGAGCCTGCTCAGCTTGTCTATAGAATCCCTAGTGTTCACCGATAAAAAATGAGCGGACTTAGTCAAGCGATCAATAATAACCCAAACAACATTATGTCTCATCGGGGTGTTGGGTAATCCTACAACAAAGTCCATAGTGACATGCTCTCACTTTCACTCAGGAATGGCAAGTGGTTACATCTGCCCTCCAGGCCTCCGATGCTCAGCTTTGACTCTCTAACAGATCTCACACCTCAGAATGAACTAAGCTATCTTTCTCTTCATGTCGGGCCACCAATACATCCTTTTCTTATCATGATACATCTTGGTTCCGCCAGGATGAATAGCATAATGAGATATGTGAGCCTCCTGGAGCACACTCTGTCTGAGTCATGGATCTGCGGGAACCCATAAACGTCCCTTAAATCTCAAAGCACCATCAGATGACACGTGCCAATCAGTAAAATCACTACTCTCAGCCCAAGACTTGTACATCACATAATTAACGTCAAATCTCTGTTGGTCAATCAGTTCCTGGACTTGTGTAGGCTGAGCTCTCATTTGAGCACATATCGCAATCTGATCTAGAAGGGTAGCACATATACTCATTACTGTAGCCTCCAGTCTCCACTCATGAGACATCTAGCATGCTACCATAACTGTTTCTACCCGCTTCCTGCTCAACGCATCAGCCACTACATTGACTTTACTAGGGTGGTATTCCAATGTAAAATCATAGTCTTTGAGGAGCTCTAACCACCTTCTCTGCCTCATGCTCAATTCCTTATGAGAGAACAAATACTTGAGGCTCTTGTAGTCAGAATACGAAGTGAATATCTCACCATAGAGATAATGCCTCCAAATCTTCAGAGCGAAAACCACTGCGGCCAGTTCTAAATCATGAACAGAATAGTTCTTTTCATGCACCTTCAACTGCCTCGATGCATAAGCAATGACCCTATCCTTCTGCATCAACACGCAACCCAAGCCGATACAAGAAGCATCAGTATAGATAACCAACTCCTGATCAGGCTCTGACAAAATCAACACTGGCGCAAATGTCAATCTTTTCTTCAGCTCTAAAAAGGCATCCTCACACTCAGTCCATACAAAGGACACATCTTTCTGGGTGAGCCTAGTCATAGGCATAGCTATCTTGGAGAATTCCTAAACGAATCTCCTATAATAACTAGCTAACCCAAGAAAGCTTATGTTCTCGGTCACTATGGTAGGCCTAGGCCAACTGATAATGGCTTTAACCTTAGACAGATCAACTGAAATCCCCTTAGAACTCACCACATGACCTAAGAATTTCACCTCGGTGATCCAAAACTCGCACTTGCTCAGCTTTGCATATAGCCTATGCTCTCTTAGAGTCTGTAAGGTCACTCTGAGGTGTTCCTCATGCTCAACCCGAGTCTTGGAATACACCAATATGTCATCAATGAAGGCGATGACAAACTTATCCAGATACTGCCTAAAGACCCTCTGCATCAGGTCCATGAACATCGCCGGTACATTAGTCACACAAAATGGCATCACAAGGAACTCATAATGTCCATAACGGGTCCTGAATGTTGTCTTAGGCACATCCTCCTCCCTGATCCTCAGCTGATGATACCCGGAGGGCAAATCAATCTTCGAAAAATACCTCGCTCCCCTTAGTTGATCAAACAAGTCATCAACCCTTGGGTGAGGATACTTGTTCTTGATGGTCATCTTATTCAATCGGCGATAGTCGATGCACAACCGCAAGCTTCCATATTCTTTCTCACAAAAAGAACTGGAGCTCCCCAGGGTGACACGCTCGGGCAAATAAAGCCCTTAGCCAATAAATCCTCGAGTTGTTTATGCAACTCTCTCAACTCAGCTGGCGCCATTCTATATGGTGCTATGGAGATAGGCTTCGTTCCAGGGACTAGTTCAATGATGAAATCGATCTCTCACTTCGGTGGTAATCCTGGAAGATCTGCAGGGAACACATCTGGAAAGTCCATAACAATGGCAATATCCTCAAGTATCACCTCTCTAGTCTCTTCCTCATCATGCACTAACCCAGTCAAAATCTCCCTATCTCCATCAGTCACAAATCTACCCCTTGTGACTGTCTGGTTTGAAGCTCTACATTTCAGTGTAAACACGGGGTGTCCGGGGATCTGGAAAATGTATATCACTAGGTCACCATGTTGCCGATTTACACTAGGTCACCTTGTTCAGTCATGTATATCACTGATTTTGCATTATGGGTTCATCAACAATGACAACTAGGTCAACATAGTTGACATGCAAGCTATTTGTAAAGGTCTAAGTTCATATTCCAAATTTAGGTCTAATACAAACAACCCTACCAATTTTTCATTTAATATTCTGTTCAGATGTATCAAGCTGCCAACATAAATATTTAATCACAAAATCAGCCGTACAGATTGAATTATGTTAAGAAGCTAACCTTTTGTCAAAAAATCAGCTCAATCCAACGGTAGACCGAAGAGATAAGCCTCTTTGATGAACAAGTTTCTAATTAAGCAATTTCTCATTTCCTGCTGCAAATACTTGCACTCAGATGACTATATCACACACAATACTTGACTCATAGACATCTCAACCGTTCATAATTCAGAAAGATCGGTTGTGAACCACCTTCTCAAATATCATATCCATCCAACGGTAGATTTAGGAGATCTATTAGTTTGATCTAAACTGCGCGAGAGATCCAGACTTTCCGACTATCTTTGTTTAGAAGGTTATATCTCTTAGAAGGAAACTCCAATCAAGATCTCCACCTTCCAAAATGAATAACCATGAGATACGAACTGGCTGACAAATTTTGAGCTCAACCGGACCATATATCACCAAGATCCAGCTCTTTGATGAAAACGTTGCTGAGACTTTCCTTAAAGTAACTTCTTCTTTCTTTCTCTTCTTCTTTCCTTTTCTCTTCTTTTTTTTCTTTTCCCTCCACTCATCTCACTCTTTAGGACTTCCTTGGAGAAGAGAAGTAGGGCATGAGACACTTGTCCACTCTCATGCACTAACTTGACATGTGTTGGAGAAGAGAAATGGGGCATGAGACACTTTTCCATTCTCATGCACCAACTTGACATGTGTTGGTCTCATACTACCCATACCAACCACATGTTCTTTAACCAATCTCATGCTTCCATGTATTTTAAATGTCCAATCCATCTAATACACCAAATCTTCATTTTCATTTATCCTTTTATTCAATAAATCCTAACCCATATCAATTCATGGTTTAATGGGCCCATGCATAAATAATAACACATGCATTATACTTTAATTTAACATGACCCATATACAATTTATAATGCAGATATTTATATACATTATCAAGAATCAAATATACAAACATTAAACAACCATCAAACAAACACCAAACATATCAAAGCAAACACATAGAGTTTGGGCAAAATACAATTGGGTAATGGGCTACATGAAATAATTTTCGGGGTGTCACAGAATATGTGACTGGCTGCATCGATTCCCATAGCGATGACCTACATACCATGGTATTTTCCATATAAGTGTGTACCATCTATTTGTATGATAGGCCTATAATGCTTAAAACCTCAATCAAGGAACCAAAAGCCCCAAAAGAACGATGAAATGTGGCGGTACGATTGTTGCTAGGTTCGTAGTGATCTACAAATGCGTGCGAACCTGGATTACTAGCATTCAACGCATCCATCCACTTCGGGAGCAGGTTATACGATCCCTCCTAATCACCAACTATCTTCTCCATCACCTTCTTTTTTGCACTTCACACTTTTCTATAATGCACATCATATTTGTAATTATTTTTAATTACTTGATGTAGCGCTGACACAAAAGTAGAAGGATCTCGCTTTACAATATCAAATATCTTGTGATATATTAGCTTTATGATCTTGCGAACACGTGTGTGGAAATGAACATTTTGTAATCTCAAACAATCCCAATTTCTTGCGTTTAGAAGCCCTTAGCCTCCATTGGCAGCCGCCTTTCCATTTCTTACACCTAATTGACCAGAAGTTGGGTTCTGAATCGACCACGACATATTCTTGTTGCTTGGCTATGCAACATCGTTTTACTCTATGTTGCAAGTCTTCCTTACTAGGAAATGTTAGTCCTTTGCAAAGATCTTATGACTCGTTCCACCTCATAAATATGTTATCATGGTTGTCTGATAATGGGTCATAGCTTGATGATTAAGTTCCATGAAATTCGGTGATGGAGCCTCAAAACTCGCCATGGTAGGCTGTAGTGTATCTCCCATACTATGCAACTCAGTGTCTTGTAACTCAGTTTCCTCAATGCTTATCCCATTGCCATCTTCTCGTACTGGCAATGCATACATAGACCTATAACGTTCAATTACCCTCAACAAAGTATCACGCATATAAACAAAATTAGACATCTCATGTCCATCATCGTCATCACTGCCTTCGTCGAGGTGAGCATTGTTGTCTTCATAATTGAAATCATTTTCAGACAAATGTACATTGGAAGGACTAACATCTTCAAAATCATTGGTCATGTATTCGATTGCAGCATCAATAGGTGAAGTTGTACTCGGACCAACGTTCTCCATTGATCTCCATGCACTATTACCCCCAAATAAAATAATTTGATACATTATTTTTACGTGACCAATTGCTAATAAAATAATCTAAACAACAAAATCAAATTATTATATACCTAATTCTCACTTGAGAGGTGTTCGTAATCTTGCACACTTTGACGTCGACTCCAAACTCCTACAACATACTTGAAAAATAGAATCAAATTAGTCATTTGATCCAAATGATTTATACAACTCATCAAAAAAAAAGTACACAAGTTACAAAAACCATAAAAATAAAAAAAACTTACCTAATCAAATAAAATAATTTGATGGAGACGTTATTTCTACGTGACTAATTGCTAATAAAATAATATAAACAATAAAATCAAATTATTATATACCTGATTCTCAGTTGAGAGGTCTTCGCAATCTTGCACACTTTGACGTTGACTTCAAACGCCTACAACTTATGTAATTTATAAAACTCATCATAAAAAAAATTACACAAGTTACAAAAACCATAAAAAAAATTAAATATAAACTTACCCAATCAAATAAAATAATTTGACAGAGACATTGTAACAAGCAAGAAGTAGAAATGCGAACGAGAAGGAGAGAGAGAGACGAGATATAGAGAGAGAGAGAGCGAGAGAGAAAGGGAAGACGTTGAGAGACAAAGAGAGAGAGCGGAGATTGAGGTCGAGGGTGACAGAGGGCGAGAGAGCGATGGCGAGATAGAATGAGAGAGGGAGAATGAGTGTGAGAGAGAGAGTGCGCTGTGAGCAGAGAGTGTGAGCCGAGGGAGAGAGAGATAGGGCCAGAGAGAATCTGAGCTGAGAGAGAGAGTGCGTGCAGGGAGAGTGAGAGAGAGCGAGTTGTGATAGGTGAGTGACGAAACTTTCAGCGACGGCGAGGGAGGGAGCGAGATGCAGACGGTTAGGGTTAGGGTTTGTGGGGTCAATAGACCCCATTTGCTGCAAGTTATGTTTTTTTTTCTTCAGGAAAGAGTATCAAAAAGATGCCTCTGGTTCAATTTTTTTTTAAACAAAAAATCGTAGGTGGCCTTTAAATGTGGCCACATCATTTGTTGATCGGGCATTGACCGGTCAAACGAGGGTAAAAGGGTTAATATTTAAATTTTGATGGCATTTGTGAATTTTTAAAAAAAATTAGTGGTAATCAGTTCAAAAACCCTATAATAGTCCCCATAGCGTATCCACCAGAAGGATATCTGGTCCCTGGGCTAGAGACAATGCTCGACTAATTTCTTCATCAATTCAATGAAAAATGGAAGGAAAATTGGTGACAACAAGACTCAAACATGGGTACTTCCGTTTCTAGAGCCGTGTTCGCACCACCAACCATCTCCTCGTTGGCACCATCCCATATTGTTTTGGTTCTAACATTATTGTTGATGGTCAAACTGAGAAGAATTTTTTTGTGAATAATCCCGAGTGTGTGATCCAGGGGGTAGATGTGTGTGTAGAGATGAATATCGAATGGTAGCTAGTAATTAATATTTAGGAGTGGATGAGACATAGTAAGAGTTCAAAAGCCAACTTATTCAAGATTGATAGATAATAAATTGTTAATTACAACATTTTAATAGCCTTTTTGACGGATTTTAATTATTCTCTTTCCAAGCACGTAGTAGCTTGATATGTTAACAAAATATAAATGCTTTTATTTTTTGTGCATTATTAATTATTTCCCCATCAGTTGTGCTAATAAATAATTAGTAGCACATTTGAATTACTTTTACTAATTAATTGTGATGGATGCAGACTGGCGCAGGAAATTCACTTACTAATGGATCAGCATATACAAGTAACATCTTGCTCATCATACGAAAGATTTGGCTTAAGATTGTCAAATATTTGGTAAGCCTACTTCATTGGTTGTTGCTTCAAATGCTATGGGCACAAAGTGCATTTCCTTTTTTTTTTGGAAATGTTTCTCATGAACAGTTTTACTTACACATCACCCATCCCATATTGCGTTGGATCTAATATTATTGTTGATGGGTGAAACTGAGTAGAATTTCTTGGTGAATAATCCCGGGTGTGTGATCCAAGCGGGTAGATGTGTGTAGGGATGAATATCGAATGGTAGCTAGTAATTAATAATTTAGGAGTGAAGATATATAGTAAGAGTTCAAAATCCAACTTATATTTTGAGAATAAACAACAAGGATATGTTAATAATAAAAAAGTTGAGAAATACATAAAGGAGCACGAGAGGTACTCAAAATCTCACACAGAAAAGAAAATCAATTCAACACCCCTCACCCAAGAAAAAAATAAAGAAATCACTTCAAACACTCTCCCTAATTTCTAATCCAACTATTGATAGGAAAGTCTCCATTAATCTTAAAGACTATTAACCATGAACTAGCTAAAATCATCACCTCATTCCAAACACCCTCCACTGTCCTAACACAACCATCAAAGATTCGACGGTTACGTTCCAACCAAATTATCCAAATTGTTGCCAAAACAGTTTAACGCATAATCTTAACTTGCTTCCCATTAAGACCATTAATATGAGAGATCATCATAGCATCTACAAACGAGACCGGGGTAGATAAACAAATTCCAAGTCTACATTGTCATTCATTCCAAATGCACACTGCATAGGGACAGCTAAAGAACAAATGGCCAGAATCGTCTGCACTATTAAAACACAAGGATCAACAATGAGGTTGCAAGCAAAAGTGTGGAAAGTGCCTTTGAAGCTCATTAGCCATGCAAAGCTTATTATGGGCCAAAATTCATCCATATACTTTAACTTTTGACGGAACAAGAGCTTCTCAAATCAAGTTGAAAATAGGTAACAAAGGAATGGAAGGGTCATCAATTAAGAAATGGAACAAAGACTGACACGAATAATGGCCAAAGTGATGAAGGGCCCAATCAAAACAGTTGGGACCCAAGGACAAGTGAGCTTGATGTAACACAAATAGCAAGTTATCATATTCAACCCTTTGGCCAACCGTAAGATGACAAGGATTGCATATATTCCAAATACACGGTCCCACCAAATCATTAGGAGTGGTGAAGTGATCAATGGTATGGTGAGGGAATAAAGATGCATGACAAAGTCTTGGGAAAAGGTCGGCTAGGGGGGAGTCAATTAACCACCTATCCTCCCAAAATTTGAATATTCTGCCATCACCTAAGATGGGCTGAAAATGTGGGAACAAAATAGGAAGTAACAAAAGAATAAATTTCCAAGGACAACGGAAGGTAGAACAAGTGGTGGGGATAATCCTTTTGCTGAAATCAATATGCCCATACTTGCTAGTAATAACTTTTGCCCAAAAAGACTGTTCCATTTTGTAGAACCTCCACACCCACTTCGCACATAAAGCCTTATTCTTCTTCATGATGTTACCCACACCCAACCCACCTTTATTCCACAGTCTCTGTACCACGTCCCACTTGATAAGGTGAGTCTCACTGCTCTTATCCGGCCCTTTCCACAGGAAAGCTTTAATTTTTCTCTCAACAATCTTAGCCACAGTGACAGGAATTTGAAAAAGGGAGAGAAAGTATGTAGGAATTGATAAGAGCAAGGCGCCCTCCCCTCGACAAGAATTCTCACTTCCACCCGTCAAGTCTATGAGAGATCTTTGCAATCATCGGATCCCAAAAAGAAAGGCATCTAGGGTTCTCACCTAAAGGCAAACCGAGATACTTGATAGGCCAAGAACCAATAAAACACCCAATTCAAGTAGCCATCCTAACCAACACCTTTTGGTTACAAGTAATACCCACCAACCGACTTTTCACCAAGTTAACTTTGAGCCCAAACAACATGCAGAAACACTGGAGAAAGTCAAGCGCACTCACCATATTCCTTTCCTCATCATCTAGAAGAAATAAGGTATCGTCAGCACACATAAGATGAGAAACCTCCACATTGTTTTTGCCAACTGAGAACCCCTTAATGATAGACATCAAGCAAGCTTTAGACATCATTCTGTAGAGAACGTCTGCCACCAATTTGAACAAGAATGAGGACAACGGATCTCCCTGTGTAAGACCTCTATAAGCATCGAACTTTCTAGAAGCCTTTCCATTGATAATAATGGAGAAAGACACCGAACTTAAACAACCGCTGATCCATTTGCACCACCTGCTTCCAAAGTTTTTCTGTTTCATGACAAAATCAAGGAAATCCCACTCCACAGAGTCATAAACCTTTTGAAAACGAACCTTGAAGACCATACCTCAACATCTTATAGCTTTGTAATCTTCCACTGCTATGTTAGCCACCAAGATTGCATCAAAAATTTGACGATCATGAACAAAAGCAAATTAGGTTTCTTTGATGGTCTTATTAAGAATGACCCGAAGTCTAAGAGAAAGAGTCTTGGAAATAATTTTGTGTAAACTTGTGACCAAGCTTATAGGTCTGTATGCTCGTGGATGGCAAGACTCTCTCTTTTTTGGAATAAGGCAAATGAAAGTTTCGTTAGTCTTAATATTGACCACCCCACCCCTATAAAAATCAAGCATTACTTTCATCACATCATTCTTGATAATGTCCCATGATTTTTGGAAAAAAGCCATTGTGAAACTGTTCGGTCTGGGAGCCTTGGTGCCATTACAGCTGAAAACAACCTTACGCACCTCTCAATCTCAAAAGGCCTCTCCAACCAAGCCGCATCCTCCGTAGAAATTGGCTGCCACTCAATGTCGTCAATAGCCCAAGAATCACACCTTTTAGAAGAGAAATTTTTAGAAAATAAGTTGATGAAGACCTCTTCGATGCTCTGAGCATCCTCCACCAGAAAGCCATCATCCTTTTCTATTTTAGAGATGAAAGATTTGGATCTTCTATTACTCAAAAGCCTGTGAAAGAAACTAGAGTTAACATCCCAACTCTAAGCCACTGGATTTTAGCCCGCTGACTCGCCAATTTAGCTTCTCTCAAGCACAAATTAGTTATCTCGATCTTGGCTTTTATCCTAAGGTTAGCTAACTCAGAAGACATCTCATTGTGGCTCCCTCTAAGAAATCAATGCACCCAATGAGCTCCTCCAAGTCCTTTTTAGTGGAGACCAAACCAAAAACCTCGGTATTCCACTTCTTAAGAATCACCTTGATTTCCTTTAACTTAAGCATGAATTTGTGGCTTTCCTGACCGAAGGCAAGCACAACATCCCACCACCTTCTAACAAAGTTTGAAAAATCCCGATGATGCAACCAAGCATTTTAGAACCGAAAGGGTGAAGGGCTCCACTGAATAGTTGTAGAATCAAGGATAACAGGGCAATGATCAGACACTACTCGCGGTAGGGCTTCTTGCCTACAACAAGGAAACATACCCTCCCACCCCGACGAGAAGAGGAATCTGTCCAATCTGCAACAAATTGGGGTTTCACGAAAGTTAGACCATGTCACCCGAGCATTCAAAAGAGGGGGATCCCTCAAATTGAGTTCTCCAATTAGTGTGTCAAACAACTGCATACTAGTGGTCAGTCTTGGACTATTAATTTTATCCCAACGTTCCCAACAGTATTAAAGTCCCCTCCCAAACACCACCTGTCACCGCAAAGCACACTAAGGCCAGCAAGCTCGTCCCAGAACTTCGCTCTTTCTGCATACCCACACGGTCCATAAATCCCAGACAACCACCACTCACTATTACGGCCATCAGAGATCCAACACAGAAATCGAAAAATCCCCAATTACGTTGTCACTGACATTCACTAAACGAGAGTCCACAATAAGGATACCACCGACTGAACCGTTAGCAGGTAAAGAGATCCAACTCTTAAAACGAGACCTCCACAACTGAGAAATTAAACAACGATCCACCACATGTTTCTTGGTTTCTTGAAAAATTACAATGTCCTGTTTAGACTTCCCCAACGTTCTTTTGATAATGCATTTCTTCCTACTCAACCCACAACTTCTTAAATTCCACGGGAGGATCTTTATTGATTAACTCCACCTTTATGTTTTCCTGTCTTGACACTAGCAGCAATATCTTTTAAAGTTAGCTCTTCATCGGATAAGGTATCAGCACATGCAACCTCCCCCCTTTTCCTAGTAACCACAATCCATGACTTTTGAAGGAGGTCACTAAAAGGTTATAAGGGAACACTGTTATCCTTATTCCCTTCACCATCACTACGATATTCACCCTTTGAGGTCTTTGAAATATCTTGCAAAACCTCCTGCACTGTCACCGCATGACTAACCTCATTCGGAGTAATGGGCAAAGGGGGATTACTGACGCACATTTGGACACACTGAGAACAACGTGAGGTAATGATTCAACTGAAATTCTGGGGGCTTGGGATATTGGGAAACTCCCATGATCAGAGGGGTTAAAAGAATCAACCAACTTTGAAGAAACACAAGAATCAGGATGGATAACATGATTAATAGGAAGCTCATATTCAACATCAAAGTTAAAATGAATTAGGTGTACCTCGGTGCCATAACTTACTTGGTAAAGATGATCATCATCAACACACGGAGCATTCTCCTCATCCACATCTCCTTCCTTCTCGTCAGCGTTACAACAATCTCTTTCAGAATCAGTGTCAGAGGCACAATTGTTCCATAACACTTGCTGGCTTTCCCACACTGCATCATCCCTACCCTTGCCGTAACCATGTCGAGATTGAGAACTACGTTCGGGTCGTAGGCTTCGGCGAGAATGTCTCTTGCTGGTAGCTTCTTCCTCACCACCCACCTCATTGTCATGGGCTTCCAGGACACCATTAACGCCACACACCTCAACAACAGACTGCTGCACCTCATCTTCACAGGAATTAGATACGAAACCCCTTTTGAATCCAATCTCTTTTGGTCGAAACAATGTAATCGTTGCCGCAATCTTCTGAAGACAATCGTCAGGTTTCACACTGTTAGATTTAGGAGGAGTTAAGGTCTTAGAAACATGACTGAAAGAAGAAAGGATAGGTTCATCTCTCGTTGGTGTGGTTTTCAGATATTTGGAGCAGATCGAAAACAGTTTCATAAGCAAGGGGGGATGAAACTGGAAAGAAAAGACTGAAGTGTACGGGCTTGAGCATTGGAGCTAACCCCACCCATCTTAGGCAACTGATCCTCCTCTGATGAGTTGGATTTCGACAACAGCCCAGCAAAATTTGAAGAAGATGCATTAGGGTCAAGGAAAACAGCAGAGTCTGGTGCAACAATAGGAAGAAGTGTGTTTGGGTTGAGATTATTCGGGCCCACACTAGGCCCACCTCCATAGTATCCCACATAAAAAAGGTGATTTTTGGTGCCCAGTGAATCCTCTGGCACGAGATATTTATTGGCAGCTTTGACAGGAACATCGGGATCGTGGCACTCAACTGTTGGATTCGTACCTGCAGCCAACGCAACGTCTTTCTATGATCTCTGCACAGATGGAACATGATGATCCATCATCGTCGTAGATTTTCCTCGAGACGAGAGATTAGCATGGATGAGAGATTCTGCATGCATTTTCGGCACCATCTTCGTCGGACGGCACCATCTTCATCTCCGACGAAGCTCCGATGGCTACAACTGGAAGACAGCGAGAATCCAGTTTGAAGACTTTTACACCAAGGTTCGATCCATTCAAGCAAATCGGAATGATTTCCGGAATAAAACCATCAACACCACCGTTAACCTTCAGCTTCATGAACCTCAGAATAGAGAAGTTACTCGTGTCTTCAGTAACTTCTATCAAACCACTACACAGACACCAATCCTATGAAAAGTTTTAGGGCGCCAATGCTCAAATGGAACGCCGTCAATGCCAATCCTGTCAAGAACACAATTGAAGAAATAATTTTTCTGTTATTTCATTCACAGTACGTTGTTACAATATATAAGATACACAAAGAGCTTTACAAGGAAAGTCAATAATATCTCTCCAGATTAATAGGAGAAATTATAGGTGATATACTATAATTATGGATATCAATCCCATAATTATAGTAATCATATCAATTATGGATATCTCTCCAGATTTAGGAGATATATAGGTGATATACTATAATTATGGATATCAATCCCATAATTATAGTAATCATATCAATTATCACTTAATTCTATCACCCCTTCTCAAGTTGGTGCATGGATATCGCACATGCCTAACTTGCATAGAGCATTATCAAACATATGGCTGGCCACGGCTTTGGTAAGAACATCGGCCAGTTGTTCTTCAGACTTCACAAATGGGAATGTAATGATCCCTGCATCAATTTTCTCCTTAATGAAATGTCTATCAATCTCAATGTGTTTTGTCCGATCATGTTGGACTGGATTGTGAGCAATCGCAATAGCTGAAGTGTTATCACAATACAATTTCATTACTTCCTTTGAACCTGCCCTCAAATCCTTTAGCACGTTTCTCAACCAGAGTAACTCACACACTCCATATGCCATGCCTCTATACTCTGCTTCTGCACTTGACCTTGCTACAACAGGTTGTTTTTTACTCCTCCACGTCACTAGGTTTCCTCCCACAAAAGTAAAATATCCTGATGTAGATCTTCTGTCATCAGCTGAACCAGCCCAATCTGCATCAGTGTAACCTTCTACTCTCATATGATTATTTTTGGTGAAAAGCAAACCTTTACCTGGGGCAGATTTCAAATATCTTAATATGCGATCTACAGCATCCATGTGAGGTTTACGAGGATCATGCATAAATTGGCTCACAACCGACACTGCATAAGCAATATCTGGCCTCGTGTGAGACAAATAAATTAATTTTCCCACAAGTCTCTGGTATCTTCCCTTATCAATAGGAGGTGCATTCGAACAGTAGAACAATTTATGATTTTGTTCCATAGGGGTACTTGTAGGCTTACATCCGAGAGTACCTGTCTCAATTAACAGGTCAAGAATGTATTTACGCTGAGATAAGAAGATACCATTATTTGATCGGGCTACCTCAATACCAAGAAAATACTTCAAGTCACCAAGTTGTTTCATTTCAAACTCTGAAGCTAAGCGTCGTTGCAAACTCTCAATTTCATCTTGATCATCACCCGTTACTACCATATCATCTACATAGATAATCAAAGCAGTAATTTTTCCCTTTTTGTGCTTTAGGAATAATGTATGATCGGAGTTGCTTTGTCTATAACCAAAGCTCTTCATGGACTTGGTGAATCTCCCAAACCATGCTCTTGGAGATTGCTTTAACCCATATAACGCCTTCTTTAGCTTGCACACCATAGTAGTATTTGAGTATTCCTCTACACCTGTGGGAGGATCCATATATACTTCTTCTACAAGGTCTCCATGTAAAAATGAGTTTTTTACATCGAATTGAAGAAGCGGCCAATCTCGGTTAGCTGCCAAAGATAAGAGCACTCTTACTGTATTAAGCTTGGCAACAGGTGCAAAAGTGTCTTGATAGTCAACCCCATATGATTGCGTATACCCTTTTGCGACCAACCGAGCTTTGTACCTTTCAATGGTACCATCTGCCTTATGTTTAATTGCAAACACCCATCGACATCCCACAGTTCTTTTCCCTTTAGGTAGAGGTACGAGTTCCCAAGTGAGATTCTTTTTAAGCGCTGCCATTTCTTCCGCCATGGCTTGAGTCCATCTAGGATCTGCTAAAGCTTCCTGCATTTTACTAGGAATAGAGACAGATGATAACTGCAGCACATAAGAGGCATATGACTCAGACAATCTTTTGGAAGACACATGATTACTTATGGGATATTTAGCTTTGGATTTAGGATCGGGTTCATACAAAAGTGGTGGTATACCACGGTTAGATCGGACTGGAAAGCGGGATTGAGGTAGTTAAGGTTCATGATTAGCTTGGAATTCAACAACAGCATTATCAAGAACAGTAGTATTTATATGAGGATTTATGGGTACCTTTGAGATTGTCTCTGTAGAAGAAGATTGAGGCAGTGATTGTGCTTCATGTTGAGGCAAGATTGTACTATCCTGAATAGAGTTCGAATCATGTTTATCTGGGTCTATAGCACTGGTTTCATTGTCCTCGGGTATAGCACTGGTTTCATCATCCAGTAGTTCCAGTGATTCATTTTCCTCGGGTATAGCATTGACTTCATTGTCCTCCTGTGCCCGATACAAAAATTGGATTTCCTCATGATTCAGCACTTCGTGTTGATGCACCCCCGGAAGTGAGGAATCAGTATTCGGTAATTGATAAAAGAGTTCATGTTCATGGAAAACAACATCCATTGAAACATAAAACCTCTGTGAAGATGGATCAAAACATTTGTAGCCCTTCTGATTGATTCCATAACCCACGAAAACACACCTGGACGCACGAGACTCAAGCTTAGTTCTTTGATGTGGATGTAGGTGGACATACACCACACTCCCAAAAATTTTTGGAGCTAAATGTACTATGGGTGGCAGGGTGCAATGATCAGATAAAGCATCCAATGGTCGTCTGAAAGTAAGGACACTGGATGGTGTTCGATTAATCAAGTACACTGCCGAATACAACGCCTCACCCCACAAGTAAGAGGGAACATGGCCCCCAATCAAGAGTGACCGAGTGACCTCCAATAACTGTCTATTTTTGCGCTCTGCAACACCATTCTGTTGAGGAGAATAAGGACATGTCGTTTGATGAATAATCCCTACCGATTGCATGAATGTGGACAACTTTTGCTTGAAATATTCCCCCCCATTATTTGAACGCAGAACTTTGATTGGAATGCCAAACTGTGTAGTCACCATTTGATGGAATAATTGAAAAATGGAGCAAACATCACTCTTGTGTTTCAACTGATAAACCCAAGTCATTCGAGTGCAATCATCAACGAATGTAACAAACCACCGCATTCCATTAGGAGTTGGAATTGGTGCCGGTCCCCAAACATCGGAATGAACTAATGCAAGAGGGAAAGTTGCTTTATTATCACTCAAATGAAAAGTAGTGCGATGACTTTTCGCCATTTCACAAATAAAATCCTCAGGAGTACTATTACTAAACAAAGATGGAAATAATCTCTTAAGGTAGCTAAACGATGGATGTCCCAATCTCTTATGCCATAACCAGATTTCCTCTTTGCGCTTATTCACCAAATCGGCCTGCACTATGTTGACTATGTTGACTTGTCCGTCTCTGTTGGAAGACGGGAACCCTTCCTCCAGATAGTACAATCCGCCAATTTGTTTACCACTGCCAATCTTCTCCTTGGTATGGATGTGCTGAAAAACACAGTGAGTAGGAAAAAATATGGCGACACAATTATGAGCTTTGGTAAATTGATAAATAGAAAGAAGGCTGCAATTCAAGGATGGCACAAATAACACATCTTTGGTGGTTAAGGTAGGAGATAAAGGGACTGTACCAACTCTTAGAACAGGAGATGATACACCATTAGCATTGGTGATGATAGTTTTGGAACACTGTTGAGATAGGTGAGAAAATTTTTTCTGGTCACAAGTCATATGCTCCGTTGCACCGGAGTCAATAATCCAATCACTATTTCTAGTAAAAGACATACCTGACTTAGCAGTGAATCCGACAACGGCAACTAGGTTCCCTCTGGAATTGGTGTCCTCTTCCTTTGCATGAACGGACGTTTGTGAATTTTTCTTTCCCTTGGGATGCCAATCCGGATAGCCATGGAGACGAAAACATGTCTCAGCAATATGACCAGTACCACTGCAATGAGTACACTTTCTATCCTTCTTTGAGGTAAATGATTTTCGAGAGATCATTGCTGCCCCTTCTCCAATCTTCTCACCCATCATAACATCTTGACGATTTGCCTCTCCACACACCATGGCATAAACTGTTTGTATATTGGGAAGAGGTGTAATTGCAAGTACTCGACCACGAACCCCATCAAGCTGAGAATCAAGACCAGCCAAAAAAGTATACACACGTTGACAGTTGACCTTGGTAGTATATTTGGCAATATCAACAGTACACTCCATAACACAGGGATCAATATCATCAAGTTCCTGCCAAATTTTCTTTAGTTGACCAAAATAAGAAATGAGAGAACCTCCATTTTGACGGACAGAAATTTCCTCACAGTGTAGTTGATAAACTCTTGATGCATCTTGATCAACAGAATATGTTTGTTTTGCTGCCTCCCATACCTCTTTTGCTGTAGGCAATCGAAGAAAAAGAGAGCGAATGTCCTTTGTCATCGCATCAAGCAACCAGGATTTGACTAAGCAATTGTCATCCTCCCACGCTTCAAATTCTTCCGAGTTCACATATTTGGGTGCAGTTTTTGTGCCCGAGATAAAACCCCAACGCTTACGACCCCGTATCTTGTTTTGAGCATTTAGAGACCATTCTATGTAATTGGTCCCATCAAGTCGTTCTGGGGTGATCAAGGAGGATGTTTCCTGCATCTGGAAACCAACCGCAACCATGGGTGTAGGAGAAGAATCAATCTTCTTGGATGAAGTTTCACCTTCTTGATGGACAGACATACTGATACGGATACGAATGAATCGTAGCAGAATAAGATGAACAGAAATTTAACAATTGTGAACAAAGGACCTGCTTCAATTCCTAATGTAAAGAATAGGAGATTGAAGGTGGCTCTGATACCATGTCAAGAACACAATTGAAGAAATAATTTTTCTGTTATTTCATTCACAGTACGTTGTTACAATATATAAGATACACAAAGAGCTTTACAAGGAAAGTCAATAATATCTCTCCAGATTAATAGGAGAAATTATAGGTGATATACTATAATTATGGATATCAATCCCATAATTATAGTAATCATATCAATTATGGATATCTCTCCAGATTTAGGAGATATTATAGGTGATATACTATAATTATGGATATCAATCCCATAATTATAGTAATCATATCAATTATCACTTAATTCTATCAAATCCATCCTTGAGAGCATCTAACCCATCGTTTATCCCATTGATGACTTGAATGCCATTCAACCGACCGAAAATCAGCATTATGGACAGAAGAAAGAACTAAGCATTTCTCCTCAGAGGAGCAACACCATAGTATCGCCCGATCATCCAGCACGGAACAGAGTTGAATATTCCGATGAAGAAGAGTTGAAAGCTACTCCTCAACTGTGGTCCACCAAAGCGAGGATTTGGCACAGAAGATGACAACAACACGATACACAAATTCGCCACCGCCTGTCGCGCTCATCCTAGCAGCACTCATACGGTAGAACCATTGTTCAAAGACCCCCCATCCTTGACCAGGTGTGTCTTCTGGTATGAAAATAGCCCATGACTTGCTATTTTCCATTTTAGAAACTTTAAGGAATTTTCCACGTCTATTGACGAGAACTTCCACAAGAATAACCTCATTCAAATTCCTTAATTGTTTCTTGAATCCAACTGCTGCACCACCATTGGTTGCTAATCCAAACTGGTTAAGCAACCATTCCACAGAGGCTGCTGAAATACGAAGGGTAAAAGATCTTAGATTCGTAATTTCTTTCATAGTGATCCAGCCACCTGACGCACTCCGATCCACCATAAACTCCTTGTTGTCAATCTTAAAAGAAGACGACAATGTGCGAGGGTTTGTAAAGTCACCCATCTTGACGCAATGCAAAAATTAGAGAAAGACAACAAGAAGGAAAGAAAGAGAAAACAGAGACAAAAGGATTGAGAGTTAGGTCATAGTACCATGTCGATAATCAAGACCCATATTCCACAATGGATCATTTAATGAAAATTGCTTTTTACTATATATTGTGTTCTAGTCTTGGTTGATTCCAGAATTCCTCATATTCTTACTCATCAGAGCTTGGGTTGATTTCTGAAGAACTATCCATGTAATGAAAAACTTATCATGCATGTAATGATCTCATCACCTTCTTCACTAGAGGGACAGGAGGAGGAGGCAAGGAGCAGGCTGCAGTGCCTAAATTCCCATCTTCCAAAGCCCAAGCGTCTACACTGTTCAAAATCCAACTTAGTCAAAATCCAAATTATTTAGTTGGAATAATTTCAAAATCCAACTTATTCAAAATTGATAGATAATAAATTGTTAATTACAACATTTTAATAGCCTTTCTGTCTGATTTTATTCTCTTTTCAAGCACGTATTATACCTTGATGTGTTAAAAAAAAATAAAAATGCATTTATACTTTGTGCATTACTAATTCTTTCCCCATCAGTTGTGTTAATAAATAATTAGTAGCACATTTGAATTACTTTTAATAATTAATTGTGATGGATGCAGAAAGACGCAAGAGATTCGATTACTAATGGATCAGCAAATACCAGTAACACCATGCTCAACTTACAGAAGATTGGGCTTAAGATTGTCAAATATTGGGTTTTGCCAACTTCGTTGGTTGTCGCTACAAGTGCTATAGCTACATCAGTCAATCTCCTTCAAGCGTTTACAGCCAACAGCACGGTTGTTGCGTCCACCAAAACATTTTGGCTGAAACCCTCCTTTGCTTCAGCAATAGTAAATGCCGGTCTTGGTGCAATTTTGTTCATGCTATCTACCAGCAACGGCAAGTTCCGAGGAAAGGAGTTTTTCCTCAAGGTGGCAATCATACTTACTTCCGCTTCAACCGTTGTGGAGATGGCCTTGCTGTTTGCAGCAGGTTGGCAGCTCGTGTCGCTGGTATAAATATATAAATCTGTTGGTGGCTACTTTATCAAAGCACATAAATATAGTAAGTATACAGGTCATATAGAGTTATTGCTGCTGCTGATCGGAATTTTCTTTAGTAAGTCTCGTTAATTCTTGTTTCAACTATCTCATATTATGATCATGAAGAATGTATATGTTGTGATTGTGAACCTGTATGCAGTGATGTTGTTAATTTTGTTGGTCTGCTCTTTCTTTTTCTTTTTTTCTAAGAAAATATAAGGTTAGTAATTAGTTGTATAATCAACTCCATCATCATATTGCATTCTTCGAGAGGTATATCAAGATGATATTGCATTCTTCGAGAGGTATATCAAGCCCATATTCCTGACTCATTTATCTCTCTTATCCCTAGGGTGAGACAGTGTGACAATAGTTAAACTTGAAACATTTGGGTTTCAAAGCCACCTTAAGATATATAATATTGATTGTGATCGGTAGTTTGATCGATATATATATGCTCTTTATTTGTCTTTGAATTACTGGTATATCTAGCCTTTAAATTGAATTTATATTTAGTTTGAGAAGAGATTGCATTACTGATTGCCCTCAAATATACGTATGCATGTAAATTCAAATAAAGTGTTAGAACAAAAAAGAATAAAAGCTAGAGAAAAAAAAAATACCATAGTCCAATTTTTGCTACTGAAAAAATGAAGAAACTTATTGAGGTTTAAAATCAGAGATACTTTGCATTATGAAAAGCTTAAGTATCTCTTATGGAAGAAGATTTTTTATTATCTTGTGCGATATTTTGTCATGTGTGTTTTGAGCTGGGCGTTGAAAAGTAAAGAATTAATATTCTGACAGAGAAAATAATTTTGAAGAAGGAGAAGACAGGTGAACAAGTTATTGTTTGTTTTAGCTGGAATCAGAGGGATAGAAATTAGCAAAAAGATTTGAATGACTCATCGCAGCTCCTTCACTGAGAAAGACAAAATCTTTTTCCTCAGTGAAAGATTTTAGCTGTAAATTTCTTTCTTTATTTTATTTTTTGATTTTTTTTCCCAAACAACTATAAACAACCTTGATTTATAGTTGTTATTAGTCTTTTTCATATGTTCCCAAACATATGAAATGATCTACCATTATTATCCCATTTCATAACACTCAACTATTTCAACCCTCAGATATACTGATCCTCGTATTCTCAAAAGTTTCTATCACTCCATCCCATCACTGCTATCCTCACGTAAAATATCATTGATCTTGTTCCTTCAAATGCTCGCCATTACTTTGATTGGTAAACGACTATATGTTGTCTAGGTTAATTTCTAGCTTTGGAGAGTGAAAGTGATAACCATTCCTGTGCTAGTGCCAGATCGAAAGCATGTAAAAGGAAGAAGGGTTGGGTTATGTCAACAGCTAGTGTAAAACAGAATCAAACCAAAAGCATAAATTTAAGATACATAAGAATTGTCCCATTGACGCATCAATGGCTTGGGTTGGCTACCTCAACAGTGTGGGTGGGGAATGAGGGGTTTTGAGTTTGATTTTCCCCTCATCCATGGTCTCAGTGGTGTGGGATTATTTTTTCTAAAAGGGCAGATACCCAAATACAGGGTGGGAAGGGTATTGGGTATACTTGATAGTCAAGATTTGAGTAGCCAACGTTAAAGATTAGAGATAAAGCTTTACATTGTTGTTACTATTGGGGAAAAAAAGTCATCGAGTTAATTTCTAAACATCGGACCTAAAAGATTGCACACTATCCTTGTGCAGAGGTTCTCAACAGGGCAACTTAGCAAGCCAATGAGCATCTTCCTATGGGTTTTTTCTTCTTATCTTTAAACACAGAGACGAGACTTTCCTCATGGCGTTCTTCCCATTTTCCTCCTTCACGGGCTTCGCTTCCTTAGAGTCGGCGGCCATCCCTAGCTCCTGCAAATGTTGAAAGACACAGACGAAAGAAATAAGCAAGAAATGGTAAGAGGAGAAAGTGATCTGGAAACAAACATGAAGGAAAATAACGGCCAGCGGCCTAACTCATCCCAAGCCTAGCCTTACTCATAAAATAATGGCCCCAGCCCTACCCGTAATTCATTAAGGTCTTAATTGAGTTGGATTACGCTACCGCTTTGGTTCAAGGTAGGAGCTAGGTCAAGGTGTAAAGCCAATTCGCTAATCAAGCTTGATACGAAATAATGAATTTCCTTTTTTGTCTCTGTGTTTATTTAATTTTATAATAGATAAAATAACATTAGAAAAGAAATTGCATGCAAGTGAGGACTCCAACACATCACCCTCTTGGAAAATTCCTTAAAGATTGTTATCTCCTTAATTATCCACCAGAAATGGGAATTTGAGATCCGATACACACTCTCAGATAAGGTAATAAATGTTCAAATACCCTTGCTAATCTGGAAACAATTAACAACAATCATCTTGTGCTTCTTGAAGAGTATTTGTCACTTTCTGATGGCTGATGCGTTTCGTGTGGCATTTGAAAGGCCCTAGTTGTGCCTGGTTATCCACTGAAACCTTTCCCCCCACCCAAAATGAAAAGAAAAAAAATATAGCTAACATGTTAATTTCATGCAAATATCATTTGATTTTAGAGAAAAAGAGAAGAAATGTTTTTGGTAGATAAGGAAATAATGAAATAATGGGAAAGTTGATCATTTTTGTCTATAGGGTAAAAAAGCCCAAGAACATACTTAAAGAGAGAGAGCAGGTGGATGATTAAAATATAAGCTCTGCATGTGTTGCTTGGGGTCTTTTTGCTAGAGTAGCCACCACCCTTCCTTCACCATGTCTAATCCTTTATTAGCTAGCTTTATGAATGCCAACAATCAAAAAGGTCAGTCAGGCCCAAGTTTAGATTTGGCTTAGCAAGGTAGTTAGGATGAAGCCCATGACATGCTGCCCAAATTACCTCCCCTAATTTTGTACATTGTTAGCCTAACAAACGATACACGAAAGTCACAAAGGGGGACCGGATTTCATGAAGTGGGTTAATTGAGTTAAAATAGTTAGGTGAAAGAAGGGTTCGGTTTTTATGAGTTAAAATAATGCGCTAATTACCCGCGTGGATCTACAAAGACCCACATAATATAATGTATATAAATCAATTGAAAAATTCACATAATGATAAAACAAAAACAAAAAAACAATTTAAAGCTAATTTAGATTAGTAATAAAATATTATAATGTATATAATCTAATTTTTTTAAAGCTTAATAACTACTATTTAAATTTATATTAGTAATAAAATATGTTGGATTATCATGTATCTAACTTATTAAATTACTATTTTAATTTTAAAAAAATAAGATTTCTCTTTTTTTAAAAGAATTTATATAAGTATAAATTAAGCTACTCTTAAACTTAACTTATGAGAATGATGATGAACTCGTATATATATATAAATTTTAAGAGGTCAGGTCGGTCGGGTTGCTTACACCTTTAAGCAGATGAGGTGCCCAATTACCCGCGTGGATCTGCAAAGACCCACATAATATAATGTATAAAAATCAACTGAAAAATTCACATAATGATTAAAAGAAAAATACAAGTTATTCTGATGGGATTAATTCTCCCGGGCAACCACCTAAAAAAATATTATTATTAATAATAAATAAAAGTTTAAAAAAAAAAGATAAATGTGTTATTATTTTACCATTTTTTCTAAAAAACTTAAGCTTCATGTATTTTTTTCTAGTGATATTTATGTGTCACACTTAATTGAAAAAAGTAATCACAGTTACAAGTTACCTGACTGCACATACGTTAAGAAATGAAGAAAGTCCATCTATCAGTCTTTTTTTCTGAATTAAAAGTAAAAACTTAAAAAAAAAAATTATATGACTATGTCACGCGGCATCGCATGACAGAGTGGTATGCGCCTTTTTAGAATACAAAAATATACTTAAAAAATTTATCATTTTCTCAAATTCATCATTCTCACAAAAATATATATTATTGTGATGTATTTAGTTTTTTATATTAGTAAAATGCGTTTTAATTTTCTATATACTTTGATAAATTAATATATATATACTTTATATTTTATTTAAAATATTATTTTATTTAAACTTGTTTTTATAAATTATCCTTTATATTAAAAAAAGGGCAAAAAAAACATAAAACAAAAAAGTTGTACCTCGCCAATTTGTGCGTGAAGAGTCCGGACATGCCAGAATTTGTTGGGAGAAAAAATGGGGTTTTGGTTTTCCCCAATCATTTTCTCATACCAGCGTTAAAGAGTTTCCCTGCTTCCTTTTTCTTTTTTCTTCCAATTTTGCCCATCTTCCTCATCTTCTCTTTCTTATTTTTCAAATCAACCTTCCTTTGCATTTTCAAAACTGCCCTTGTACCCAAAGAAAAAAAATTATAATTTTATCTAATTAATTATTACTCACTTTTAAGAAAACAAAATGGTCATGATTTAGTAGTTATCCATCAATACTTACTCACTTTTTTTTTTTTTTTTAATTCGTCGTATTGGCAACACTACCGTTTTATTTTTTCATGACAACAATATTTTATTTTAATCATACAAGAACAACAATCCAGAGTTAAATAAGAGAGCAACCAATAAACTCTATTAATGGACTATTAATACTTCACTTTGTTTATTTTATGTAATTTTTTAAATATCTTTAACTGTAATTATTAAAATAACCTTTTTTACAAAAAATCATCATGAAGAGGTTAGCCTTACGAGGCCGACCCTTGTACTGGAGGGTCGGCCATGTTGGTCATGTCCAACCGACCCTCTTATTTTTTTTATTTTATTTTTTATTTTATATACCATATTACATTGTAATGTATTTTATGATAATTTTATTATGTTTATACTCAATCCGAACTTATTTGGACAGTGAAGTGTCATACCCCACCCGTACCTCACATGAGAGTAACGAGTGGGAAACGATTCGCCCAAATTAGTCCGAAATAGGTGAAAATATGTCAAAATTGTCACGAAATACATCTTCATGCAATATGATATGTGACAATAATAATAAAAAAAGGAAAATAAGAGGGTCGGCCACTCAGGATGAGCTTCGTTTTTGTCTATTTTTTTTTTCGCAAAACACATTGAAAAACACCTATAAATATTTTATTTCATGAATAAAAGTGAATAAAAATAAAATAAAAATCATTAAAATATGTCTTTCTTATATATTCAAAGAATCAAATGTCAATTTTTTTTAAGGCGACGAGTGACGATTTACTCTAAATGGAGTCCAAACGATACTTCCCTACCTCTAATATTCTTCTAACTAAGATAAGAAGATAAAAATAGTGAGCTTTAAAGTTAGAAGAAATGAAAATTTACTACTCTCTTAAATAATTGTGCACTGATATTTTAATTAGAAATGAAAATTTACTTTTGCTTTCATATTAACAAATAAAATCCAGATTTTATCGAAAAAAATATGAATTAAATATAATTTTGACTGACAATAAGTATGAACTTATTTGAATTGGCTGCTCATAACAACGACAATATATTTTTACTTTAAGAACGGAGACTTGAACCCTTCAGGGTACAAAGGGAGGCGCAAGAACTAACTGAACTATGTTCCATTCGCATTCTAATTGGCTTATTATTCTACACCTCAAGATCTAAGAAAAAACTTTTTAATTAAAAAGAAAATTAGAAATCTTTCATAAATTCAATTTAATTAAATCGAATGTTGTTACTTCGAGAAGATAACAATTTTGAGCAACTGTAACATGATAAATTGGTCTCTCTTACCTTTGGCCTTTATCAGTTTGACTTTTTTGAGATTTCTTGAGAATTTAGAGTGTGAAACTATGACTTAACGTTGATTAACGACTAAGGGTGTAAGCCAACCTGATCAATCTAACCGAATCGACTACAATTCAATGGGTTGGGTTAGATTAATATATCTAGGTGTTTGAGTTTGGGTTAGGTTCAAAAATTTTAATTCAAACGGTTTGAATTGGGTCATAGATTGACACTCTTAAAACTCAACCCGAATCGAACTTAACATTAACTTTAAATCTTTTATCTCCTAAAGTTACCAAATTATGAAATTAACGAAACCGCCAAAGTCTCAATCTCAAATTGCAACCATTTTTTGCCTTTTACATCAAACTTCTCACCCCTTCTCCTTCTATCTGCTTTTTTTTTTTTCTTCTTCTTCTAAAGTTTATGTCATCATCTTGAAAAAAGAAAAATTCAACTCATCTTAATCCGATGACCAACCTAACCTAACCCGAACTAGTTTCGATTGGGTTGGGTTAAAGAGTTAATTTAGTTCATGTTGAATTTCATTTCTCCCAACTGAACTGCTTAGGTTGGGTTGGGTTTCAATTTAGCTTAAACTCAACCCAACCCAACTCAGCTCGTTACACCCTATTAAAGACCATCAAACAATAGGACTTGCCAAGTCAAGAATCCTTGTGCCTGGTCTTTTTGTCCTTTGTGATCTCTTCCTTATCCCAACCTCTCGCCGTCTCTAACTCACCTACCTATCCATCTAAAATGTTGGCTTGACAACAAAAGAATACAAAAAAAAGAAGAAGAGAGAATAAAAGTAACTTCTTCTAGAGATCATTGGTATTAATTTGTGAAGATAATTATTTTAATAGCAGCTTGATATGTAAATTTAGGCCTCTAATGTCTTATATACCTTTTATATTATGGGGCTTTTTAATAGGTTATTAGAGGTTTGATTTTGTAAGAGGTCGTGGGTTTAAATCTCGATATTAATATTTGCATGTTCTCTATTTTCTCATTGATAGTTGTACGTCTCTTTTTCTTTTTCTTCTAGCTCTCCACAAGTTGCATGTTTTCTATTTACATAATTGATATTTGTTTCTTCTAGTTAACCACATGAAAGATGGGTAGTATGTGAGGAGAAATGTTAGTAGTAGCTTGATATATATTGTTAGACCTCCATTTTATGACTATAACTTATTCAAAAGCATATTCTTTTTGTGTCGTATCAGATTTATATTAATATATATGATGAGGAATATTATAAATATTGGGTTTATTAGTTATTGATGATCATACAAGAAACTTGTGTGCCTGGTCACCTACAATGTACATCTCTGCATCAATGTATTAATTTGTTCCCGGACATTTGACTAAGCTGCCATATATTGAGCTTATATGGAATTGGTTTGCATGATATATTACTTCATGATCAATATCCAAACTATGATGACACAAATTATAATTTTTTTTCCTTGCGGCCTTCATGCATTTAAATACAAATATTTTAAATATAAATATCTTTAGTTAATTCCAATTCAATTTTTTGACAAATACTAAGTTTTTCTTAATTATTATTGATTGATTATGTGAGGATTTCGTTTTTATTGAAGCATGCTATGGTAACAACAACATACAAAAGAGAGGCAGTAGAATAGAAGGAACGAAGGTGAAGAAAACAAATTCAAAAAACAATCCATGACAGATTCGAGGCACATGTATCACGAGACCATGTTGATAGAAGTAGAAGAGGAAGAAGAAAAAGAAGGAGAAAGAGAGGGAGAAACACAAATCAATAATTAAATATTTTATTTCATAATTAGTCATTTGCTAATTCAGTTACAAAGCTAATATTTATTGAAACTATAATTTAAAAACTAAATTTTTTCTTACTTTTAATAATAAAAATAATGATGATGCCAACGTTGATAAAAACATCTAAATGTTATTTTAATTCTTTCACTAATTAGCTACAAACCAAATCAAAATTTTATAAGAGGAATGCTATATATACAACTTGAAATAGGGTGACCAAAAGCCACAAATCTGATGTCGCATTTGCCACGTCAGATTTGTTATTTGTTACATAGTAGCCTTTTAACTCAAGTTAAAGTTAATTTGTTTCTTAAATTAATCATTAATTATGTTGAGTGAACCCAATTAGTAATCCCAGTTTTGATTTTTCAGATTCTACTATTAAGCACCATTGAAATGTATACCCCTTATGAAGTCATAAAATTATTTTTTCAATTTTATTTATTTTTGACTAATAATGACTAGTGAATTTGAGTACAAGAAATAATTTTTCAATTCAAAAGTTACATACATATTCCGTTGCCCATAAAGAAAGAAATACAAATAATTTTATGATTCAAAAGTGTAATTATCATCAACCCATAAAAATAAAAAAGTTTAGAGAATAATAAATAAATAAATAAATATAAAGTTTACATACATATTCCGTTGCCCACAAAATGAAGATATTTTTTATAATTAATTTTTTTCTTCTTTTCATAAAGAAAAATAAAAAAGTCAAAGAATAGAAAAATATTTTTATCTTAAAAAAATAATGTATAATATTGGAAAATATGTCACAAGCTTAACAATCCAACTTAATTACTTCATTAATGTAACTTTAATAAGGATAATGTTTTAAAAATACACTTTTAAGACACGACAAATATATTTAATTCTTTGTATAGTTGTATTTTTTAACCCAAATTAAGAGCTTAATATGTAATAGGCATTTGGTGTTATAATTTCCATTTATTTAGCATTTCTCATTTGTCATAGTAATTTGCATTTGCGTTCACACACCACATCAAAAAGTGAGGAAGTTGTTGCGAAGGAAGAAGATAAGAAATTTCTTCCAAGAGATGTTGCCATCATGTCATTTAAAAATTTGTTTATTTCATATTTAACATCTCATTTCCAGATCTAATCCCCTTCTTCTTCTTCTTCTTCTTCATCTACTTCTCGAAATCTAATTAGTGTTGTGTTTGGTTTTAATTATGGTTAGACTTGGTTTCAGGTAGAGCTTTGAATTTACCATGTCGACCTCCGCTTCCGACATTAACTCAGGTATCACTTTTTATTAAGTTTGTTGGAAGTACTGATTGAGTTTAACTTGAACAGAATGAACCCATTAGAAACCTTCTTGCATGTGTTTCTTTTGGAATATTGTTAGTACAAAATAATCCCTTTTGGATTTGCAAGCATGTGCTATCTGGTGGTAAACCATAAACCTCAAAACAAGATTGCTTCTTATTGGCCAAACAGCTTCGGCCATCGTGCTCGTCGGAATGCCCTCAAGTTTTTTTTTTTAATTATTATTGAAATAATTGCTCTTAGCCTTTCTCTTGCAGATGTATCGATCTTATAGTTTCTTCCTTAAAAGATATTATATATATATATCTCAAAAAAAAAAAGATATTCTATTTATGTTTCAGTATCTTAGGGAATGGAACATACTGTTCTTTTACTGAATTCATTACCCGATGAATATGAACATTTTTCTACTACTTTATTGCATGGAAAGAAAGCAATTAATTATGATAAGGCATCTTTTGCTTTGATTAACCACATGTATCATAAAAAGGATAAACATGACAGCAAGGAGACTTCGTCAGCTTTGGTAATAAGGGATAGATCTGAATAGAAGCAAGGAAAGAAAGATAGAAAATCTCGATCTAAGTCGAGAGGGAAATCATCAGAAAGAAGAATTCCTGCAAAGAATAAATGTGGATATTGCTACGAGACGGGGCATTGGAAGAAAGACTGTCCGAAATTGCAGAATAAAAATCAGAACAGAGTTTTGAAGCATATTTTGTACTCTCCTTTTAGAATTCTCCAATTAGTGATTCTCATCTCCCGTGGAGTAGGCGGAGTTTCGCCGAACCACGTAAATTTTTGTGTTCTTGTTTCCATTATTTACTTTTGTATTCGATTGGTTTGATATTCGATTCCGCTGCGCACAACAAATTGGTATCAGAGCAGGTTGGGTTCTGAAATTGGATTCGAAGAACGATTTGAAGAAGAAGAACGTTCTTGACGACGGGTTGTATCGCCGTGGTAAGAAACAAAAGATAAAATAACGTGATTTGTTTTTCGTTTTAACGTTATTACATATACATAAATATTAGAGGGCAATAGTCATGCAATCTCTTCTCAAACTAAATATAAATTCGACATAAAGGCTAGATATATATCCCTTAAGGAAAATAAAGAAGATGTATGGATCAAATTTCTGATCAATCAATAATATAGTACTAAAATGATCCAAGATATGTATCCAACCTGATGTATGGTTTTAGCTATAAATTTTAGGCCGTAAAAACATTTCTCTTTAATATGTTGATGAGCAAAGCAACAACATCACTGCATCCAGGTTCACAATCGCAATATATACATTCTTCTTGATCATATAGCATCAAATAGTACTTGAACAATAATTAACGGGTAGTCTTACTAAAGAAAATCTCCATTAGCGGCAGCTGTAACTATTACCTGTCTACTTATTTGCATGCTTTGATAAAGAAGTTGGCATTCCGACAGATTTTATCTATATGTTTATACCAGCAACGCGAACTGCCAACCTGCCGCAAACAGCAAGGCTATCTACATAACGGTTGAAGCAGAAGTAAGTAGGATTGTCACCTTAAGAACAAACACCTTTCCTTGGAAGTTTTCCTTGCTAGTAGATAGCACGAACAAAATTGCACCAAGAGAAATGTTTACTATTGCTGAAGCAAAGTAAGGTTTCAGAAAAAATGTTTTGGTGGACGCCGCAACCGTGTTGTTTGCCGTAAACACTTAAAGAGATTGACTGTTGTAGCTATAGCATTTGGAGCGACAACCAATGAAGTTGGTATAACCAAATACTTGACAACCTTAAGCCTAATTGTAGCACCCCGATTTTCAAAACTTAAATTTTCAAGTAAAATAATGCATATTTTAATTTTATATAAAATATCACTGAAAATCGAGATATTACTCGTATCCGTCTATCTTAACCTATAACCATTATATGGATAATAAAATTTGAAAAACTATGAATTTATATTTTTTAAACCAACTTACTGGTTAAGATAAACGACTACCTTTAATTCTTCATACGATCTTCATTTTCATACGAGGGTACTTATCCTTGTCCATTCATTATGGACACAACATATAAGTATATTCATCAAATAAAATTAATGAATTCTATTCTAAGGCATTCACACGTGAAATAAATCACAGGGTCTTTACTAACCGTAATAATATTCATTGAATTTCGATTATCAATACAATTCGTTCAAATAATAAACTTTTTAAAAATTAAATAAAATATTCAGTCCTATCACCACAATACTAATTAATTAACCCACTCCTACTACTCTGAACTATGTCACGAACTCGCGATTTTATTCTCCTAAACACCTGCATATGAAAAATAGGGGTGAGCTTGAAAGCCCAGTGGGTCATCTAAACAATTCACAATATTTTGTTATGATACATACACAAGAACATTACAAACAAGTTTCACACATTAATCGTTGCAACATTAGATTGTTTGAGTCGAGAATTTCATCACGTACCTTTAAGAAATCAAACTCAGGGTAGCACAGCCCAAAAATTAGAACTCATTGGCGATATTCATCATGAATAACTGCCTCATAATAAACATTGGCGATATTCCTTACAATAACTGCCTCATATGTGTGATTTTTATCTTAATCGTGTTCTTTAGTGATGTCACGCCATACGTATTAAATATGTACGATATTAAGTGCATTCATAAAACATATTCAAACTCCATTACACATGGTATCATGTCACAAAGTCAATTATAATAGTATTCACGCATGAACTTTACTTTGCCAATATTCCAAATCATACATTTTATTATCAGGCATTATAATTTATAAATGAATTCAACTACTACATGAATTTCATGCATCCAATTATCATTTGATCAGAATAAAATCATATTGACGCACATATCATCATGGCTAAACAATCACAACATTGTGTATATAAAATCATGTACAATAGGCATGCATAAACAATCTAATAATACTATAGACCTAATTAATTTAACGTTCCCATCTATATATCAAAATAAAATACTATGAAAGTCTAAAATCATCCCCACCTGAATCGCTATATTCCAAATGTGTTGAGATTGATTCCTCGACGTTGGGCGTTATCAACCTATCCACGCATAAATCACACGTTAATCACTTGTTTTGTATTATATTTTATTAATATACTGTGTATACATGTCTATGTTGGTTTGATATTCGATTCCGCTGCGCACAACAAATTGGTATCAGAGCAGGTTGGGTTCTGAAATTGAATTCGAAGAACGATTTGAAGAAGAAGAACGTTCTTGACGACGGGTTGTATCGCCGTGGTAAGAAACAAAAGATAAAATAACATGATTTGTTTTTCGTTTTAACGTTATTACATATACATAAATATTAGAGGGCAATAGTCATGCAATCTCTTCTCAAACTAAATATAAATTCGACATAAAGGCTAGATATATATCCCTTCAGGAAAATAAAGAAGATGTATGGATCAAATTTCTGATCAATCAATAATATAGTACTAAAATGATCCAAGATATGTATCCAACCTGATGTATGGTTTTAGCTATAAATTTTAGGCCGTAAAAACATTTCTCTTTAATATGTTGATGAGCAAAGCAACAACATCACTGCATCCAGGTTCACAATCGCAATATATACATTCTTCTTGATCATATAGCATCAAATAGTACTTGAACAATAATTAACGGGTAGTCTTACTAAAGAAAATCTCCATCAGCGGCAGCTGTAACTATTACCTGTCTACTTATTTGCATGCTTTGATAAAGAAGTTGGCATTCCGACAGATTTTATCTATATGTTTATACCAGCAACGCGAACTGCCAACCTGCCGCAAACAGCAAGGCTATCTACATAACGGTTGAAGCAGAAGTAAGTAGGATTGTCACCTTAAGAACAAACACCTTTCCTTGGAAGTTTTCCTTGCTAGTAGATAGCACGAACAAAATTGCACCAAGAGAAATGTTTACTATTGCTGAAGCAAAGTAAGGTTTCAGAAAAAATGTTTTGGTGGACGCCGCAACCGTGTTGTTTGCCGTAAACACTTAAAGAGATTGACTGTTGTAGCTATAGCATTTGATGCGACAACCAATGAAGTTGGTACAACCAAATACTTGACAACCTTAAGCCTAATTGTAGCACCCCGATTTTCAAAACTTAAATTTTCAAGTAAAATAATGCATATTTTAATTTTATATATAAATTAATATATATATATATACTTTATATTTTGTTTAAACTTATTTTTATAAATTATTATTTAACCGTCCTTCCTTCATATTGAAAAAAGGGCAAAAAAAACTTAAAACAAAAAAGTTGTACCTCGCCAATTTGTGCGTGAAGAGTCCGGACATGCCAGAATTTGTTGGGAGAAAAAATGGGTTTTTGGTTTTCCCCAATCATTTTCGCATACCAGCGTCAAAGGGTTTCCTGCTTCCTTTTTCTTTTTTCTTCCAATAATAAACAACTAATTTAATCCACTAAAAAAATACACAACGTAATAATAATAAATTACTTTTAATAATAAAAATAATGATGATGATGACAACGTTGATAAAAACATCTAAATGTTATTTTAATTCTTTCACTAATTAGCTACAAGCCAAATGAAAATTTTATAAGAGGAATGCTATATATACAACTTGAAATTGGCAGACCAAATGCCACAAATCTGATGTGGCATTTGTCAGGTCAGATTTGTTGCATTTATTACATTGTAGCCTTTTAACTCAAGTTAAAGTTAATTTGTTTCTTAAATTATTTATTAATTATGTTGAGTGAACCCAATTAGTAATCCCAGTTTTCTTTTTTTAGATTCTACCGTTCAATACCATTGAAATATATATTTTGGTTGTTAATGTAGCATTACTCTTATTTTATCAATTAATCTACTAAGTGGCTAAATAATACCCCTTATGAAGTCATAAAATTATTTTTTCATTTTTATTTATTTTTTACTAATAATGACTAGTGAATTTGAGTACATCATAAATAAAAAACTATTTAAGAAATAATTTTTGCCATAAAGAAAGAAATACAAATAATTTTATGATTCAAAAGTATAATTATCATCAACCCATAAAAATAAAAAAGTTTAAAGAATAATTAATAATAGATAACTAAATAAATAAACAATTTCATAATCTAAAAACATGCTTTTGCTTATAGGAAAGACAAAATGAAGATATTTTTTATAATTAATTTTTTTCTTCATTTCATAAAGAAAAATAAAAAATACAAAGAATAGAAAAATATTTTTATCTTAAAAAAACAATGCATAATATTAGAAAAATATGTCACAAGCTTGAGAATTCAACTTAATTACTTCGTTAACGTCACTTTAACAGATATATTTAAGGATAATGCTTTGCAAACGCTCTTTTCAGACATAACAAATATATTTAATTCTTTGTATAGTACTTTCTCCTTAACCCAAATTAAGAGCTTAATATGTAATAGGCATTTGGTGTTACAATTTCAATTTATTTAACATTTCTCATTTATAGTAGTTATTTGCATTTTCGTTCACACACCACATCAAAAAGTGAGGAAGTTGTTGAGAAGGAAGAAGAAAAGAAATTTCTGCCAAGAGATGTTGCAATCATGTCATTTAAAAATTTGTTTATTTCATATTTAATATCTCATTTCCAGATCTAATCCCCTTCTTCTTCTTCTTCTTCTTCATCTACTTCTCGAAATTTAATTAGTGGTGTGTTTTGGTTTTAATTATCGTTAGACTTGGTTTCAGGTAGAGCTTTGGATTTACCATGTCGACCTCCGCTTCCGACATTAACTCAGGTATCACTTTTTATTAAGTTTGTTAGAAGTATTGATGGGTTTAACTTGAGCAGAATGAACCCATTAGAAACCTTCTTGCATGTGTTTCTTTTGGAATATTGTTAGGAGAAAATAATCCCTTTTGGCTTTGCAAGCATGTGCTATCTGGTAGTAAACCCTAAACCCTAAAACAAGATTGCCTTCCTATTAGCCGAACAGCTTCGGCCACCGTGCTCGTCGGAATGCCCTCAAGTTTTTTTTTTTTTAATTATTATTGAAATAATTGCTCTTAGCCTTTCTCTTGTAGATGTATTGATCTTATAGTTTCTTCCTTAAAAGATATTATATATATATATCTCTAAAAAAAAAGATATTCTATATATGTTTCAATATCTCAGGGAATGGAACATACGGCAGTTCTAACTATGAGAACTTCCTAACGAAGGCGTGGTCATATCTTTATTTACGTGCTAGGCGACGCTTCAACCCAGTTCCCCCAGATCTGGAGGCGGAGGTAACAGAAACTGTGCTTAACCCTTCCATGTCCTCTTCTTCTTCTTGATCTTTTTTTTTTATTAATTTTTTGAAAGGTTTTCTTGATCAATCTAGCCGCCGGACATGTCCTCTTCTTCTTCGTCATTTTCTTTTTCTTGGTCTTTTTTTTTAATTAATTTCTTAAAAGGTTTTCTTGATCAATTTAGCCGACGGAGGTAACAGAAACTGTGTTTAACCCTTCCATGTCTTCTTCATTTTCTTTTTCTTGATCTTTTTTTAATTAATTTTTTGAAAGGTTTACTAATCGATCTAGCTGCCGGAGGTAACAGAAACTGTGCTTAACCCCTCCATGTCCTCTTCTTCTTCTTCATTTTCTTTTTCTTGGTCTTTTTTTTTTTATTAATTTTTTGAAAGGTTTTCTTGACCAACCTAACCGCTGGAGGTAAGAGAAACTGTGCTTAACCCTTCCATGTCCTCTTCTTCTTCTTCTTCTTCTTCGTCTTTTTCTTGTTCTTTTTTTAATTAATATTTTGAAAGGTTTTCTTGATCAATCTAGCCGCCGGAGGTAACAGAAACTGTGTGCTTAACCCTTCCATGTCCTCTTCTTCTTCTTTTTCTTGATCTTTTTTTAATTAATTTTTTGGAAGGTTTTTTTGATCAATCTAGCCGCTGGAGGTAACAGAAACTGTGCTTAATGTCTTCTTCTTCTTCTTCTTCTTGATTTTTTTTTTTATTATTAATTTTTTTCAAGGTATTCTTCATCAATCTGGCCGCCGGCTACCTTCTTAATTAATCTAACTTTTTCTGATTCTTATTATTTTTTGCTATAAATAGGGTGTACAATCTGAGATTGATGAATCTCATGGAAATGATGAGTCCAGGGAAATAGAACTTTCGGAGGGTAATATTAGAGAAACTCCACCAACAGTACAGGCGGGTCAGGTAATATATATATATATATATATATATGTCCAATCCGTTTCTATCCTTGTACCCACATATCATTAATTTAAGTCAATAATAACTTGTACATGGAAGACTACTGCAATTTTTTTTTTTTATTTCTTTTTGGAAATGTTTCTCATAAACCGTTTTACTGTGTTCTACTATTTGCCTACACATCACCATCTCATATTGTTCTCTCAATCAGAGGTTTTTTTTTTTTTTGTTTCTAATATTGTTGTTAATTGTCAAATTACTAAGAAGAATTTCTTGCCGAATAATCCCGGACGTGTGATCCAAAGGGTAGTTGTGTCTAAAGATGAATACAGAATTTAGGAGTGGAGATATATAGTAAGAGTTCAAAATCCAACTTATTTAAGACTGAAAGATATTAAATTGTTAATTACACCATTTTAATAGCTTTCATGACTGATTTTATTCTCTTTCCAAGCACGATATGTTAAAAAAATAAAAATGCCTTTATAGTTTGTTCATTATTATTAAGTCTTTCCTCATCAGTTGCGTTAATAAATAATTAGTAGTAAATTTGAATTACTTTTAATAATTAATTGTGGTAGATGCAGACAGGCGCAGGAAACTCAATTACTAATGGATTGGCTGATACAAATGACGACTTACTCAAGTACTTACAGAAGATTGGGCTTAAGGTTTTCAAGTATTTGGTTATGCCAATTTCATTGGTTGCCGCTCCAAATGCTATAGCTACAGCAGTCAATCTCTTTCAAGTGTTTACGGCAAACAACACGGTTGCTGCGTCCACCAAAACATTTTTTCTGAAACCTTACTTTGCTTCAACAATAGTAAACATTTCTCTTGGTGCAATTTTGTTCATGCTATCTACTAGCAAGGAAAACTTCCAAGGAAAGGTGTTTGTTCTTAAGGTGACAATCCTACTTACTTCTGCTGCAACCGTTATGGAGATGGCCTTGCTGTTTGCAGCAGGTTGGCAGTTCGTGTCACTGGTATAAACATATAGAAAATATCTGTCGGCATGCCAGCTTCTTTATCAAAGCATGCAAATAAGTAGACAGGTAATAGTTACTGCTACTGCTGATGGAGATTTTCTTTAGTAAGACTACCCGTTAATTATTGTTGAAGTACTAGTTCATGCTATATGATCAAGAAGAATGTATATATTGCGATTGTGAACCTAGATGCAGTGATGTTGTTGCTTTGCTCATCAATATATTATAGAGAAATGTTTTTACGGCCTAAAATTTATAGCTAAAACCATACATCAGGTTGGATACATATCTTGAATCTTTTTAGTACTATATTGATTGATCAGAAATTTGATCCATACATGCTCTTTATTTTCCTTAAATGGATATAACTGATTGCCCTCTAAATGAAGTTTTTCTTTCACTTTCTTAGGGCTTTCATCAATAACTTTTTCTCTTTAATTTCATTGTTCTCCCTCTAGCTTTTTGAAAGTGCTTCTATGACTTCATTATTACTCTGTGTTGTTTACAATTGAAAATCATATACTAAAATTTTATAACTATATATATACTATAAACAAAAAAGGAAAATAAAAGGTAACCCAATTTAATAAAGAAGATTTGGGTGTTAAAAGAAATGGATGATGCGGATGTTTATCGTTAATTACAGGTGATTGAGATAGATTAAATTTCTAAACTGGTCCAGTCGTGAAATTGTGGGAGCCACACGTGTCTCACCATCTCTTATAGCGTCAAATATAAGGATTATTAAAACGTTTTTGTCTTATATATATAGTAGAAGATTTCATCAAAATAGTATATATATATACCCTCCTAAAACTAGGTCTAGCCCAATATTTCATCAAAATTGTATATCCTTACAAAACTAGGTCTCTAGCCTCCTTGTTCTTGTGTAAATTCTTATAGCTTCTCATTTACCCTTATATAAGAAGTGGTAGATATCTAACTGAATGAGGTATCAGTAATTGACATCTTGTAAACTCTTTTACCCTTCTCAGTAAGTTGGTTTGCTCGTCTTCCTAAAGACCACCTTCCCGGAGAAGGATGAATGGTCAGCAAAAAGAAAAAAAATACAAAATAAGTTTACAGCTAAAATCCTTCAGAGGAAAAAGATTTATGCCGTAGGACCAAATACAAACAATAACCTGTTCACCTGTCTTCTTCTTCTTTAAAATTATTTTCTGTGTCAGAGAATATTGATTCTTAAATTTTCAAAGCCCACCTCAAAACAAACACACATTACAAAATATCGTGCAAGATAATAAGAAATATTTTTCCATATATAAGAGTTAATTATGTTTTTCATAATACAAAGGTATATATCTCTGATTTTAAACCTCAACAAGTTTCTTAATCTTTTCAGTAGCAAAAATGGGACTATAGTATTTTTTTTTTCTTTCTTTTTTGTTCTAAATTAAAACTTCATTGGAATTTACATATACATATATATTAGAGGGCAATCAGTCATGCAATCTCTTCTCAAACTAAATATAAATTCGACATAAAGACTAGATATATATCCCTTAAGGAAAATAAAGAACATGTAATAACTGAAAAATTCACATAATGATAAAAAAAAAAAAATACAAGTTATTCTGAGGGGATTAATTCTCCCATGCAAGCACCTAAAATTTTTTATTATTCATAATAAATAAAAGTTTTAAAAAAGAAGATAAATGTGTTATTATATTGTTATTTTTTCTAAAAAAACTGAGCTTCATGTATTTTTTTTAGTGATATTTATGTGTCACAGATAATTGAAAAAAGTAATCACAGTCACAATTTACATGACTGCATATACGTTAAAAAATAAAGAAAGTCTATCTGTCTATCTTTTATTTCAATTAAAAGAAAAAATATTTTAAATAAAATTATATGATTATGTCACGAAGCATCGCATGACAAAATGATATGCGTTTTTGCAGAACATAAAAACGTACTAAAAAAATTATCATTTTTTCAAATTCATTATTCTCACATAAATATAAGTTATTGTGATGTATTTAGTTTTTTATATTAGTAAAATGTCTTTTAATTTTCTATATACTTTGATAAATTAATATATGTATATTTTATATTTTATTTAAAATATTATTTTATTTAAACTTATTTTTATAAATTATAATTTAACCGTCCTTCCTTTATATTAAAAAAAGGGCAAAAAAAACTTAAAACTAAAAAGTTGTCCTCGCCAATTTGTGCGTGAAGAGTCCGGACGTGCCAGAATTTGTTGGGAGAAAAAATAGGTTTTTGGTTTTCCCCAATCATTTTCTCATACCAGCGTTAAAGAGTTTCCCTGCTTCCTCTTTCTTTTTTCTTCCAATTTTGCCCATCTTCCTCATCTTCTCTTTCTTATTTTTCAAATCAACCTTCCTTTGCATTTTCAAAACTGTCCTTGTCCCCAAAGAAAAAAAATTATAATTTTATCTAATTAATTATTACTCACTTTTAAGAAAACAAAATGGTCTTGATTTAGTAGTTATCCATCAATACTTACTCACTTTTCTTTTTTTTTTCAAGTCATCGTATTGGCAACAGTACCGTTTTATTTTTTCATGATAACAATATTTTATTTTAATCATACAAGAACAAGAATCTGGAGTTAAATAAGAGAGCAACCGATAAACTTTATTAATGGCCACTTCATTTATTTTATGTAATTTTTAAAATATTTTTAAATGTAATTACTAAAATGATCTTTTATACAAAAAAATCATCGTGAACAGGTTGGCCTTACGAGGCCGACCCTTGTACAGGAGGGTCGGCCATGTCGATCATGTCCGATTGACCCTCTTATTTTTTTTTTCTTTTTTTATTTTCATATACTATATTGTATTGTGATGTATTTCATGATAATTTTGTTATATTTACAATCAGTCCGAGCTTATTTGGGCGGTGAGGTGTTATACCCCACCCGTATCCTACATGAGAGTAACGAGTGGGAACGGTATCCCTTCGCCCAAGTTAGCCCAGAATGGTGAAAATATGTCAAAATTCTCACGAAATGTATCTTAATGTAATATGGTATGTGATAATAATAATAAAAAAAAGAAAAATAAGAGAGTCGGCCCTGAGTGGCTGATCCTAAAGACGAGCTTCGTTATTGTCTATTTTTCGCCCAAAACACATGGAAATACACTTATAAATATTCTATTTCATGAAAAAAAAAGTGAATAGAAATAAAAAAAAAAATCATTAAAACATGTCTTTCTTACAAATTCAAATGATCAAATGTCGAAAAAAAATTTAAGACGACGAGTGGTGATTTACTTTAAATAGAGTCCAAATAATACTTCTCTAGTTCTAATATTCTTCTAACTAAGATAAGAATATAAAAATAGTGGGCTTTAAAGTTAGAAGTTAAGGTTTTAGAGGAGTTTTGAAGAAGAAGAAATGGAGGAGAAGAAGAACGAACGAACGGTGGGATAGATTGGGGGAAGGGTAGTTTAAGAATTTTTTAATTTTTGACTGAGGTAGGAAGAGTGTATGTATGTTAGAATGGAATTATGTTAGTGATTAGAGTATAGATGGTTCATTAATAGGGTCTATTTAACTGCTCTCTTAAATAATTATGTACTAATATTTTAATTAGATCTCCAAATAGAGAATATCCTGTCAATTAATACAATGATCACATACTGAAGCACTTTGAAGGCGTACACTCATGAGTCAAAAGACCTGCGAGAAACCTCAACAACAATAGAATAAAACCTAACGGCAAAAGGCCAAATTAATTCTCTTTTTCAGTTCCAAGTTTGTTTTGGTAAGAATAAATCACCTTTTTTTCACATCATTTATAGATATTGCCTGACTTTTTTCATTTTATATAGCATTAATTTCTCTTTTCTTATAGATATTTTGATGCTATGGTTTTTTCAGTAAATTAAAGAAATTCTATATATTTTTCATTATGTCAGGGAATAAAAGGGACAGCAGCAGTAACAATCGGAATGTGATGAAACGGGCGTTGTTAAGTGGCAACCCTTCACCCGAACCCCAGCTACCAATCACCCAAATCCGGAGGAGGTACCTAACCCCCACGTCATTTTCCTTTGTTTTTTCCTTTTTTTATGATGCGGTGATTGGCGCCATCAAGATGATGGGTATAATTTTGTATGGTCTCTTTTTAGCACACATATACATACTTTGTATAGGATGTGGTTGATTTAGGAGGACAAGATATTGTTGGACATGTGTCAAGTGAAATTTCGAATCAAGCAATACTACATAACATATATATTTCATTTTTTATTCCACCTAGTATTTTTCCCTCTTTTTTTTCATTTTATATTTTGATTGACGGACATTTATATAGGGAACGGACCTAATGCAAGGGATAAATGCTACACCAACAAACAGGACATGGGATGGAACCCTACTTTGATTCAGCAATCGTAAATGTTGCGGGTCAATTTACACAAATTGACACCTATTGCACATATTTACACATATTTCGGTCAATTTACACCAAGCTACTTGTAATCGTAGCTTGCTCAATTTACACAAATTGGGCTTAAGATTGTGATGTTTTGGATTTGGCCTGCTTCCATGGTTATCCCTCCGACTGCGTTAACCAAAACATTTATACTAAAACCCTACTTTGGTTCAGCAATAATAAATGTTATTCTTGATGTGATTTTGTTTTTGTTATCTACTATCAAGGAAAACTTCCTCATAAAGGTGTTTTTCTTCAAGTTGACAATCTTACTTACTTCTGTTTCAGCGTTATGAAAATAGTCTTGTTGTTTGCAGTAGGTTGGCTATTTGTGTTATTAGGATAAATATATGTAAGGCTATTGACTAGTTAATTAAAGCATATAAATATAAAAAATTAAAGATAGAGGTTGTTGACATCAAATTTATAAGATGGAGAGTTATCAGTCATTTTAGCATTTTTCAAACTAATAATAAGTGCTGCTTATGATTTACTTGTATGAGACTCATAAATTCCTGTTTAAGAACCTCATACGTATACACATATAAAGATAGATAGTACAAATTACAAATCCATCGGTCATAATAATATTTAAGATACATGTTTTTCTTGATTAAGAGCCGGGCACCGACAAGCGCAACAAATTAAGCTGAAAGTATATTAGGCCCTCTCATTGGCCAGACAAAGTATTTGACTATGGAGTGATCACCGGGACCACGTGTTTCTCTACACCGGACAACGTGTTGATGCCACGTAGACCAAGTTAAAAAGGCTGAGAAAAAAATTAAAGATGTAAGTGACTCAACGAAATTCTTAACCTTAAATCTTAAATTTGAAACTTTAAATTTAATTTTAAAGGCTTTTTATATATATATATATATATATATATATATATTTTTTAGTAGTGACAATTTGATCTGAAAGCTATTAATCTAACGTGTTGGAAAAAAAGAAAAAGAAAAAAACAGGTTCAACGTCGCTGTGCGGTTGTTGGAAAAGATGGAAAAGTGGCGGCTGAGGATATTTTTGTGAAAGTTCCTTCCCCGTGTCATCTCCACACTTGCGTAGGGTGAATTGTTTAGTTGGATCATGTGGACCCGACATCATCGTCCCTGGCTGAAAATCTTCTTGAGCTACCATGAAGGCCACGTATTCTACATTCATCTTTGAAGTCGTGTACTTCCTCCCGAGTGCTCTTCCCCTCTTTTTGTAGACCCACAGGCCACTACTCATGTTTTTCAGCGCAGTTTGTGGTTTTTCTGAGCGAATGAGACTAAGAGTGTAGAGGTTGATGAGTTAATGAGTTTTTGAAAAACAAAAAAAACTAGTGTGTACTTGGTTGGTCTTCAATGTAAGGTGTCATTGAGTTGATGTAGTGTTCAAATCGAAATCGAACCAATCAGTTGATTAAATCAAATCGAATGAAATCAGTTTGATTTGAGTTAATTGGTTTAAACATTTAACCTTAAATAATAATCAAAAATGTGTTTTTCTTCAAGTTAACAATCTTACTTACTTCTGTTCCAGCCGTATGGAGATAGTCTTGCTATTTGCAATAGCTTGGCCGTTTGTGTTGTTAGGATAAGTATATGTAAGCCTATTGACTGGTTAATTAAAGCATATAAATATGAAAAATAATAAGTGCTGCATATGATTTACTTGTATGAGACTCATAAATTCCTGTTTAAGAATCTCATAAACATAGAAAGATAGTAATTGGGAACCTGCATGATTGTTACTGTTGTTAATTCGTTGTTTTTCTCATCTTCAATAACTAATTTATAAATAGTTTGGAAGTTATAATTCCCATACATTGTGGTCTGACGATCAAACTGATCAATCAATATAATTATTATGTTTATATAATTAACCTGTGAATTTTATAGATAGAGGAGAATTGTGCAGCTAATTACAAATTCATTGGTCATAGTAATATTTAAGATATATGTTTTTCTTGATTAAGAGCCGGGTACCGACAAGCGCAACAAATTAAGCTGAAAATATATTAGGCCCTCTCATTGGCCAGACAAAGTTTTTGACTATTGAGTGGTGGTCACCAGGACCACGTGTTTCTCTACACCGGACAACGTGTTCGTGCCACGTAGACCAAGTTGAGAAGGCTGAGAAAAAAATTAAGGATGTTAGTGACTCAACGAAATTCTTAACCTTAAATCTTAAATTTTAAACTTTAAATTTAATTTTAAAGGCTTTTTGTAGTTTTTTTCTTTCGGGAGTGACGATTTGATCCGAAGTCTACTAACCCAAAAAAATAACATATATTAAAAAAATACGTATACGTTAAATATTATTCTATTTAACATATATTTATCCTCATATTCTTTGTACATATATGTTATCATTTTAGTAATTGTTATAATTCAAATCTTTAAATCATTATATTAGATTAATTTAAAGTTATGGATATAAACAAAAACAAAGTAATTAAGAAAAAATATATATTACTATAATATATTTACCAAATGTAAATATATGAAAAAAATATCTATTAAGAAAAGAAAATTTTTTAGAGACGTTAGGCCTCAATGCTAAAGTTCAACGCTAGCCTAACAAATATTGGATATTTGTAAAAATGTGTTGGTACTGAGTTGGTTTTGAGAATAGCAGCCGAGGCTAAGGAAATGTACTTTAAACATAATTTTGTGTTAACTTGTGATATTAGTGCAACAGGTTTTTCTTTTTTTTTCTATTTTTTTTTTAAGACTTACGTCTTTTACTAATCTTTTTGGAACACAATTACAAATACTCAAGGATGTTGTTAGCTAATAAGTGGTGAGCGGTGACTCAAACTCGAGACCTTCAAGATAATTGTACTTGTACTTAATCATAATTATTGAACTAACCCACCATTGGTTACAACAAGTGGTGCATTGAAAAAAAGAAGAAAAAGATTAAAAAAAATTGAAAAGAATAAAAGAGTTTACAATATGTCAATTAATGACTAATATCTCATTCAGTTAGATATCTAGTTCTTCTTATATAAGGTGAAAGGTAAAACAGCCTCACACAGCATATCTGATTAGCCATTTACATCTCTTCATATAAGTTGTGTGCCCATATTGAAGCATGTTGGCTTTGGTGTGAATATTTATTTTCGTAGTTGGCATTGCCCAGGACAATTTATTTATTAATTTAAAATGATCTATGTGTCCGTGATAACCGAATCTAACGTGTTGGAAAAAAAGAAAAAAAAAAAAAAAAAAGGTTCAACGTGGCTATGCGGTTATTGGAAAAGATGGAAAAGTGGTGGCTGAGGATATTTTTGTGAAAAGTGCAAGTTGAGGATATTTTTGTGCAAGTTCCTTCCCCGTGTCATCTCCACAGTTGCGTAGGGTGAATTGTTTAGTTGGATCATGTGGACCCGACATCATCATTCCTGGCTGGAAATCTTCTTGAGCTACCATGAAGGCCATTTATTCCACATTCATCGTTGAAGTCATTAAAAATAGCCTGCAGCTCTTGTTTCTCATGGTCTCTTTCCAGATTTTTATTTTCCCCAAGCTGAAAACTCTTTATTTCTTTTGCAAAATATATATTAATAAAAAAATTATTTGAGCTGAAACTAAAAAATTGAATTAAATTAAAACTAATTAAAATGATACTTTACAGTATGTTAAATTTATAGGTCAAAATATTAAAATTGGAGTGGAAGTATAAGAATGAGACGAAGGATAAGAAGAAGAAGGCCGAGAAATTAAAGGTGACAAGAGAAATCTTAGTAATTAGGAGGAATATTCTAGAGAGCCTTATAGATGCTTTTTCATGGGTTTTATGAAAATCGTTTAGTGGGTGAATTGAGTCAAAACCCTTTAAAAACTTTTCTTGGTCAAGAGCTTGTTAATGAAGCTAACCAAATTAAATGACACCAAATTAATGTGAAGATATATAAAATTCTATAGGCTTGGGAATATATAAGAATCTATACAAAATCCTTCAAAAATAAAATGTATTCTTTACAGAAAAGAGAAACGCTTTTGTGTTGCTTAGAATTTTATATAAACTATGGTGAAGCTGACACCAATCTAATTTTCAAAAGAAAAAATAAAATAAAAAATTCTGGAAATCTGGTCGGCTCTTCTGTGTCTTATACGGAAAATGATCTAGAGGCTTATAATGAACGTCGACCTCTTCATCCTTTAGATTTCTCCGCGGACCACCACCCGCCGACCCACACACGTGTTTTGATTAGTGATGTCAAAATGAGTTCATGATCGTACAATAAACTAGTGTGTACTTACTCCCAAGTGCTCTTCCCCTTCTTTTATAGACCCACAGGCCCCTCTGCTCATTTTTTCAGCGCAAGTCTGTGGCTTTTCCTGAGGGAATGAGACGAGGGTGCAGCGTCGAGTACTTGAAAAAAAAAAAAAAAAAAGCAAAGTGTGTACTTTGGTTGGTCTTCAATGTAGGGTGTCATCGAACTGATTTAGTGTTAAAATCTAAATAGAATGAAATCAGTTTAATTTAATTTTAGTTAATTGATTTAAACATTTAATGTGTAATAATATTTATTTTAAATATAAAGTAACAAAATATCTAATTTTATCGTTAATAACTATACTTATAATTATATAATAACTAAATATTAGAATATATTTGACATGAATTATGGTGTTAATTTTGATTGATTCAATTCAGGTTAATACAATTTTTAAATTTTCAACCCACAACTCAAATTGAACCGAACGCCTCGGTTTGATTCGGTTTCACGAAATTGGTCAAACCATTGACACTCCTAGTTTATAGTACCCATACCTATTTTTGTTCTAATTAATTAATTTAAATAAGCTACCATTTAATTAATGAGCTATGATTTGCATGATATATCACTTATATAATTCATGATCATGAACAACCAAAAACTAATATATAATGACAAATTAATAAAAAAAAATCTATTTGTTGTTGTTATGGTCTGCATGCATTATTTAAACATGTATTTTTAGTTAATTCTAATTGTTAAACTGATAATTAATTAGTTTTTTAAATATTATTATTTATTGATTATATATAGGAAGATTTCTCTGTTATTTTTATTGAAACATGTTATGGTTAGTAATTTAAAAAGAATCCTTTGAATAAGTTTGTTTTAATTTGATTAAATCTTAATTGCATGAAAAAGTTAATTATACAAAAAATGAGACATAAAGACAATAAAAAATAAAAAAAGTTTAAAATAACATAAAAGAAGTAATTCCGAAGATATCGTGTAGCAACTTCTAGCAATAGCGAAAAGAAGATGAATAGAAGGAAGAAATTGTGAATAAGAAAACAAAACGTTACATTTTACAGCCTCAAGAGGCACGTATAACGCCGGGACCACGCACGTACGAAACCTAGACGAAGTTTCGTCCGAAGCTGCTGCGAAGGAGTGACATCTAAGGTAAATTCATCTAAATAAAAGAGAAATATATTTTATGATGTAATAAAACATTAGCCTTACTCAGCACCGAAACTCGCGGTTTTAATATAGGTACCGGCCTTCTTCTTCTCTTCTTCTTCTTCTTCTTCAGAAACCCGAAGTGTTCTGTTCTTGCTTGCATTTATCGACTTGCTTTGAGGTGAAACCTCCTCCTTTTCTTCTTCTTATGAAACTTGAAGTGTTTAATTTTTTGGTTGTTTTTAACGATGGACTTTGTTTAATTTCAGGTGGATTTACATAACAACGCCGATTTAGGATGCCGATCGCCCCTTCCGACGGCGACTCAGGTATCAATTTCTGCGCTCCTCCAATCGATCTTTTCGTTGAAGTATAATTTATAATATGCAAGATTGCCCACAACACACCCAATTGGGTAGAGATTTAGAGAGCCCGCTAGGATCTACGCCAGCCCACCCACCGCAGCTCCGCCTTCCTCGAGATTCCTACGATATCGAAGCCCTTTACTTAGGTGACAAAACCTGAACATCATGAACAAATCCACTCACCCAAATCCCACGCCGGTGTTTAGTGACCATTGGATGCAACGGAATTGTGTGCGCTGCGGTGCTTCCCTGATATCATTCAAGGGATCGATGCAGGGTATATACTAGTGGTTGAGTTTGCACACACATGTTTTAGCACCTTTTCGCAATTCATTTAACCTCACAATCTGAGTCCTGGTAAGACACCTTTTCGCAATTCATTTAACCTTGTTTTGTCTCTTTTTCGATTTCTGCGACAAATTAATTCCTTTTTGAGTTCCAAGTTTGTGTTTTATTTCTTCTTTGGTTTTGTATAGCATTGATTTCTCTTCTCTTGTTGATATATTGATGTATGGTTGGTTTTTTTCAGTAAATTAATGAAATTCTATATATGTTTCGTTATGTCAGGGAATGAACCTGACAACGTTGTGATGATGTGGGCGTTCTTATGTGTTTTGCAACCCTTCCCCCGAGCCCCACCTATCAATCACCAAAGTTTGTGTTTTATTTCTTCTTCTTTGGTTTTGTATAGCATTGATTTCTCTTCTCTTGTTGATATATTGATGCTATGGTTTTTTTCAGTAAATTAATGAAATTCTATATATGTTTCGTTATGTCAGGGAATGAACCTGACAACAGGGTGATGATGTGGGTGTTCTTATGTGTTTTGCATCCCTTCCCCCGAGCCCCACCTATCAATCACCCAAATCCAGAGGGGGTACCCTTTTTTTTTTTCTTTTCCTTTTCTTTTCTTTTTTATAATGTGTTGATTGGTCTCATCAAGATGTGTATAATTTTGTATGGTCTTTTTAACACTTATATATATATACATATATTTATATATTTTATATGTAGTTTTTTTTCCTTTTTTTTAATTTTATATTTTGGTTGACGATATTTATACAGGGGACGCACCGGATGCAGGAGATATATGCTACAGAAAGAAACAGAATAGTAGCTCGAAACTTGGTTACTAATGGATCAGCAAATACAAGTACCTTACTCAACTTACAGAAAATTGGGCTAAAGGTTTTGAAGTTTGGGGTTTTACTTACTTCCACGGTTATCATTCCGAATGCTATAATTACAGCAGTGAATCTGTCTCAAGAGTTTAAGACCAACCAAAGTGTTACTGCTTGGACCGAAATATTTATGCTAAAACTCTACTTTGGTTCAGCAATTGTAAATGTTGCTCTTAGTGCAATTTTGTTCCTGCTATCTATTACCAAGGGGAATTTCCGCGGAAAGGTGTTTTTCCACAAGACGACAATCCTACTTACTTTTGCTTCAGGGGTTGTGGAGATAGTGTTGCTGTTTGCAGTGCAGTTTGTGTCTTTGGGCTAAATATATGTAAGGTTGTTGGCTGTAGGTTGTGCGAGTAGACAGCCAAGACCGAATATAATGCATTTCCAAAATAAAAAAAATAAAAAAAAAAATTTGATATTTAACATTCACCTATCAAAATGATACCAAAAGAGCCGTATATTTATTTATTTTTTACTCGCAATAAATCACAAGTCTATTATAATTATATCCACTTTAAGCAAAATATAAACTCAAATAAACACTGACAAAATAAAATATCTAGAAAACTAAGCTAAAATAAAATATTTAACGTTCTTCGGAGGAAAGAAGAAGAAAAGTACAGCTAAGCTAAAGTATTATTAGGCCCTCTCATTGGCCAGACGAAATGTCTGACTATCGAGTTTTCTTTGAGCTAATGGGAAAGCATGGCTGTACTCTTAATCTCTTATACAATGGGGCTTTTAATTTGATTGCTTTCTCTGTCAATTAGTTTCTTCAGAAAAGAAAGTCAACTCTCTTTCTCCTGTGCAGAACTATTGATTGTCTTATGGTGGTAATTTAGGCTATTTAGTCCAGTCTGATCCGATTTCGGTGGGCTTAAAAATAATTAAATCGAGCCTTATAAAGTTTTGGGCCGGGCTGGATCAGATTAGGCCAACATTAAAATATCTTGGCTCAGATTCAATTCAAAAAATATATGAGTTGGGCTTTTGGATAAAACTTTTAGACTACTAATATAACTAAATACGTATTTTAAGATTAGATTAGTTACAATAAAATATAAATTTTAGTTAAATAATTAAATAAAACATATAAATTAAAAATATTATTTATTTAATTTATCTTAAAATATGTGTTAATTTATTCTAAATGAATTAGTTTATGCATATAGTTAGATAATATATTTTCTTCTTTTATAATTTTACCTCAACCCTTATATAATTTAGTTAAATTCATTATATATTTATATCTAGTCCTACTACATTTTTTTAGAGAGTATATTTAATAAAGTATATTTGATATATATATATATATATATATATATATATATATAAGTTTGTGCGTGTGTATATGTATGCATAATATATTATCTAATTATATAATACTCTTGAATTTTAATTATGTTTTATTTTTACCATTTTATACTATGATTGTATACTATATATACTCTTATTAAGAAATAGAATAGGTTTATAGATTATTTGTTTTATTAAGAAATATACTAGGTATGTGGATTATTCGTATTATATACTTAATTAAACATATTCTTAATAATGTATATATAATACAAATATAAACCCTTAATTAAATAATATTATTGACTTAATTAAATATATATTATACACATGTTATACACTCTTAATTATAATAATACACTTGATTATATTTTTTTATCATTATATATACATTATATTATTTTTTTGACACAATGTATTATATATGTGGTACGTATTATATTTATATATACTATATATACTTTAATTATATATTTATATAACACAATTTTAATTATGTTTTATTTTTTTATTTTATACTCTTAATTACTTGCACATATATATTTTATATTTATTATAATATATATATATAACCGGGCCCAATTTTTGGGCCTTTGGGTCGGGCCATTGGACCAATTTTTTTTTAAAAAAAATTATTGAGGAAGGATAAATATAGAAGCTTGACATTTAACAGAAAATATGATTTATGCAAAGTAAACAACTAAAAATGTAATCAATCAGAAATAGTTAGAACAATAAGGGAATGTAAGACTTATTGAAAAGGAAAATTGAGTACATCGCGCTCTTGTGGTGGAACATACATAAAGCCTAATTAATCTCATGTGATGTCCATAAGGCACTGTGATTTTGGGGAAAAAAAAAATCAAAGAAAGAAAACATTAGATGATAACACTAACTTTACCATTGTCCGATGGATTTACCAAGAGAATGATCCTATTCAAGTTCATGACCTTCAAAGTGATTATTATTGGCATTCAAAAATATATGTTAAAATTTGCAAGTGTAGTATTTAGAGAGCTCGGTCATTTGGCGATGCGCATCGTGTTAATTAATTCCCTTTCTTCTTAGAGAAAATCCCTCCTATCAAAGGAATTAATGGCTTCTTCTTTTTCTTCTTCAATGAAGGGTGTCTCTCCAATACTTGCTGTTGAACACCATCTTCTGGGCTCATTACTTTAGCTAGTGAAGGAGGGCTAGCAAATTTGACATATCTCTTCTTCTGAAACTCTATTCCACCTTCTTCTGTTGTCCAAGCATTGTCCTCGACCTCTACCGGATGTTCAATGAATTTGAGGTCTTCCATTTCTGATTCCATCTTCATTTTTTCAATCTCCTTTGCTTTCAATTGTTCTAGCTCCATCTTTGTCTGTTCCAGCTCTTCTTTAAGAGTGGTTAAGCAGTTTGCCATTAACACACCTTCTTCTTTTGCTTTCTGCAGGTTTTGCTTTGTTTCCTCGAGCTCGGCTGTCACAGTTCCAAGCCGTGACCCGCCATTAACATTTTCTCCTCGAATCTAAAAATCACAGTTTATCAGTTAATTATCAAATATTACTATTGTTGCAGTCACTGTAACTGATCTTTAGCTTGTCTTCTTAAAAAAGATTTGTATTTTTTTGAAAGTAAATTGATGAGAGGCATCTGCCTTTTTTCCTAATGCATTATATATATATATATATATATATATATATATATATATATATATATATATATATATATGAGCTTCAAATTAGGAGAATGCATGTTACAAGCAAGGTCATTGGGCATATATTCCTAAAAAGCCAAAGATATATTGATTTCTTTAATGCAAACTTCTACAACAACAAGGAGATGGAGAAAACTACATGCTGCTATACTGCACTTGAAAAATAAGCTGAAAGGAGAAAGAAAGTAAAGTGGATAAAAATATAAATATGTCATCACATGATAGTGAAAGCTAACAACTGCTACTAACAACTGAAGCTGCCATATAAACGGAACAATAGGGAAACTTGCACTATGGTACAAGCAACATTCCTGATTAGACTTTTGTGCCATGATATTATACAGTAAAACAATTGATAACATTGTTTGTTTGGATATAGTTAATTCCCATTAAGCAATCTTAATAATAATAATAATAATAGAAAAAAAAGATATTAGTTATTTTGTGATAAAAACAAATACTATTGGCAATTACCTTAAAATTCATTTCATGGAATTTAATTATTTAAGAAATATTAATGTTTTAAGCACTTATTTTACAGAGGAAAACTATTTATCCTTATAAATATCAATCTAGCCAAGGGTGTTTATATTTGACAATATTATCTTAATTTTAAGATTATTAGGAGTTACAAATCAAATAAAAAGAAGAAATCAACATCAGCATGTAGTCCACAACTAAATCATTAATGAACAACAAAAATTAAGTCCATTTCACCTTTTGAATTTTTTAAATCCTCAAAAATATTATTCATGTTTCACCTCAAATGGCTCAGTTTCATTACATTCTAATTCATATTACAGTTTTATGAACACTATTTCTTGTATCATTGGCAAAATAAATTATACTGAAGATTTCATTATGTTCATTAAGATAATTTCTAACAAAGTAGATTCTTAATTCAAAATTGATGATGATAATAATAATAATAATAATGTCGGCTCAAGACTAATAATGGGCTTCTATATATCCTAAAAAATAATCTCTAGCTAGCATGAGGCAACAAACACTAGGAGTTAATAACCATTGAGAATTCAAACTGAAATGTATTGAATTACTCTGCTCTTTAGCTCCCAATGATTCACAAAAGAGAAAGATCAATAAAGAGAAGAAACAAATGCAAATTGCTACCTTTCTTAGCTTGTTGGCGTAGACCTCCCCGGCCAAAACTCTCTCTCCGAACAACCTTACGGCCTCTTTGACCGACTGAAACGGTGCCCTTGTATCAATCTCTGCCCTTCTCATCACAACCACGCCCTCTTCGCTTTCCATGCTTCTCTGCTAAAGCATCTACCGGTAAGAAAGAAACAGAGTAATAACAAACAGAGACTGATGATGAGAAGGCACGGATATATAAGATTGAATGGATATATCTGTTTTATATATACATGAAGAGAAGAAGGGGAATTAAAACAGAGAAAGAGACAGAGAGAGAGAAATGGTCGTTAGAAGTGGGAGATGGAATTCGGTTAAGAGGGCGCAATTTAAAATCATGGGCTTCGTTTCTTCGCGTCCACTTCACTGGAATTCTGTTTATTGAAGGTGAAGCTGGTCGGTGAACTATGAGCATATATTTTTTTTGTTAAGCGTATCTCAGGGCCATTCCATTTCTATACAATATGCTTCTTCTGTTTCAAAAGCTGGTACACTGGCATACAGAGAGCGAGAGAGACGCTTTACCTAAGTACGCAGGCAAAGCGCGATTCCCTAGTTGCTTATTCATGGAAATTTGTTCTTGCGACTCCAAATCTCCCCCACAGTCCACACGACGTCTTGTGTGCCTGCTTGGTAAAGTTCTTGGGCTTTGTACTGTTGTGGGCTGGGAGAAAGCCATGCCCACGTCTGAAGCCCATGAATTTATGATACAATTAACAATTTTTGTCAAGTCTCAAGGGTTTTTTTTTTTTTTTTTTTTTTTGTAAGAGATCGGCTCATCTCATTTATAAAAAATATATATATGATGAAGATATTACTTTTTTTTTAAGATTATGGTGCATCAGGTTCTTACTTACTAGTCTCTGTGGGGACACGATTACAATATTTAAAGACGTCATTAAACAATATTAAAGTTCATCTCACAAATAGAGAGGCTCCAGACTCAAAATATGTGTCCTCATTATGTGATATTTTTGTACTGTTTGGTGTACAACTATCTTCCACGACCTTATTCTTTAGAGAAGTTAATTCCTTAGATGCTTTCTTTTCTTTTAAATATTTTTTTTTAAATATTTAAATACAAAACAAGTATGAGTCTAGCAGTACTCATGTTTGTTTAAGCTGAAGTACCTAACAGTAAGGGACCCAAGAACAACGGCAGTTGCTAAAAAATGGAAGTGGTGTTCGGTTGGAAGAATCAAGCTGTTTGGGGCCCCAAGAACAAAGGGAAAGTTGGCGAGATACGTCTGTGTGTGGATGATATTTGATACGGCCCAGTTTGTTTGTTAGATTTCTTTATAGTAAGCCTAGTGCAAAACATGATCACAGCGGGGGTTTCCACGTCAAATCAAACGGATTATAAAGCAAAGTATTTTTCTTCCTCATTTATTTATTTTGAAAAAAAAAAGAAAAAAAAAAGTGATGGTCCTTTTGGATCATTGTCCCCGTTTGAGAGCGCGGCTACGCTGCACAGAATTGCTTCTTCTAAATGCAAACGACAGATGCAAAAGTAAAGAAAATAGCTTTGTCAAAACACTTTCAAATGCATACGTGCCAAACCCCAAACAGGGCCTATGTTATTAAATTTCCTATATTGAGCTCTTTACTCTTAAACAGGTTGGCGGAGAGATTAGCATAGTTGCTGGCAAGTTAAAAAAATCTTGTTTTAAAATTTCAATAAAAGTCAAGTCTAACTTAAAAGAGGTGTATAACTTGGAGGATTATCGAATCTAAGAAAATAAAAATGTTCGCTAGCATATAACCTAAGAATTGAGTTGCCACGCAGGAAGACGGCAGCCTCAAGTTGATTTTCTTCTCCAACCATGGTAATAATTTTTTCGATTCGCTTGTTTTGAATTATCGAATAGCGGAAGAGATTATTCTCGATAGCCAATTTCTTGATCTGTATTTGTTTATCTGCTACAATGGCAGATCCGATTTATATTGCTACAGAATCGACAAGGCAAGACCCGTCTCGCCAAGTACTACGTTCCTCTCGAGGAGTCTGAGAAGCACAAGGTCGAATACGAGGTTGGATCGAATGTTCCTTCATAACGTGTTTTCTGCAAATTCGGTCTCGAGATTGTGCATTTGTCTAGGGTTGCAAAATCTGATTTCGTTTTTGCAGGTCCACCGCTTGGTCGTTAACAGGGATCCTAAATTCACGAATTTCGTCGAGGTATGTGATTCGCAGCTTGTGGTTTCCGCCCTTTTTTACGATCTTGTATCATTTGATTGATGGTCTTCATTAGCAATTTTTGAATGTTTAGCTTAATTTTTATCGTTTCTACACTAAGACCTCTAAATTCAACATAGCATCCCCAATAATTAAGGTGTGACCTACTGAAAGATATAGAAATTATCCAGCAACTCTTCTGCTGGAGCTGGGGATTGCTCAATACTTATTTACAATACTAATATATAGTTACTATCCTAACTACAATGTCATTTGTTTTAGTGTTTCACATTTGGACGCTTTAGTGAATTTCTTTCTAAAGTTCACCCAAAAAGCAGATATTGTAAATGATTCATTGAGGCTATTTTTCTGATTGACACAAGTCTGAGTATGTGGTTGAGATACTGCTGTGCAGTTGTTTGAAGTAGTTTTGGTAATAGAGCTGTCTGGTCCTTAAATAGACAACTAGATAATATACATCAGTTTAGTCATAAACCAGCTTCTAAAATTTTATTTTTTTGCAAATTGAGTGATATATCCATTATGGATTTTTTTTCCACTCGGTTTTTCTTTTAATAAATTGTTCTATTGGTATTGGGTTTATTTGAGAAGTCTGAGAAACAAAATCTTTTTATACCTTCAATTGGATATCATATCAAGATCACAATTGTTGTAGTTTTGACCATTGTCAATAGAATGCTTTACTTTTAGCTTCAGTTTGATGGTTGTATAGGTGTGTTAGATATTCCTCTGATCTTGGGTTGCACGATCCAATTGATTGAAAAAAACAAATGGGAACAAGCTAGAGTTTTGCCAAAATTTGGGCACCTGTATATGCCATTTCTCATGTCAAAGTACAATGTGCTGTTTACTTATTGAACAAAATAGTATTTTCATGTAATTATTATATTGATATGATATTTTAGGCAGTTCTTTTCGACGTGCTTAAGCCATGCATACTGATTCTTGCAGTTTCGAACACACAAGGTTATCTACAGGCGATATGCAGGATTGTTTTTCTCAATGTGTGTAGACATTACAGACAATGAGTTAGCTTACTTGGAATGCATTCATTTATTTGTTGAGATACTGGATCATTTCTTCAGCAATGTCTGTGAGCTAGATTTGGTGTTTAATTTCCACAAGGTTAGTGCTCTTACTGTTTTTTCTTATGCTGTAGCTTTCGTTACAGAAGATAAAATGCATGCATCAGTAAGCACTTTGAAGCCTCCACAAAGTTCTCTTTCTAATTCCAGTATCTGCTTTATCCAACTTTGAATGTGCTATTGCTAACTACACAATGAGAGCAAGCACCTTACACCTACCATCAACCTTGTTCTCCTTTTCCTTTCTCTTTTTTTATCTTTAAGATTTCCTTAAGTACCGTTTTGTTATTTTTATTTTTTGTAAATAATGAGAATGAATGTTGATTATGTGGCAATATAGCATACTTTTATCTTGACCAATGTGAGTAAATCAATTAGAAAATTTTCTTGGCTTTTTGATGATACAAAGAACTACATTTTTGCCACTTTATAGTCAACTTTTTGTACAAACTATTGTACTTTTGAAGTTGATTTTGTAAGAGAATGATTTCATTGGTTGATTGTATTACTCTGGCCTTTACTTACTCTTTTAAAAATTATCCTGATTTTTACTCTTAATGAAAAAGTCAAGGCTTTTGTTTAATCTAGTTATTGTTCAAAAGGAGCGGATTAATCTACTGATCAGTTATGATATATCACACTATATGTGTAGGTTCATTAGAACTTATCTACTGAAGGTATTTACTATTTCATATCTTCAATGTGATGTTTCTTCTGTGATACTGCATAGTATTTCAGTATTCATTTTTATTTACAGAACTTGTATCACAAGTGTATATGCACTTGTGATTTTTTTTCTTTCCTAAATGAACATTCTTCTTCTTTGCTAGCTAGTTGTAGTACGTGTTCTAATTGTGTCCGATGTTGTCTTTGAAAAAGGTTTATCTGATACTTGATGAATTCATTCTTGCTGGGGAGCTTCAAGAAACAAGCAAGAAGGTTAGTTGTGTTTTTTCTCCAATGCTCTTCTTGGTATGATAGTTTTTGTTTAGGGACCATGTGTGTTGTTAATGTGCAAAAGAACAACTTATGCTTTTACCAGAAACCCAATTATCCAAGTTTATGCTCTGGTTGGTTCTAAATGCCAACTTTAAAGCTGCTGACTTTGACTTCCTTTATGCCAAGTTTTCTTGCTTTCATTGGAGAGCCGCCTCGACCTGTTCCTAAAATCATTGTCTTTTATGAAAAGAAAAAAAAATACAGACTTGAGCAACGAGTTAAAGACATTAAAGATGCTTTGTTACTTAAACTTGCAGGCAATAATTGAGAGAATGGGGGAGTTGGAAAAGCAAGAATGAGCGCAAATTATATGGCGAGCAGTGTCGAGGAGATTTCTTTCATTTCACCAAGCATATCCCCTCAGCCCTGAATTTGTTTATCCAATTCTAGGGCTGATAACATATTCTTCTTGTGTCGTAATTTCTATTGAATCTCAGATTGTAACTTGAATTTTAAACTTGTATTGCTATTGAAAGTTGTTTGATTTTGAGTTAGTTGGGTTGCCTGGTGCACTCAAAGACTTGTTTTTCTCAAAGCATTTTACTTTGAGACTTTGGAGATCAGTTGCTTCGTCAAGAATCTAAAACAAAATTATGTACCGTAGGCTGCGTGACTTGTTTTATTCGTACGAAATAAGTTTTTCGTACTTTAGACATCTCAATCATACAAATAGCTCGACTACGCCTTTTTTCATGTATTTTCAATTACATGAGGCTGACTTTCTTTGACGCTAAGTTTGTTTAATTATACAAATAAAATGATGTGTATTATCATTTGTAAAATGACGTGGAAATGTGAATGTTGTTGGATTCATCCTTGATAATTGAATTAAGAAAATAGTAGGGGTGTAACGGGTTGAGTTCGAGACAAAACTCAACTTAACTTAAAATAATTCAGGTTGAAAAAAATAAAATTTAACTCAATCAAATTAACCTCTAAATTTAACTTAACCCAACTCATATTAGATCGGGTTGAAATGACTTTTTTTTTTTTTTAAAGAAAACGACTTCAACTTTAAAAAATAAAATAATAAAAAATAATTTAACAAGAAAAAGAAATACAAATAAAAAAGAAGAAGTTGAAAGGTTTTATGTAGAAAGTGAAAAAAATTACAATTTGGGTTTAAGTTTTTGGGAATTTTGTTAGTTTTGTGATTTGATGGCTTAAGGAAATAAGAGATTTAAGGAGTTAATGTTAGATTTGGTTTAAATTGAATTGAGTTAGGTTTTAAAGGTGTTAACTCATGATTCAACCCAATTTTAGTTTAGGTTTTGAAGGTGTCAACTCATGGGTTGGGTTGGGGTTGGTCGGGGAGTCCGTTTGCTTACACCCTAGAAGATGATGTTTTTTTGTAGTTAACAAGGAAATAAAGCATAGGAGCATAAACAGAACCCGCTTTGGCTAAAATAGTTTGCAACCTTTCTAGAAACTTGAACGTGTCAAGAGATTGTTTGTTTTAAGGCGTGATGTGTGCCAAGAGTAATCTCCTTCGTGTGCGTGCGCCGTCCCAGTGTGTTACACTTAACAAGCTTCACTCAAAAAGACGAAAGCTACCTTCCAAAATTTCACTCTTGCTTTTGTACATTGCTAAATGCTTCAGATTCTACTGTTTTGACTCCCATAGGACATGGCACCGCCATTTTTCCACCTTTATCCATTCGATCCTTCCAATGCTGCTTCTCTGTTTTCTTAATGTCGGACAGAAATGCAAGAAGAGTACTGTCCGTTCTAGACTTAACAACTAGAATTGTTTTCCCTATAAAGTTTATCTCGCAACACCTCCCCTTACTAGTTTTTTTCTTTGTTGTTCTTGACCACACAGAAACTGAGAAACTTCCACACATTTGTACAGACTAATCTTTGAGGGCTAATGGAGCTAATCTTCTCTAATACCAAGCGTTTTGCACTAACTTCAGTTTTGTTGGTTGCTCTTTGCACTTTAACGGGAATGTATCTTTTCTACTGTTATTTCTGTAGTTTTGATGTTATTTGGCCATTTACATTTGTTTCACGACTTAATGCTTTTTTTTTTTTCTTTCTCAAAAAGCAGATTGCTTTGATCCTTTGGATCCAAATGGGAACATAACGGTTACTTTCGACATTTATAAATGGACCGTGGATGGCTATATGGTTAGTCTTATAATCAGCTACAGAATTTGTTCTTCACATCTCATGTTAAGCCATTTAAAAAAGTGAATAATCAATTGTTTGATTAAACAAAAAAAAAAAAAATGGAATTCTCATCAACAAGAGGTGAATTTTAAGTCAGAATTCATGAGTTTTTTTTTCTTTTCATATGTAGAAGAGGGGGACTTAGATTCAATTCCATTACTTGATAATGATTCTAAATGGAAATTAAAAAAAAAAAAAAAAAAGAGAATTTTTTTTTTTTCTATTTTTCAGACAACTAGCTTACTTCAATAGCATTCATTCTGCATTTACCTAAACTGAACTATGCTGATCATTATCCATGAATTCAAATTCTGTCTGTTCTCTGTTAAATTAAACAGGCACGAGTGACCATCCAAAACTACTACCAGTACCGCCATGTCGACAAACCTGGTTGGAAGCTTGGATGGGCATGGACCCATAATGAGATAATCTGGTCTATGACTGGTGCCTTAGCTACTCAGCAAGGAAACTGCTCTGCATTCAAGGACCAGATCCCTCACTCGTGCAAGAAAGATCCTGTAATAGTTGATCTCATGCCAGGGGCCCCAGCAGAGAACGTATCCGAAAATTGTTGTCATGACGGCATTCTGTCTGCTCTTGCTATTGATCCTTCCAACTCCAATTCTTCATTTGAGATTGTAGTTGGTAATTTGGGTGCTAATTCTTCTGGGTACTTGCCACAAAATGCCACTTTGATGGCTCCTGGTCCTGGCTACACTTGTAGCTCATTTGCAGATTATCAACCCACACTTTATCCCGTTATTGGTGGAAGAAGAGAATTGCAGGTTTTCAGTAAGTACCGCAAACAATTGCATCCAACGTTGTGAGAATAACAGTGATCAAGTGTTTGTTAAAAACATAGAGCTTTTATTTTCAGTGACATCATAGGAGAGCATCAAGTTTTAAGAATTTTTTGTTTTAACAAGATGCAAAAGCTTAATCTGAAACTCAGAATGGTTCTCTATGACGCAGGGACATGGAAATCAGAATGTACTTACTCCACTTTTGCGGCTAACTTGGCACCTACCTGTTGTGTTTCATTTTCGTCATTTTACAATCCCACAATCACTTCATGCCCATCTTGCAGCTGTGGTGGTTGCAATGCCACTGATAAGAATGCAATGTCTTGTATTGGGTATGCGCTATCTTCTTTCCTTACTGAATTCTATTAAGCTATGGCTATAAAAATCCTTCATCCAAGTGCTTAATTAGGAACAAACCAACTGAGAATTTCTTCTATATGACATGGTCTACGAATGATTTGTCACAAACTTTTTTTCCTTTTTGATACTGAATGCAGTGAGAATGACACATCATTAGATTATTCCATCTTGAAAAACAGAGTTTACTGCACTGATCACATGTGCCCGATTCGAGTCCACTGGCACGTGAAGAACAACTACAAAGACCATTGGAGGGTGAAATTAACTGTCTCCAACTATAACATTGGAAATAATTATTCTAACTGGAATGTACTCATTCAGCATCCTGGTTTCAGTGTCCCTTCCACAACATACAGTTTCAACAGTACATTGTTGCATACTGTTGGATTTGCTGGTATATCTTACTGTCATTTTTTTCCCCTTAAATGCTTTAGTGTATAACAGATGCTTGAGATTCTTTTTTGACCATTTTGATGTACTTTCACAGTTCTTATGCATGGTTTTTCATGGCAGATGAGGTGGCTCTTTTCTGGGGTATAGAATTCTACAATGAGGAGCTTCTACAAGCCAGCAAGAAGGAAGTGGGCTCTGTAATGACAGAGATACTTCTGGATAAGGATCCAAAATCATTTACACTGAGTAATGGGTGGGCTTTTCCTAGAAGAATCTACTTTAACGGCGAAAACTGTGAAATGCCTCTACCAAATGAGTACCCAATGCTACCAAATGGTAGCTCTCTAAGACATCTCACCAACCACCTTAACTTTCTTCTTATTGCACTCTATTTGGGTTTTCAAATGCTATTCACTTGGTATTGACGAAGCAAACCGTGTACATGTTCTCTTTTTGTAAAGTGTCTTCTCTTCTCTAGTGCAGAATTGCTGTTTTTCTTTTTCTCTCACTTCTCTGTTCTGTTTTTTGGGTGGGGAAACTGCCATCCTTTGTATCTTCTTTTTCCAGTTAATATACAAATTTTCCTAATTCTCTTAAGCCGAGCTCATTTAGTTTGGAAAAGACCGAGTTAAGGATTTTTTTTTTTTTTTTGGAATCAGAGTAAAGTTGAGTATACAATTTTTAAACTTTAAAACCCAAACACACCCACAAACACATACACACCAAAAAAACAAAAAAGACTTCTGTAAACTTACTCCCGACACTAATATTGTTAGAATCAATACCAGAAAATAAAATTCAATTGTAGATTAATAGTAATTTCCTATACTTTATAGTTCTCAGTACCATTCACATATGTTTGCTTATTCTGTTACATTCATCGTGAAGAAAGATATATATAACCATTTATAATTTACATGTGGACATAGCCAAGTGGAGTAAAGTAAATATATTCATATAGTTGATCCATGTCGTGATTCATATTGATTGTATCGTCTGTGCATATTGGTATACGGGTAATGTTATATTGACACCCTTGTATATTTAAATTATACATCACTTTTATATAATATTGGATTGTCTTAAATTATGTGTTAGTATATGATTTGAGGCAATTCAATGATGTACTAATGATGATGTACACTTTGAATGTACAAAATAAGTATCACTTTAGCATTTTTCATTTGTATATGAGCAAAGTTTGTAATGTTGTAATGAAAAAAATAAGAAAGCAGCTAGATGGACCCCACTTATGCACTATCTACACCTTAATCCATATTTTATTTTACTTATTCCTAAAATACCCTTAATCAAATTTACTAAACTAACCTTAAAAAAAAAAAACACCCCTCCTATTCTCACCCCACCGTCTTCTTCTTCTTTCCAACGGCAACACCAACGACAACGGCAACAACAACGCTCAAGTAATACCATTGCATTTCTCTACACGTCGTAATCGTGGTAAGTAGACTATTGCAAGGGTTTTTTGGCCAATGTTCAATGGGTTTTTTGGATGTTTTGTTGAATGGATGATTGTTTGATTTTCTAGGTTAAATCATTCAAAAAACAACACCATCAACACATATTTCAATCAATATGGCCAAAGGAGATTGTTCCCGTGACGACGTACATCAAGGTGAAGAAAATTTTGGTTTTGTGCGAATGGAAATAGCAATTTTTTTTTTAAAATTAAGTTGAAGGTCGGCCCTGCGAGGCCGACTGTTGTACAGGAGAGTCGGCCATATGTGGCCGACCTTTCTTTATGAGGGTCAGTCATAATAAGCCGACCTTACTGTACAATAGTCGGTCCTAATTGGCCGACCCTTTCATTTATTACACTTATCCAAATTTTTGTGCATGCAATTGTTATTTTATGAATTTGGGTGTATTTGATGTCGTCAATGACAATTTTTATTTATTTATTGCTAATTATAAAATTCTACATAATTTTAGGGTGAAGAACTTGCAATGGTCATTGATTGCAGCGAACAATTCACACGGGAGGAACTTGTTTCCTGGGTCCAAAAGGTTGGCAGAAGAAATGATTTAATGATCATAATCCAAAAACTCATATGCTGAGGCTAATGGTAGGCGAATCCGGGTCAATTTTGCTTGTGAGAGATATGGTAGTTATAGATCCACTACTTAACAATCTTCTGTTGGTAAGAAGGCAAACAAAAGTCAAACTGACACGAAGAAGTGTGGATGCCCTTTCTTGTTAAATGGCAAGAATCCTCGGGAAGGTAAGTGGACGTTAAAAGTTGCATGTGACACCCATAACCACCCTTCTGTGAAGTACTTTGAAGGACACCTATACGCCGAAAGGTTGAATAACGATGAAGTAGAAGTCATGGTACAAATGTGAAAGAGTAATGCCAGACAGAAGCATTGGTTGTTGGAATATGGAGGCAGATCTCAGATGCAAGAACTGTTGCACAAGTTAGAGGAAGAGAAGTACGTTGAGTGGCACAGGTGCGAAGAAGGCACTGATGTTGTTGAAGATATATTTTGGGCTCATATTGTTTCAGTGGATCTTTTGAGCTCTTTTTCATATGTACTTCTGTTGGACTGTACATACAAGACGTACAAGTACAAATTTTCATTACCGGAGATTGTTGGTGTCAAATCAACGGATATGACATTTTTAGTGGCATTTGTGTATATGACATCTGAAAATAAAGAAAATTACATGTGGGCACTATAAAAATTGAGGGAGTTGTTGGATGGGTAGTCTCTTCCCAAGATAATTATGACAAACAACGACTTGGCCTTTATGAATGTTGTTTCATGTGTGTTCCTTGATACAATGAATTTGCAATGTACATGGCACATAAAAAAGAACGTGCTGGCCAACTCAAAGACCGACCTATTTAAAGGAGGGTCGGTCATGTTCAACCGAACAGATAGGTTCTGGTCGAACTTTGAAGATCGACCCTCCTTCACCAGGGTCGGTCTTTGATGGGCGACCCTCATTTTTTATGGGTTTTTTTTTTGCATTTCCCCCTTCCATCATGCATTAGGATGCATTTCATCAATTTTTTGACATGTTTGCCATAATTTCGAGTTAGTTTGGGCAGTGTGGTACTGTTCCCTACTTGTAAGGGAATGGTGCCCCGCTGGCCAAACTAACCCGAAATTATTGCAAATTATCACGGATGTTCAGCCGAGACAGAACACCAACAATTGACTCCATGACGATTCTCACACTACGAACTGTTACTTTTGATTCAGGCATGAACATCCATTGGAATGCGATGTCCAGGGCTCGTCTGTTTCGATGTTGTACATATCTCAATACAAATCAACAATTACACGTGAATAACATATAAATCCAATTCGATATATATATATATATAAGAATGCAAACTTTATTACCAGGTTGGTATCATCATCAAACATATATCTTTGTTGAGGGTTGGCAGGATGTTGACGTGTTGGGTTCCCAATGATCGGGTGAGATATAGATGTAAACTACTCGAGGTAGTCCAAAGCCGCATCCCATGCACTGTGTAGACGCTCACCCCGTGCATGAGCAGAAGGTACACTACTATCTCTTCTGTCCCATATTTGATCATAGTAATACTTCACTTGGTATTGATCCGCTGAGAAACTCCGACTTGCTTTTAATGGACGAAGAGGCCATGGAGGAATTGTCTGTACATGGCCTAACTGACGAAGAACCTTATCAGGATGATAGGGTTCCACAATGTCCAAGCACTTTATATAACCATAAAAAAAAAAAAAGCAAACTCAAAGTATAGGTCCCAATAAACTTGAACAAATTCAATATAAATAATTAAACCAACAACACAATGTCACTAAAGTCATAGTTATAAATAAAATTGTATTGAATTCCTAAACTTGACCTCGTGAGGACGTAACATATCAAGTGCCTTACACAATGTGATCATGTGATCCTTAACTAATCTCATCTCCTTTTTTGGGGCCCATATTTGCGCCTATGGCAGATTATATTGATATGAAGGGTTGACACGAAAACGAATTAAAGGAAAATGGTCATACAACCAACCATATCATACACATTTTGTATTAAAATCATTATTGAAACATCTTTGATATAAAACATACATTGAGTGTGAAATGATGCATATATACCTCAAGAAAGATGAGATACCCTGCAATCTAACAAACTGAGTCCATTATCGCCCATCCAAGCTGACGATACAGATACGCAAGACTTATTTCAGAATAATATGCCTAAGTCCTATTGGGAGGAAGCTCTCCTTACTGCAACACATCTTATTAACAGTTTACCATCCCAGACCTTTGATTTCAAAAGTCCTATGGAAAAGCTACGTCAATTTTATCCTAAGCTTAAAATCTCCAATAATCTTATACCTAAAATATTTGGGTGTGTTTCATTTGTCCATGTTCACCAACCCAACAGGGGAAAGTTGGACCCTAGAGCTCTTAAGTGTGTTTTTGTCGGATACTCTTCCACTCAAAATGAATATAAATGCTATCATCCGCCATCAAAGAAATTCTTTGTCTCAGCCGATGTCACTTTCTGTGAACCTGAGCCTTATTTTTTCGCTCCTCCTCTTCCGGGGGAGAATGTCATCATGGAAGATAAGGATCGGAACTCCCTTGATAACCCTTTTGATCCTTTTGACCCCTTTACCCTTCAACAAACCAAACCTGAATCTCCTACACCCCCTGTACCCAATGACGAACCTAAGGATCGGATGATTGGACAAGTGTGTTTAGATTTGTTTCTTATACAAATTTATTTCTTGTATAGATTTGTTTCCTGTACAGAATTATTTCCTTAAGGATTTATTTCCTTTAAGGAATATAGCAGTTACTAAAATTGTAAATGTAGCTATAAGTACATAGCCCTGTATGTCTATATACATGGAATCTCTCCCTTAAGACATTACACAAGAATAAATATCCTTTCTCTTCTCCCATGGATGTAGGCCATAGAGCCGAACCACGTTATATTTTGTGTCGTTCATTATTTTATTTTCTCAACATGGTATCAGAGCCCTAGGTTATTATTACTAGGAAATCTTTTTCGGCCTTCATCGTCGAAATCATCGTTGTCGGCCTTCATCGTCGGAATCCTCTTGGGTGGCCTTCATTGCTGTCGCTGTCGGTCATCACTGTTGCTGCCAGAACATTCATCACCGGAATCCTCGCTAGCGTGGAAACTTCATCGCCGTCATCGCCTGGTTCGCCTGCAAACTGTAAACGCATCGCCGTCTTGGTCTGTTGGTGCAATTTGTTAACTGTTCATCACCATCAACTTTTTCGATTCATCGTCGTCTTCTACTCTGCAACTTTTCTTCTTCCCGCTCCATCGTCATCTTCTTCCCCCACAGTCTTCGTCGTCGTCTTTCTTCTGGGGATTGCAAATCGCGATCATGTGCAACTGTTTTCATCGCCCATTCTGCAAATCGCGATCGTCTGCAACTGATTCTGCAAATCGCGATCATCTGCAACTGATTCTGCAAATCGCGATCGTCTGTCAACTGTTTTCGTCTCACTGTTCATCGTCTTCACTCATCTTCGTCTCAACTGTTTTCAATCCCTGCAACTCAACCCTCATCCTTCGTCTTCACTCATCTTCTTCTTTACATCTTCTTCGTGCGACTGTTCCTGGTTCGTGCGACTGTTCCTGGTTCATCACCTTCGTCAGTTTCTTCTCCTTTCTCTTCTTCTTTCTTCTTCGTGCGACTGTTCCTGGTTCCTGGTTCGTGCGAGCCATCAACGTTCTGCATCTCTACTTCTTTCTTCTTCTTTTTCTGTAAACTTAAAGAAAAAAAAACCCTTATCGCCCCTGCCACGGGTTCATCTTTCTTCGCCATCGACTTTGTTTTCGATTCATCGACTGAGGATTCTCAGTCGTCTTTCTCGTCGTCACCTTTCTCACTGTCTGCAACCTCTGTTCGACCTCTCTGAACTTACTGTTCACTGTCTGCAACCTCTGAACTCGTCTTCATTCTTCATCTTCTTCCTCTTCTTCTTTCTTTCACTGTCGGTTGTTCTTCTTCTTTCGTTTCTGCTGTTCTTCATCTTGAAGAACGAAACAAAAAAAAAAAAACCATCAACCTCCATCTTCGGCCTTCATTGCCAAAGAGAGATTTGTTTGGCGTTCATCGCTGTTATTGAAGAATTTGACCAGACATTGTTATTGTTGTTGCTGATTCCACTGGTACGTGAGCCAAAAGAAAGATGTCCAGTGTACAATCAATTGAAGAGCACTCTCTTAAGCAAGTTGGATTCAATCAGGATGAGATAAAAAGATTGAGAACTCTACTTGGCACTCTTGGAAAACCCTCAGGTACTAACTCATTGGCTCATTCAGGTAATTTTCCTACTTCTATTGGATTTAACGTCTCGGATAAATGTTTTGCTAACTCTTGGGTTATAGTCTTCCAATATATTTCATACCTACAACCCATGTCCTAGTAGTCGAAAAATAGCCACAGCTAATGGATCCTTAACCACAATTGTTGGTATAGGTGATGTTCACATCAGCCCCACCCTTACACTCAGAAACGTTCTTCATGCCCCTAAACTATCTACTAATCTTATCTCTATTAAGAAACTGACCCATGATTTGAGTTGTAATGTAACCTTCTTCCCTACTTATTGTATATTTCAAGACCAGGACTTGGGAACGATGATTGGACATGCTATGGAACAGGACGAGTTGTATTATCTTGAGACACCAGTACATCCTATCAAGAGTACCACTTCATTTCTCTCTGAGCACAAACTTTCCAATAAAGAAAAGTTATGGCTCCATCATCGCCGCCTTGGCCATCCTTCTTTTCGATCTCTTAAAATCATGTTTCCTTTTTTGTTTACATCTCTGAATGTTGAAGATTTTCATTGTGAACTTGCGAAACACAAGCGTATATCTTTTCCACTTAGTAATGACAGAAGTTCAGATCCTTTTGATCTCATTCATAGTGATATTTGGGGTCCATCTCCAATACCTAATGTTTCTGGAGCGCGATGGTTTGTGTCCTTCATTGATGATTGTACTAGAGTCTCGTGGATATTCTTATTAAAACAAAAATCCGATGTGAGCTTTATTCTCCCTACCTTCCATAACATGATACACACCCAGTTTGGTGCTAAAATCAAGAGATTTCGATCTGACAATGCTAGAGACTATTTTAATCAAACATTGACCAATTGCTTCCAAACCGAGGGGATCCTTAATGAATCATCTTGTGTTCACACTCCACAACAAAATGGAGTTGCTGAAAGAAAAAACTGTCACCTACTTGATACAACCTGAGCTTTTTTATTTCAGAATAATATGTCTAAGTCCTATTGGGGGGAAGCTATCCTTACTGCAACACATCTTATTAACCGTCTACCATCCCGGACCCTTGATTTCAAAAGTCCTATGGAAAAGCTACGTCAATTTTATCCTAAGCTTAAAATCTCTAATAATCTTATACCTAAAATATTTGGGTGTGTTTTATTTGTCCATGTTCACCAACCCAACAGGGGAAAGTTGGACCCTAGAGCTCTTAAGTGTGTTTTTGTCGGATACTCTTCCACTCAAAAGGGATATAAATGCTATCATCCGCCATCAAAGAAATTCTTTGTCTCAATCGATGTCACTTTCTGTGAACCTGAGCCCTATTTTTTCGCTCCTCCTCTTCCGGGGGAGAATGTCATCATGGAAGATAAGGATCGGAACTCCCTTGATAACCCTTTTGATCCTTTTGACCCCTTTACCCTCCAACAAACGAAACCTGAATCTCCTACACCCCCTGTACCCAATGACGAACCTAAGGATCGGATGATTGGACAAGTGTACTCAAGGAATAAAGCCGCAGCTCCTGAACCGATGCAAGCTCAAGAATCTGAACCAATCTCTAAGAATGAGGTAACAAATCCTGAACTCTCCTTACAAATTCCATTAGTTCCTGAAACTAACAATGATATTTTAGCCTCTAAACCTGACAATGACCTTCCCATTGCCATTAGAAAGGGCACAAGGGAATGCACTAAACATCCCTTGTATCCACTATCTCATGTTGTATCCTTTGAGAAGTTCTCACAAACCCATAAGAGTTTCCTTACCAGCCTGAATAATATCCAAACTCCTACGTCATTATCCGAGGCTTTATCTAATACAAATTGGAAACAAGCTATGAATGTGGAAATGGAAGCAAAAATACAACATGGGAGTTGGTAGATTTGCCTCCAAGAAAGAAACCTGTTTGATGCAAATGAGTTTATACAGTAAAATACAAAGCAGATGGGTCCTTAGAGCGCTGCAAGGCAAGATTGGTAGCCAAAGGATATACTCAGACATATGGTGTGGACTATCAAGAGACATTTGCTCCAGTTACAAAAAATGAATACTGTGAGACTTCTTCTGTCATTGGCAGCTAATTATGACTGGGATCTGCAACAATTTGATGTAAAAAATGCATTTTTACATGAGGATTTAGAGGAAGAAATCTATATGGAAGTGCCTCCAGGATTTGGCACCACTGATAAAGTGTGCAAATTAAAAAAGGCCCTGTATGGACTTAAACAATCCCCGAGGGCATGGTAGGGTCGGTTTGCCAAAGTAATGACAAATATGAGATATAAACAAAGCCAAGGAGATCACACTCTGTTTATTAAGCACTCGACTTCAGGGGGAGTTACAGCTCTATTAGTGTATGTTGATGACATCATCATGGCAGGAAACAATGAGAACGAGAGACAAAATTTGAAGCGGTGTTTGATCGAGGAATTTGAGATCAAGGAACTAGGGAGATTGAAATACTTCCTAGGGATTGAAGTGACACACTCTAAACAGGGAATCTTTATCTCTCAACAGAAGTACATTACAAACCTTCTTAAAGAAATAGGGAAGCTAGCATGCAAACCAATGAATACTCTTATTGATCTTAATCACAAGCTTGGAGAAGCTGAAGAAGCGCTGACTGTTAATAAAGAGATGTATCAAAGACTAGTAGGAAGACTCATCTATCTCTCTCACACAAGACCTGATATTGCCCATGCAGTGAGTGTAATAAGTCAGTTCATGCACAATCCTAAAGATATTCATTTGCAAGCAGCTAATCGCGTTCTACAGTATCTTAAAGGGACTCCAGGACAGGGCATCTTATTTAAACGACACACAGGAATGGTTCTTGAAGCATATACTGATTCAAACTATGCTGGTTCAGTAGTTGATAGAAGATCAACTAGTGGATATTGTATGTTTCTTGGTGGGAATTTAGTGACATGACGAAGTAAAAAACAGAATGTAATGGCCAGATCTAGTGCTGAAGCATAATTCCGAGCAATGGCACAAGGGGTTTGTGAGCTATTATGGTTGCAGATAATTTTGACAGATTTGAAGATACATTGGGATGGCCCTATGAGACTCTATTGTGACAATAAATCTGCAATTAGCATTGCCCATAATCCAGTTTAACATGATCGAACCAAACATATAGAGATTGATAGACACTTTATTAAAGAGAAGCTTGATAGTGGGTTGATATGTACTCCATATGTGTCTACCAATAATCAGCTCGCCGATATGCTCACTAAAGGGTTAAATCATACTGCATTTCAAGCAAATGTGTCCAAGCTGGGAATGATAAACCTTTATGCACCAGCTTGAGGGGGAGTGTTGAGATTTGTTTCCTGTACAGATTTATTTCTTTTAAGGAATATAGCAGTTACTAAAATTGTAATTATAGTTATATGTACATAGCCTTGTATGTCTATATATACGGTGTCCCTCCATTAAGACATTATACAAGAATAAATATTCTTTCTCTTCTCCCGTAGATGTAGGCCATAAAGCCGAACCACGTTACATCTTATATCGTTTATTATTTTATTTTCTCGATAGTCTTTTTATAATATTGCTGGTAACTGTTCATAAGCTTGCAACTTCTAGAGATATATGATCTTTTCTGGATGTTAGATTTCTTTCTTCTCTTACAGATTCTTGCAAATTTACACGTGTTTCAATTTCTGGGACTTTGTGCATTTGCTATGTGCGTGATTTTGTATGGGAGTCTTGAGTCTAATCCCACCCCATGGAGACCACTTCCATTAGGAGGGTAGCACACTCCTCAATAAGAGGCCTGGATATCTTTGAATCAAATAATAATAATAATAATGAATATATATAGAAGAACGAAAAAAGATCAGAATTTGTTTTGTTATCAGTTATAGTGCTGAACATTTTCTTAAACGCCTACTTGCTGTTGTTGTATGTTTGTTAATTTAATATTTAACTACTGGTCTAAGTATACGTAGTCACTGAACAATATGTTAATTCTAGGGTTTTTGTGGGATCTGGTCGAGCATGTGTCAATGCATTGAAGCCACTGGCCTATAATCTGCTTGCGGAAGTTGTTCATCATGTTCGTGGGGACCTCTCCTTGTCACAGGTCATCAATTTTGATTATGACATTGGATGGGAGATTTTCTCTTTCATTTTTTGTGCTTTTTTGTTATTATAGGTTTATTTTGTCTGTGATTTTATTATGTTTCCTTTGACCTAAGAAACTGTAAGCTTCTATTTGTTTACCAATGTTTCAATCTCTTCTATTTCCAAATACACACAATTCCTTATGTGACAGAATTCGATCTTCATACGAAGTGTTAGTTACTGTATTAACCACTTTTAGTTAATCCAATAAATGATTCTTTGTGAATTTAATTATTCCTTTTGTTTTTGGTCTATTTGTATGAAAATTCTTGGCATGAATATTTAGTAACCTAGTAAGATTGGGATGTTCAGTTCCTATATTGAAAATTTGAATTCTAGGTTGCAAAAAAAATTATTATCATTATTGTCTTATTCTGATAATGGATTTCTTAGAGTCTTCTTTTATTTAATTGGGTGTTATGGTATTGATATTCGTTGCTCCATTAGTTCTCAATGAACATGTAAACTCTGACAGTTCTTTTCATTCTTATACTGCAGTTGTCTCGAGTCATTTATTTGTTTTCTTGTAACATTCAAGATTCATCGTTGCCCCTTGGCATCCATACAACTTCTGCCCGCCTCATGTTGAATCTGGTGCAAATTTCAACACTGTTCCTTTTGAAAAGAAAAGTTCAAATATTTCTTCTTCTTCTTCTTCTTCTTCTTCTTCCTGTTTTTTCCTGTTAGATATTATGGGTCTTATTGGTGAATTTAGTAATTTGAAAATTGAATCAACTTATTCTAGAGTAGTTATATGGTTTTGTAGGTGGAGCCGATTCTTGAGCAAGGGGTCAATCAAGCAGCAATGGATGTATCACGTGTGCTATTGGTTTGATTCTTGTTTCCTAACATGTTCTTGCCTATGAATATTATATATGTTGATTGATGAATATTTCCTTGGAATTGCTGATTTTGATTGGCAATCTACTTGCCTTTTGGTGCAGTTGTCATTTCCTTGTGTAGAATAATGTATTCTGTTTGTCTCAACAGGGAAGAGTTTTACAGGCTTTTGTGATGAAGTTTAGCACCTTCAAACATGCCATGCCTCAGGTATGGAACATTTGTAGAAATGTTAACACCCAATGATAATTGATCACAGAGCTCAATTATATATATATTTATCTATTTGTTTCCACTGATCAAAAGCCCCATAAGAAGGAGCACCAACATGAAATTATCCAAATTAGAAAAATGGACAGCATAGCTATGATATAGATGGAACTAATGAGTTGTTTGCTGCCAATCAGATAAATGTTGACCTGTGGAATGCAACAGTTGGATTCATTGGATTTGTATAGAAAGGAAGGAAAAAAGAAAAAGATTAGTTGAAGGGGTTGATTCTTCTTATATTTTTAAAAATGCCTTTTTCTTAGTTTTTGATGTCGAATGGTAGCCCTAAACAGATTTAAAATGCACTTCACTACTGTGTAAAGGGTGAAAAGACAAAAGTTAGTAATCTTGTTTCTGCAATGATTGATTCATAGAAATTGCAAGATTTGCATGTGGTCAGCAAGATTTATGATTTCCTAGGATGATTCTTTACTGACAGATTTGTGGTCATTGGTGAATTCATTAGCACCAATCCCTCTACCTTGCTTCAAAGAGGTGAATTATTTGTTAAAAAAAAGACTGAAGGAAGGTACTTAAAAAAATGTTGTCTATACTGATTTATTTCCTCATTCTCCATCTTGCTGATTTGGCTTACAGACCTAATGTTCTAGTGAAATGATGATGATGTAAGGCACGAATAGTACTTTGTTAGATGATGGAGCGTCATGGGGTTCGTGAATGGGAAAGAAGGAATAGGTGACAGAGAGTTATGATCTTCAAGGAAAGCCTTGTTGTCCAACTGATTTGGAAGTTTACCAGTGGGACATGCTTATAGATTAGTGGGGGAGCCATATAGTTGTGGTTTTTGGGAAGTCTTTCTTATGTTCTAATGGACATTTTCTTGATGGACTAGGACTAGTGTTGGAAGGGCGGTGGAGTTAGATTCTTAAATGGTTGGTTGAAATTCCCTTGTGGTTGACTATAAAATCTTCCATTTCTTCGTAGACATGAATAAGCAAATCACATATTTAAGAGACCATGTTGAACTTGCGAGTTGTAGCTGACATTCTTCTTACTGCCATCCACCATTTCTTTTTTCTTTAAGAAGGTGATTACATTTGGTACTGGCATCTAAGAAGAATATTTTGTGTTAAATCGTTTATCATGTGCTGTTTCTTTACCTTTGTTTTCCATTGTTTAATTTTTCGGCCTCCTTTATTTGAGGTCTGAAACAAGGAAGGTTCCATCTGAAATGGAAATTTTTTCATCATCTTTGGTGATGTTTGCCATTACCACCTCTGGAAGCATCACCACTTAGTTGCAGCTATTGTTTCAAATGCCAAAGTATTTCATTGCAGTATTTGTTTCATACTAAAGATCTCTCTTCTCTTAACCTGGGAGACTGGAATTACATTCTCTTCCTCATCAGGCACTAACCCAGCCAAAATCTCCCTATCTCCATCAGTCACAAATCTACCCCTTGTGACTGTCTGGTCTGAAGCTCTACCCTGTAGTGTAAACACTGGGTGTCCGGGGATCTGAAAAATGATTCTCTTCGCGAAACAGTCGACAACTGCATGATAAGCCGCGAGCCAATCCATCCCTAAAATTGCATCAAACTCTAAAAACTCTAGGACTCGAAAGTCAATAGGCATCTCAACATCACCAATCTGAACCACACACTGGCTACAGATCATGTTCGGGTAGATCCTCTCCCCAGCTACAGTACTCACCACTAACCATGTACTAGCCCTAATGGGAGTCAAATGCAAACTACCTACCATACGTCCATATATGAATGATAATGTAGACCCAGCATCAAATAATACATGCATAGAAGTACCACAAATAATAAGAGTACCTTCCACCAAAGTCCTGGATGCTGTCGGGTCTGGCTCAGTAGCTGCCTTCGCTGTCTCTCTGGCACTGGACTGCTGCACAAATCCCTGAGCTCTTTGAAAATTTGAACACTCTAACTTCCTATGCCCAGCTTGCCCACATTGATAACATAAGAACGGAGCCCTGGGCGCAGATGATCCATTCTGAGATGTCGTCACATAGCTTCCTCTGCCTCGGCCAGCATTCTGTGGGAATGTGGGTCTTGGTGCACTCGGTGCCTGAGTAGGAATAGGGACAGGAGAGGAAACCACTGGTGAGGCCATCATACCAATCTGAACCTGGGATGCCTTACTCTGAGCACCATCAGACTGTGCTCTTCCATAAAACTTTCTCTTCCTTTCCCATCTTCCTTTCTTCCACGGAGGTTGGAACTGTCCCCCAGACTCTGCTTGTGAAGTCGGTTCACCTGGAGCTGCTCGTGTAGACATACCATCAACCCGCTCAGCCAACTCATACTGTTTGGCCCTCTGGACCACTGTGGTAAAATCAGTCATCTTCGTCACAGACAAGGCCTGTCGGATCGCAGGCCTTAGGTTCAAAGAAAACCTCATAATCTTGTCACTCGGCGTCTGAACTAACCCAGGAGCATAAACTGCGAGCTGCCTAAATCTGAGCTCGTACTCCCTGACTGACATGGTGCCCTGTGCGAGATTCAAAAACTCGAGTTGCTTAGCCTGTCTCTCAGTCTCTGGAACGTAAGCCTGTAAGAACAACCGTTTGAAGGTGTCCCAACTCTTCACTGCCCCCTGTGTATCCAACACTGAAAGCCACCAGTCTTCTGCATCACTCTCTAGTGTGTGAGCAGCACATAGGACCTGAGACTCCTCATCAAGCTCTAAGGAGCGACTGATCTTCTCGACATTCTTCAGCCAATCTTCGGCCTTCTTCAAGTCAACCCCACCAGTGAATTCCTTAGGCTTTAGCTTCATGAACTTCTCTAGCAGTCTGATCCGCCGATCAGTGGGGTTCTCCACAACAATAGGAGCAGGTGTAGGCATAGGCTGAGGTACAGCCATTTGAGGTCCTGCTGCCCCTGCAGCTCCACTAGCCTCGACCCCACTAGTGCCTGCCTCCTGAGGTATTGTTTGAGGTGACTGTCGAGCAATAGCCTCAACCTGTTGCACTAAGGCCTATATCTGTGAAGTCTGTGCCTGAATAATCTCCTCCATCCTCCCTATCCGGTCATCATCGGATGGCCCTGTGCGTGGCTGTCCCAATCTCTCGCTCCTCCTCATGACACTGAGAAGTAGAAATACGAGCAACCATCACACATTTAAAATATTAACAAAGCCTCATAACTACCCATATCATATAATACACGCAGAAAATATGATAGTAAGACTTTTAAGTTAGTTCCTTTAAGCTTTTTAATCACCTAAATCTCTCACCCAATTCCTAGGTCAAAGACATCTAAGTTCAATACATAGACCAAACCTAGTAAAATCAGGCTCTGATACCAACTGTGGCGACCCCGCGCCCCGGACCACCAACCCCACAAGGAATGGCGTGCGGAATGCTGGGGCGGGACGCCCGGCGTAGGCATCTCCGGCCGCTCATCAACTCCCGTGAGGTGGTTGAGACCCTACGAGCCTTATCTCAAACAACGACATAATATCAAAAGGTACTAAACAAAACTACCCACCGTATTAATCATCCAAGACAAGAGATAATCTATAAAAATGAACCATAAATAAAATCATAATCCCTACAGTTCATTAAAATTGACATACACATAAAGTCCAAAATTGTGGGTACAAATAAAAACCGTCATATGCCCACATGGTCTATCTAACAAGTCCCAACTCACCCATACTACAATGTGGTAAGTGTTATAATTACATAATCCAAAATATAATACTTCATAATTTAAAACACAGTTCAATCAAAATGCCTCTCAACTCACATCGAGGCTTTGATTGATGAGAATGTCAATCACCTATTCTTTGATTGTTCCTTCTCATTTGAGTTGTGGCAAGAGTGGCAATCAAGATTGGGTAGCGGGTTTACAATACCCACTTCGTGTAATGATGGCCTCACTAAGTGTGAAGATCATGAGAGTGGCGTCTATTGCAACGATATGGATGATTTGGATGGAGCGTAATATACGCACTTTTGATGACTCCTCTAGAACTGCAGCTTGCTTATGGAACGACATTATTCTCACTTCCAGTTCTTGGCTTGTTGCATTCAAGCTCAACAAAGGATTTTCTATAAATAAATGGACTAGGAATTGAGAGTTTTGTATGTAGTTGATGTTTTGCTTTTATTTTTGTCAATGTGCTATGTTGTGTTGGTGTAGTTGTCTTGTTTTTTCATTTTGTTATTTTGTTTTTATACTGTTGAGCACTTGTGGTGCTCTTTGACTTTTATTTTTATATGATATTTTGATGTTTCCTGTCAAAAAAAAAAAAAAATCTATTAACCGAGATACACAACAAGGAATTTTGAGCAAGGGAAATGATCATAAAGCTCGGAACAGAATACCAGTAGATCAGGTGCACCTGATCTACTGGTATTCATGCAATGTATATCTTCTTTTCTGATGAGTGCAAGGTCGTGAGCAAGGGAAATGATCATAAAGCTCGGAACAGAATACCAGTAGATCAGGTGCACCTGATCCATGACGGGGACATGCAATGTATATCTTCTTTTCTGATGAGTGCAAGGTCGTCCAGCTTCCAGGAAGTTTCCTTGGAGCAAAAATACAAGAGACACTTTATAGGATCTTTCAATGTCATTTGCTTGTTTTTCTATCGTTTCCCTTGTTTCAACTTCTGCTGTGCTACCTAGCCCCTTAACTACTTTATATATGTCTTGTTCACTTGACACCTTACCTTTTTCGCTAATAAATGACTAAATATACAGCTAATCTTACATAGTACACCATATATCGTGCCTAATGCTTCTAGTTAATTAGATCCCACTGCCCTCTCAACATGTATTTTAATATTTTAATTTAATTATAGATACACATGCCCATCTCGTGACAGTCCATAATATTTGATCATAATGTTTGCTAGACTTTATCACTAGCAAGCTATGGGGGCAATTACTGCTCTACCCCACTTGATCTATCCGAACCACTCTGATTAATTAAAGACGGGCCCCTTGATCTATAATATATATCTTTTTATTTTTGGCGGCACTCAGGTGGTGTCTTTTATTATTTTACAACAAGACTAATCCACTTGAATTCGAGTCGAGTTGGACCACAAAGGTATAAAGATCTCTTAACAAATGATAACTCTATATACGAAAAAAGTTTTGAACTTACTAAGGAAAATGAATGTCAAAGTCATCCGAACCAACTAAATATTAATATATGTAACTATTAATTATTAACTAATACACAATTGCTTGTCTAGTTTAATAGCCCCATAATATGTAACTATTAACTAATCAATAGGCTACAAGTTTTATTACTATTAATCCATCCAATAAGCTTGTGTTTGTGGTTGGTCCTTGTTTTCGGAAAATCAATAAAGCATAGAAAAATTATCCAATTCTATATATATATATATACATATTCACATGACAAGAAGAGAGGGCATTTTTAATTTTAATGGCATTTGAACAAGGGAAGAAGGGGCAATAATAGTATTAGGCAGAGTTTCTTTTTAAGTTGTGTCCTACTTTACCCGAACCCTAATCCATCCACCACTGCAAGTCTAAAACTAAAAGAAGAGCAAAGGTTTAGTTTAGGTTACGACACACTGATGGAATCATGCATATATCATATATGTAGCCTGAAAATCACGGATGCGTACAAAAAATCATTCATGGAATCCAACACTCTCATCATCAGTTATCTCACTCACTCTCTCCGATTGTAGGTACGTACGTACGAGCTCCGCTTCATCCGTAAACGCCACAGACACAACGCCGGAGTCAGGCCCGCGTCAGCTACACAGTGAGCTGGAATATGTTGCATCACACACTTGATACAGGATCTACCGCCTACTGTAGGGTAGAGGCTAGAGAGGCTATGGTTGCGCTTCGTATGGACTTTAAAAATATTTTTTTAAAAATAAAATATGTTTAATATCATATTTTAAAAAAACTATTTTTTAAATTTAAAAAATAAAAAAAAATTATTTGATTGTTCTAAAATTTTATATAAATTAACTGTAAGAAAAACCTTATGTAGTCCCATTAATTATAAATCAACCAAAAAAAATTTTACATATTTTTTAAAATAATTCTTTTTTTAATTTTTTTTTAAAATATATTTTTTTAATCACAACTAACCAAACAAATCTTTCATAATTTTTTTTACTTTTTATTTTTAAAAACAGAAAATTGAATTATAAAAATAATATCAAACTCAGCCTTAATTATTTTACCAAATTAAAATAAAATCCTATTTTAGCTTCTTTTTACATATTACATCCACATGGATAAATAAATCATGTATCCAAGCCTTGTCCCTGCTAGACTTTTTCATATTCAAATTAAGATTTAATGTTTCATTTTCACGCAACTTGGTTGCTCTTATCCATTTATTTTATTTGACAAATATTAATATATTGCATATATATATATTTGTATTTTTCTTTGGAGGCCTAGTTTTCATTTCTGAAGTATTTAAAATTCATAAAATAGGACTGTTAGGTATCAAAATTAATAATAACATTTTCTTTTTTCAAACGAACTTCTTTTTAATTATATCAGTTGGGCATTTGCTTCTTCCACTCTACTCGATTAAGGGTCAGCAGTTAGAAATTAAATCTAAATTTATTTCTAAAATTCAATAATTAATTGATACAATTTTCCAAAATTGATGATAAGTAGGCATGTTTACACACGATAGGTTCAGGAGAAAATATTAACAAGCTAAAGTCTTAATCAACGCATACACTTTGTTTTGCCCTCATCCTTCTGTCTTTTCCATTGATTTATTCCACTGCAATATATCATTCTCCAAGACTTACATCTACCTTTTTTTTTTTTTGTGATAATGCTTAGGAAACACTTGCAATTGGAAAATAAATAGTTGACATCAATTTTTGACATACTTTTTTGATATTATAAGTGAGAGTGGTTGAGTTTTCTCGAATCATGCAATAACATTTTGTATCACATAATCAACGTGTAACACGAAGTACTCTCACGTGATTCAAAATAATCCAACCACTCTCACTTAAAATGTCAAAAAAATGTGTCATTATAGCATTACCTCATACAATTATTGAATGATTAAAGATAATTCAATAACTTTCAAGAACACCATAAAAAATAAAAAATAAAAAAAGAAGTTTGTTACCAAAGCAATTCTCCAAAAACTTTTATGGTTGAAAAAGGATGTGGGAACGTTGAGCTCAAGTTATAGCCAGAAACAGGGTGTAGCTGGTGGCTCCGGCTAAACGAGAAAGTATCGTTGCCGTCACTTTAAAATATGATATGCCAAATAAAAAATAAAAAAAATGACTAGCACTATTGAGACAGGTAGAAGGCAATTTTGCCATTAAAGGCGCTTTACCAGCCCATTTGTCTCTTTAACTGTCATGAATTTGCAAGAAATACATAAGAGAGAAGAAGAAGAAGAAGAAGAAGAGGAAAATCAGAGCCAGAGATCCTCCCATGGCTCGAACCAAGGTGAATCAGAGACTAGTAGTAGCAGCATGTCTAGTTGTATGTTGGGGGCTAGTAACGATGGCTCCGCTGGGTAGAGCGCAGAGGCTCTTGAGAGCTGTCGAAGAAGAAGGTTATTATGATAAGAAGAAAATGACAGAAGAAGAAGAAGAAGCGTTTTTGTTGAGATTCTTTAATAACTTATGGCAGAGTGGGAAGCTCTCTCACCATCATGTTTGGCCGGTGCGCTTTCTTGTTCTACCTCTAAAAATGTGATTTTCATGATTGATATCTATGGCTCTTTTCCAGACTTAAGAGTTATCTTCAAAATTTGCATCTGATCCCTTTTCTATGTTCATATTTCTGTAACTTCCTCTTGTTTGATCTCTCGATTATATCATTATTATCATTTGTATTTGTTAATTTGGTGAGCAGGAAATGAAGTTTGGTTGGAAATTGGTGACGGGAACGATAATAGGCTTCTTCGGAGCAGCGTTTGGGAGCATTGGAGGAGTAGGAGGCGGTGGTATATTTGTTCCTATGTTAACTTTGATCATTGGCTTCGACGCCAAGACCTCTACAGCCATTTCCAAGTGTAAGTGCCTTTAAAACCGAATGGAATTCTCCCAATTCCGCCCTACTACTAGGATTTAGAAATGAAATCGACTTTACCCTTTCTGATTAATTAACGGGTGGTTGTTGTTGTAGGTATGATAATGGGGGCAGCAGGGTCAACCGTGTATTACAATCTAAGGCTTCGGCATCCAACACTTGACTTGCCGGTAATAGATTACGACCTGGCTTTGCTGTTTCAGCCCATGCTTATGTTAGGCATCAGCATTGGAGTTGCCTTCAATGGATGGTGACCGTTCTCCTCATCACCCTCTTCCTCGGTAACTCTCTTTAATGATAATAACAATATTGCACTCCCTCACCACAATTTTCGGTAGTTCTGTAAGAGCATATCTGACTTACTGCTGTGGATTGTGGGTGGTGGCAGTTACATCAAGTAGAGCATTGTTGAAAGGCATAGAGACATGGAAGAAAGAAACCATCATGAAGAAGGCAAGACTTTTCCCTGTTCTCGCTTCTTCTTCTTCTTCCCCTGTTCTTCATTAATGGGGTGGTTGTGTTGTGTGTTATTTCCACTTTCAGGAAGCAGCCAAGCTATTGGAGCGCAGATGGACGGGTAAAGCCTCTGCTATGGTCCTCACCCTCAGTTAACTTTCTCAAATATTCTGATTACAGATTTATTAATTTCTCACCAAAAAAAAAATTAAAGAAAGTGTTCAATTTCCAGATGAACCAGGAGAGGAGTACACACCACTACCTAGCAGGCCAACAGCAATGTTGAGTGATGAGGTATGCTCTCTCACGCTGAAAACTACCATCTGACAAATATTAGAGACTACGATCCAAAGAGCTTTCTGCTTCTGCTTCTCGTTCTATGAATTTTATAGTCTCAACTGATCAGTTTTCTTATCCTTCTTTTCTCTTTTCATGGATGGTCATCTGAATCAGGTCTCCATTGTGGAAAATATATATTGGAAAGATTTTATGGTGGTCCTGTTAGTGTGGGTAGCCTTCCTCACTGTGCAAATAATAAAGGTAAGCTGCAATGGAATAATAAAGAGTAATTAAATGATTTAAACAATGACAACTAAAGACATTGGACCCTTAACTTACAAGGTTCACAGCAATGAACTACCTATGAATAAAAGTAATCGTATTTTTCCTGAATATAATGCAGACATATGCTGTAACCTGTTCTGCTGAGTACTGGATCCTCAACTTTGTGCAGGTGAAATCTTAAACCTCATATATCATTTTCTCTCTGATGAAACTGCCATTAAGCAACTGCTTTTCTTTAACCAATTTGACATGTGCAACTTCTGCTTTAAAATAAGCAGTTTTGAGTGGTTGTTAAAAAGCTGGGCACCACAACTTCTCCAAATTGCTTCAGCAATTAAAGTTCTTTTTTAACAACTGCCAAAAAAACATTTATTGATTGTTTTGCCAAACAGGGCTTCAATAGCTTGTTTATAAGCACTTTTTCAACAAGTGTTTATGCACAAATAAGCTATAAGCTGAAGCTGAACCGAACAAGCCAATTACGCAAATGAAAACATTGCGTAATAACAAAGCTTCTGCTTGAGATCAAACAACCTCATATATCTAAAACCCAAACAAGCAATCCTAACTGCATTGTACTATTTCATGGATACTTGACTAATGGCGTCAATCTATCCCATCTATATTGGACCCATCATGATTTGCAATTTTCCCTGTTGTTTGGCAAAGACTAGCATATCTTGACATATAAAATTATTACATGTAAAGGTGCCAATAGCTGTATCTGTGTCTCTCTACGAAGCCGTCTGCTTATATAAAGGGAAGAGGGTAATTTATTCCATTGGAAAGGAAACAACAAGCTGGAAAGTGCACCAGCTTGTCTTTTACTGTTTCTGTGGAATAATAGCAGGTATAGTTGGTGGATTGCTGGGGCTTGGAGGAGGCTTCATTTTGGGACCACTTTTTCTTGAACTGGGAGTCCCTCCTCAGGTACTTTTACTTAATGTATCAACATTTCAATGTAAATGACCTGTTGGAGAATTTAATGAAATTGGTGTGAAAGAGAGTCATAACTATTTATTGATCGACAATTTCAAAGGGAAAATCAGAACAATACTATTTATTATAAATGTATTTCAGAAGGGAACTTTCAGGCTTTCAGCAAATATAGATGATCAATAGAATTGAAGTCAGAATATTAAATATCCTGTGAGCCAAATCAAGAGAATAGACAAATATTTATAAATCTTTTTCTTCTTGCAGGTAGCCAGTGCAACATCAACTTTTGCAATGACATTCTCATCCTCCATGTCAGTTATACAGTATTACCTTCTCAAACGCTTTCCAGTTCCATATGGTAGGTAGAAACAACTGTAAAACTTCTCTAAATATGAAAAGTCTCAATAGAAAAAGAAATAAAGAGCTGCCAACATCTCAAAGAAAAGAAAATTGATCCATCTAGTGACAACAATATGTGCATTTGTGATTCACAACTACTGAATACCCACGCTTAAACCTCAAGCAGACATGCCCAACCGTTCAAATCATGGCATTCATAAATCAAACCTGCATGCCTTCTTCCTAAAAATGTTGCTTAGCTGTCCTTCCTAAAAGATAAAAAACAAAAAAAAAAAAAGGACGACTTTGAGTATTATCCATTTTCTGATGATAACACTCAAATTTGATTGAGCTTCCAAAATAACTTCTATTTCCATATCAACATCACATTAATTCAGTATTCGTTGCAGCTGCTTATTTTATCTTAGTTGCCGCTATTGCCGCCTTGACTGGACAACACATGGTGAGGAAGTTGATAATGCTGCTAGGTCGGGCATCTATAATCATTTTCATCTTGGCTGTAACTATCTTAGTTAGTGCAATTAGCTTAGGTAAGTATCCCTATTGTTGACTTTGATTACATGGAAGGTTGATCAATTGCCCACGAAGATAATACCTTATATATGGCAGGTGGGGTTGGCATCGCACATATGATTGAGAACTTGGAGCACAATGAATATATGGGATTTGAAAATCTGTGTTCCTAGTCCTTAATTTGGGGGCAGCTTTCAGTGATTTGCACCCTCGACTACAGTGAGAGTTTTCAGAGAGGAATAGATGTATCCTCTGTCTCTTCCTATATTCTCTTTGCACAGCTCTCTATTTCATCCATTTATGTTCAAGAATCAGCTCATTTTGCTAGCAGACCTCGCAGCTCTCCACTGTCTACAGAGACTTTATGGACAGATGCTCTCAGTTTACAAACACTTGGTAGTCACTTCCCTTTGTACGAAACATGCCAGTAACATATGGCTTTAGCATCATGTAAGCCATTCAATGACCTTAATTACTCTTACCATATTCAGGGTTTTTTTTCCATGTTTTAGTTGGCCTAAGTGTTATGTGTAAGACTAAATAAAGAGAGAGGAAAAAAAGAGGGAAAAATGATCCAACCCAAAGAGGATGGAAAGATGCATCCTGCTCTTCTTGTAACAGCTGGTTTGCTAGTTCAGAAAACTAACAATCCCCAGGAACTGCATTGCTTGACACCATGTTTAAAGGTTTTATCTACATCTCTTAATTCTTCTCCCTTAAGTAATTAACCACTAACCAATGCTCCAAAAATCCTGAAGATAAAACATGGTTTGAATGTCACATATTCATTCAAAAGAATGACACCTTATCAGTACCCAGGAACATTTTCGTTTTAAGTTAAATTAGACGTTTAGAGAGAAACTTCACATTATGACCTTGTTTGCTATGAGAGCAAAACTATAAATTTCAGATCGTAAATCACTTACTGAGAATTTGTGAGTTTAACTTTTGGTGAACTATTTGTATTACTAATCTACTCAAGTCAGATGGTTACCAAAGAGGAGGCCTAACCTATCAAATTAAAGTTTGACAATTCACTTCCTTCTCTTTTGGTTTAAGTTAATGATAAAATAACTATGGCTTCTTTTTTTTTTTTTTCAAATTACTGTTTAAAATCACCCCCTATCTTTATTGTTGGAAACTACATATGAGAGTAACTAGATATAATAGCACAGCAGGGAGCTGTATGTATTCAGGACGGATGGCCATCGGAGTAGTTTGCTAAAGCAGATATAAGAAAAGTCTGTAGGAGTGGTACTAAGAGCCCGGCCACTATTGATAGAGTGAAAAAAAGTTTGACAAATTTGATAAGAATTCGCAGGCCATCATTGAACACATTGAATGTAGTACGCTTATTTTGCACAAATGCAACAAAAGTGCAAGCAAAATACAACTATGCATTTAAATTTTTCCAACAAAAGAAACTATACTAGAGATCTCCTGTATGTATTCAGGAATTCTCTAGTATGTGTGGAAGCTTAGGCTCCCATCCCAATATATAATTCTCTATAGGAGGAAATATTTCATATTTTCAAACAAATTCTCCAACTTCTCATACTTACCAAAGAAATTTGTCTATTTTAACTGCAGTGCAAACTTACAGGCATAGAGAACAATAACAGAAAATTAGCCATTGAAAACAACGAAGCTACAATTAATAATCCCTTACCTAAATCACTTCCATTTCGCATAAAATCTTTCGTCGCTCCATAACAACATCCTATGCAACGGAACCCGAACGTTCCTTTCTTTCAAATGTAAATGCCTCGGAACTATCCGTCTCTCCAAACTGAACGCAAGATACTGAGGAAACCCCTTCAATTCATCCAAACTCCTCTCCATCTCAATCACCAAATACTCAATTTTAGGCCTCAAATTATTCTCCACACTATACCCAAAAATTGCCGGCAACCTCGCACAAACCCTAGCAGCCTCCTCATACGAAAGCCCCAAACTCTCAAGAAACCAAATCTTCAATTCAAGCTTCTCCACCCTAGTATTGAGCAAATGCGCATTAAGAGAAGTCGGTGAATTGAGGTTCTCCAGCCCTAAATCCCGTAAAAACGCAAGTGTTGGTCTTAGACAGAAATCAACGTGAGAAAAGAGAAGCTCCGGGCACCAGACGATCAAACCGGAAGCTTCTTCCGGAGAAGCCGAGAGATCGCCGGAGAGGAAATCGAAGAGGGGATCGAATTCCGACGGGAGAGTGTTCGAGAAGAAGATTTTGGGGCAGATGAAGGCGAGTCTTTGAACGTAGGCGTCGGAGAAGCCCTTGGATTTGAAGAAATTCACGATGGATAAGATTTGATGAAGCTCTTCGCGAGAGAAGATGTTGTTGGTGTTGTTGTTGTGGTGAGATATGATTTGGAGGGCTTTTAGGTATCGGAGATTCTCGCGGTGAGATGTGCGGAAACGGATGAAGGAGGACGCGCGTGGAGAAGAAGGAAGATGAAGAAGAGGCGTAGAAGAAATTTTTTTGTTGAGCGGTTGGACGCAGAGCAACTGAACCATTTTTTTCTGTGTTTCTTTTGTTTTTTTTTTTTTTTTTTTGGGGGGGCTCGGCGCGAAGGGTAACTATCAGAGGGTTCGGGGCGGGTACTACAAATTTGATTCGGTCGATGGGCCTCTGCTCGGGTTTTAGGGCACAACCACCAAAGCCAATCTATACTATGACGATAACCATTAAAGAGCAAGATAGACTTAAATTATAAGCACCTAAAACCCACAACAATAACCGACGATTTCTATTAAAGAACTAGATAGACCTTAAATATTAACGACCTAAAACCCACCACAATAACCACAATTTATTTTAGCTTCAACGTAGAGACTTGATCCCATGACCTCCTATAGGGAGGGTAGTACAAAAATCGGTTGAGCTACGCATCATTTGTTATGGTGATGTCCAGGGGGTGACAGTTATTACTTTTTAAAGCAAGTATCAATGACAAGTAGCTTACATGGTTATGCATCTACTTCTTCCTCTCGTGCAGGTTTCAAATCTCCTCAACCCTGAGTAGGAGCTTGTTATGGCCCTATTGGAATTTGGGGTAAGTATTTGTTCTCCTTGTTAGATTTAGTTTTATTAAGAAATTACACAGATCTTTAAAATATTGAAGCGGATTAAGCTAGCGTATATATGTTTAAAACAAGTATCATTTGAGTCATCAAACCAGTACAAATATTAAACTTCTGATTAATTAGTTATAGATCAGCATGTAATATAACATACAACCTTAACCATCACATATTACAAAGATGGTTCAGTATTCGTAATAATAGATGTTATAGCCAATTTCCTCTCATAAAGTTAAGAGTCTAATTTCTTCCTTTTTTACCCGTGTAAACACCATGTTATATGTTTTGCTATCATAATGGGCTTCCATGGTTGAGTAATAGAAACATGAGTCATGACTGGTTTGTTAAGCGTACAAGTTTCTCTCTAAAATAAGCAATTTCCAATTATGAAGGAGAGGCTGATCATTACTTGGCTCAGAAATAAATGGCATCTCCAACTTCATGGTTGAGGACCTAAGGTAAATGATCAATTAGTGTAATAGTCAAGAGCATTCCTATAAACATAGGTAGGCAATGTTTAAATCCTCGTAAATGCAAAATAAATACTATTTACAATATAATGTGTGGAGACCTATGAACTTTCTTAATACAAGTATACTCTAAGTTAGATTGTGGGGGTTCATGGGAGTTAGTAATTGTGGGGTCCACCCCATTAAATAAACAAATCAATTGGTTGGTGGAAGAAACAAAACCAATTGGTTGGTGGCCGCCCACAACTCCATCTACCCTCGCCGGATTATTTGAAATTGCATGATAAATAGTATTAAAATATACTATTTATAATTACACAATTACCCTTGAATACTCTTATAAATAGAGTCTTACTTCATTCTTAAAATCATGTTCAGTGAGATATATTCTGAGATATTTATTCAGATATTTAATCTGTAAGATCCAGCCTCTTATTTAGAAAGCCGAGAGAATATTGAGAAGGAAAGAAGACAAAACCTGCTCGTCTTCTTCGCAAGAGAAAACCTACTCGTGCTCGTCTTCTTCGTAAGGGAAAACCTGCTCGTGCTCGTCTTCTTCGCAAGAGTTATCGCAAATGAGAGGGAAAGAAGCGAAAGAGATGAAACAAGGGAAAGAAGAGTTTTCGCTAACGGTGCGGAAAGAAGCGAAAGAGAAGATGAAACAGGGGAAAGGAGCGAAAGAGAAGATGAAACAGGGGAAAGAACCGACGCGCAGAGGAAAGAAGCGAAAGAGAAGATGAAACAGGGGACGCGCAGAGAGAAGATGAAACAAACGACGCGCAGAGGAAAGAAGCGAAAGAGAAGATGAAACAGGAAAAAAAGCGGCGCGCAAAAATGTTTGGCGGGTTACGCATTAGTAGCGACTTCATTCCTTACAAGCCTCCCCTTATTCGTAAGTAATACAAAATATTGATTTTTTTGTTTTGTTTTTTTTTTTTTTATAATTTTTTTTTATGCAATTACTTTTACTTACGAAATTTTCGCTACTAAAATTTTTCACATTCGTAAGTAATAAAAAGTTAAGCGGGCCATATGCAAATTAAAAGAGCGGGATGAAATTTAATATCTTTACTTACGATATATATAGTTTTACTTACGACATTAAGTGCGTAAGTAAATAACCACTTTTAACAACGACTTTTAGTTACGATGTTGACAAATCGTGAGTAAAACATTGTTTTACTTACGAAAATTAAAGTCGCTACTAAAAGTCTCGTGACCAAAAGTCTTTTTTCTTGTAGTGCGTGGACGTAGGCAATTTGCCGAACCACGTTAAATTGTTGTCTTGTTTTTTCTTTTTATGTTTTACTCCGATTTCGCATAACAGTAATTACTCAATTCAAAAGTTAAGGATTTAATAATATATATTAAATTATCACCAACAATTTTCGTTATCTCTTTTTATAAAATCAAGACTTTGATACTATATTAATAACTATTTAAAGCAAAAGCTATAGCAGTTAGGTAATAGCTAAATAATGCATAGCCGTGGTAAGAATGTATAGAAGCTGAAACGGTGACGGTGTGTTGTAAGTCGGCTGATGTTTGTATTAAATAAAGAAGAAAAAAAAAACCCTCGACTCGGCTATCTTCTCGATGCACATGTCTACGGAAGAAGGAATATACTAGACCAAAGAACTAAATTAAGAACAAATCAGTATGCAAAACTCAAATTTCAATATTAAACTAATTAAAAAAAGTGTCAGTCCGGCACATGGGACATGTAGATCTCAGGCGAAGCCAAGGATTGATACATCTTCTATGAAAGACGTGGTCGCACCGCAGAAGAACTCCGCAAACTTCCCCTTGTTTGAAATCTCTCAAGCAAATCGCGCATTACGATGCACCTTCACCACCTTCTCCTTCTTCTCCATCACGTTGCTGGGGATCGAAAAGCACGAATTTCACCTGCGCGCGCCGCAAATCCAACGGCGGTGGCCGTTCTCGTTCTGACACCGTTATTACCGGCTGCCTATCAAGTCTTCCACTTTCGATATCGCGTTGCAGCCTCATATGTTCTACGTTATCATTGATAATGCATTGAACTATGCAGGCAGTGAAGATCGTCAAGACGATCACTAGAGAACCTATTAGCGTGGTTGACCAGCTCATGGAAAAATGAGGACGAACAACTGGAGGAAATAAAGAAGGTGGGGGCGGCGGCGGCGGAGGAGGAGGAGGAGGAGGAAGAGGAGGAGGAGAGACTGAAGGCAGCATTGTTGTTGTCCGTAATTACTGTAGCTACCGAGCGCTTGTGGAAAACAACAATTGTTTGTTAAACAGAGTTTACATAGAGGATTTTTGGTTGTACTTCGAATCGTAGTCTGATTTTAGAAGAAAAATAGAAAGTTGGAAAACAAGTAGAGGTTCTCATTAGAAACTTACATGATATATATTCCTTAATTAATTAGTAGAGATAAATCCCAGTTTCCTTGTTCAATTCCGATTTCCCAGCATGAAAAAGTGGCAATGGAACCCAAAGTCATCGATTTCACGGTTTTTTTTTTCAAGTTTTTTTTTAATATTAATAAAATTAATTAATTTTTAAAAAATATTTTTTTCAAAAAATATTAAATTAATAAAATAATTATTTTATTAATTTAAATTTTTTAAATTTAAAATTTCTTTTATAATCTTTTTATTTATTTTAATATTATCAAAATTAAAAATATTCTTATTTCAATGTACAACTTATGAAAATTGTTTAAAATTTTCATGCGTAACCAAATACTTTGACATAACATTTTTATTCTTGTATTCTTCAATTTTTTTTTAAAGGATTTTAATTTTTATTCTCATCCTAAAATTCTTATGTACAAAATGCAATCTTAGGGTTCGTAAAAATATAAACATTGTGCATGAATAGTATAAGTTCGACTCTCATTAAGGGTATGCATAACCTGGTTCAATGTGATTTTCACAAAAAACCTAAACTTGAGAGTGGTTTAAGTTTTTTGAAATCAAAATCGAATAAAATCAAATTTATTCAGTTTGGTTCGATTTGAGTTAATTGGGTTACTTACGTCAATTTTATAGTTATAAATCTTATAGTTAATATTATTTTAAAAGTTTTTAATCTTATACAATATATTTTGAGTTAATGTAATTGTTCTTGAGGGTCAAAATATTAATTTTTCAAAAATAAGTCTATCCAGCAATTTGCCAAAATTTTCTTGAAGGCACTAGCGCACTATCAGTGTTGATAGCACGCTAATAGGGTTCTATAATAAAACATTTGTTTTTTTGGAAAATTGTCTATAGCGCGCTATCCCCTTTGATAACTCGCTATAAAGTTGTTGCCGTGATCTTTCCATATTTAGTAAAATGGGCAATAGCGCGCTTTAGGCCTCGATAACACGCTATCGGAAAGTCCGTAAAACTCGAGCTCCCGGGTTTGTGTATATCGACCTGCTATAGCCTGCTATCTGTCAATTGAGAACATGATACACAACCCAATAGCACGCTATCCACGTCTGAGACAAAAATCTGATATTTCTAACGAGAAAAATGTGGGCACTTCTGCTTGCACGATTTTTTCAATTTATTTTAATTGAAATATTCTCTACTAACACCTAGATGATTCCTATTGTCTCGCATGCCCAAAACAACTTTAGATTAAACAATGTTTTGAATTCAAATCATTTTGTACTCATAGCTCTTTAACCCGCAATTTCTAATTTTATAAAACACTCATTCTCTGATTTTCAAAAATACAACACACACGATTTTTGCAAGTTAGATTGAGCTTTCCAAAGAGTTTTTCAAGAGAAGAAGGTAATGATTCTTGCATTTGTCAAAACAAGCTTCGAATAGAATCAAAATTTCAATCTGTCTTGATGATAACGTCGTTGATCAGCAAGTTCTTCATTTTATCCCTTTTGTGCTTGGATTTGCAGAGGCTATCCATTGTTTTAAGTTGTAAGTATATGAAGTGGTCTCGGTATGATAATACAACAAAAAATAACACATTAAACAATAGCTTTCGAAGTCTACAAAGATCTAGCTCGTAGAACGAAGACATTTCTCATGCCTAATGCATTAGTTTGATCTTTGGTGTGTAGGGTAACCTCTCGATCAATCTCAGCACTAAAACTCTGAAAATTGCAAAATCTTCAAAATCACTTCGATATAGTATTTCATTTTGAAAAAATGTTTTCCGAAAGGTTTTAATCATAATTTCAATGAGTTTTGAATTATTTAAAAGTTTTTAATCTTATACAATATGTTTTGAGTTAATTCAATACTAAAAAAAATTGGCATTCATTAGAAAATTTCTACAATATGTTTTCCTTTCATTGTAATTCAAGTTAACTTTAATTTTTTAATTCGTAAACCGAAACCCGAACTAAATCAATCGACTTTTTAGAACCCAAAACTCAAAACCCAAAACAGAACCGATTACATCGATTTGGTCGGTCTCGATGAACACCCCTAATTCTCATATACTAAATTAGAGTACTTAAAAAAAAACAAAAAAAACAAAAAAAAAAAAAACAAAAGTTGAAAGACAAATAAAAAGAAAAATAGTAGAAATGCTTTGTGCCATAGCCACGTAACGCATTTGCCATATTTTTATAATTTTTTATTTTAAAATAATGAAAGTTACGGGTTGCCGTGCCACACAAAATCTCTTAAGGTGGGTTTGGTAGGTGAGTAAATACAAATTTTTTTTCGAGAAAATAGTAATTTTTTTGAAAAAGTTATATTTTCTCATGTTTGGTTGGTAAAAAAGATGAGAAAAAAGTTTTAAAATTTTTTCTCAGCCCGCTATTTTCTCAGGGGTAAGAAAAAAAATTCTCATGAAAAATTTTTTTTTTTGAGGGGGCTCGGCGCGAAGGGTAACTATCAGAGGGTTCGGGGCGGGTACTACAAATTTAATTCGGTCGATGGGCCTCTGCTCGGGTTTTAGGGCACAACCACCAAAGCCAATCTATACTATGACGATAACCATTAAAGAGCAAGATAGACCTTAAATTATAAGCACCTAAAACGCACAACAATAACCGACGATTTCTATTAAAGAACTAGATAGACCTTAAATATAAACGACCTAAAACCCTCCACAATAACCACAACTTATTTTAGCTTCAACGTAGAGACTTGATCCCATGACCTCCTATAGGGAGGGTAGTACAAAAATCGGTTGAGCTACACATCATTTGCCAGGGTAATGTCCAGGGAGTGACAATTATTACTTTTTAAAGCAAGTATCAATGACAAGTAGCTTACATGGTTATGCATCTACTTCTTCCTCTCGTGTAGGTTTCAAATCTCCTCAACCCTGAGTAGGAGCTTGTTATGGCCCTATTGAAACTTGGGGTAAGTATTTGTTCTCCTTGTTAGATTTAGTTTTATTAAGAAATTACACATATCTTTAAAATATTGAAGCGGATTAAGCTAGCGTATATATGTTTAAAACAAGTATCATTTGAGTCATCAAACCAGTACAAATATTAAACTTCTGATTAATTAGTTATAGATCAGCATGTAATATAACATACAACCTTAACCATCACATATTACAAAGATGGTTCAGTATTCGTAATAATAGATGTTATAGCCATGATTTCCTCTCATAAAGTTAAGAGTCTAATTTCTTCCTTTTTTACCCGTGTAAACACCATGTTATATGTTTTGCTATCATAATGGGCTTCCATGGTTGAGTAATAGAAACATGAGTCATGACTGGTTTCTTAAGCGTACAAGTTTCTCTCTAAAATAAGCAGTTTCCAATTATGAAGGAGAGGCTGATCATTAAATAAATGGCATCTCCAACTTCATGGTTGAGGACCTAAGGTAAATGATCAATTAGTGTAATAGTCAAGAGCATTCCTATAAACATAGGTAGGCAATGTTTAAATCCTCGTAAATGCAAAATAAATACTATTTACAATATAATGTGTGGAGACCTATGAACTTTCTTAATACAAGTATACTCTAAGTTAGATTATGGGGGTTCATGTGTGTTAGTAATTACTCAATTCAAAAGTTAAGGATTCAACAATATATATTTAGTTATCACCAACAATTTTCGTTATCTCTTTTTATAAAATCAAGACTTTGATACCATATTAATAACCATTTAAAGCAAAAGCTATAGCCGTTGGGTAATAGCTAAATAATGCATAGCCATAGTAAGGATGTATAGAAGCTGAAACGGTGATGGTGTGTTGTAAGTCGGCTGATGTTTGTATTAAAAAAAGAAGAAAAAAAACCCTCGACTCGGCTATCTTCTCGATGCACATGTCTACGGAAGAAGGAATATACAAGACCAAAGAACTAAATTAAGAACAAATCAGTATGCAAAACTCAAATTTCAATATTAAACTAATTAAAAACAGTGTCAGTCCGGCACATGGGACATGTAGAACTCAGGCGAAGCCAAGGTTTGATACATCTTCTATGAAAGACGTGGTCGCACCGCAGAAGAACTCCGCAAACTTCCCCTTGTTTGAAATCTCTCAAGCAAATCGCGCATTCCGATGCACCTTCACCACCTTCTCCTTCTTCTCCATCACGTTGCTGGGGATCGAAAAGCACGAATTTCACCTGCGCGAGCCGCAAATCCAACGGCGGTGACCGTTCTCGTTCTGACACCGTTATTACCGGCTGCCTATCAAGTCTTCCACTTTCGATATCGCGTTGCAGCCTGATATGTTCTAAGTTTCCATTGATAAAGCATTGAACTATGTAGACAGTGAAGATCGTCAAGACGATCGCTACTAGAGAAACTATTAGCGTGGTTGACCAGCTCATGGAAGATTGAGAACGAAAAACTGGAGGAAATAAAGAAGGTGGGGGCGGCGGCGGCGGAGGAGGAGGAGGAGGAGGAAGAGGAGGAGGAGAGACTGAAGGCAGCATTGTTGTTGTCCGTAATTACTGTAGCTACCGAGCGCTTGTGGAAAACAACAATTGTTTGTTAAACAGAGTTTACATAGAGGATTTTTGGTTGTACTTCGAATCGTAGTCTGATTTTAGAAGAAAAATAGAAAGTTGGAAAACAAGTAGAGGTTCTCATTAGAAACTTACATGATTATATATTCCTTAATTAATTAGTAGAGATGAATCCCAGTTTCCTTGTTCAATTCCGATTTCCCAGCATGAAAAAGTGGCAATGGAACCCAAAGTCATCGATTTCACGGTTTTTTTTTTCAAGTTTTTTTTTAATATTAATAAAATTAATTAATTTTTAAAAAATATTTTTTCCAAAAAATATTAAATTAATAAAATAATTATTTTATTAATTTAAATTTTTTAAATTTAAAATTTTTTTTATAATCTTTTTATTTATTTTAATATTATCAAAATTAAAAATATTCTTATTTCAATGTACAACTAATATTTCAATGTACAACTTATGAAAATTGTTTAAAATTTTCATGCGCAACCAAATATTTTGACATAACATTCTTATTCTTGTATTCTTCAATTTTTTTTTTAAGGATTTTAATTTTTATTCTCATCCTAAAATTCTTATGTACAAAATGCAATCTTAAGATTCGTAAAAATATAAACATTGTGCATGAATAGTATAAGTTCGACTCTCATTAAGGGTATGCATAACCTGGTTCAATGTGATTTTCACCAAAAACCTAAACTTGAGAGTGGTTTGAGTTTTTTGAAATCAAAATCGAATAAAATCAAATTTATTCAGTTTGGTTCGATTTGAGTTAATTGGGTTACTTACGTCAATTTTATAGTTATAAATCTTATAGTTAATATTATTTTACCTTTCCAACCATATTCAATCTTTTCAAGAACATAATATATAATTCTATCATTAAAATTAAAACACAAAGTACATTATTACATTCACTAACAATATTACTAAAAAAAATTGGCATTCATTAGAAAATTTCTACAATATGTTTTCCTTTCATTGTAATTCAAGTTAACTTTAATTTTTTAATTCGTAAACCGAAACCCGAACTAAATCAATCGACTTTTTAGAACCCAAAACAGAACCGATTACATCAATTTGGTCGGTCTCGATGAACACCCTAATTCTCATATATTAAATTAGAGTACTTAAAAAAAAATAAAAAAATAAAAACAAAAGTTGAAAGACAAATAAAAAGAAAAATAGTAGAAATGCTTTGTGCCATAGCCACGTAGGGCATTTGCCATATTTTTATAATTTTTTTATTTTAAAATAATGAAAGTTACGGGGGTGTCGTGCCACACAAAATCTCTTAAGGTGGGTTTGGTAGGTGAGTAAATACAAATTTTTTTCGAGAAAATAGTAATTTTTTCATGTTTAGTTGGTAAAAAAGATGAGATATACATAAGGCCTTTTGTCACATCCTGGGTTGCACAGCGTGCCTCTACTCAGGTGCGGGCGCACCCCCTCGGAGCGAACGCCTAGCTATAGTACCACATAATATTGTCCTATCGCCATGTAGCAACCCAACCGCAGTTGGTCCCCAAAATCGAACTCGAGACCTCCCTTAAGGAATCTAATTTCGCATTCTGAGTAACCACAGAGTCAGCTCGCTATTTTCTCAGGGGTAAGAAAAAAAGATTCTCATGAAAATTTTGTTTGCTCAAATTTGAAAAAGTTATAGTTATGCAATTGAATAACTAATTAATAACTAATTATGACAAAATTTTTTCCTATCCAACCAAACAACCATGTCAAGAAAATTTTTCTTAGAATGTGTTTAATAAGTTAAAAAATAAAAATTTTCTCGAAAAAATAGTAATTTTCTAAAAAAAATTCTATTTTTCCATGTTTAGTTAGCAAAAAAGGTGAGAAAAAAGTTTTTTAAATTTTTTTTGAGCCCACCATTTTCTCATTATAATTTGATAGTTAAGAAAATTTTTCTTGAGAAAATAGTATTTTTTCAAAAAAATATTTCTCATAGTTGTTTGATTGGACATAATTTTTTTTTGTCATAATTGGTTATTAATTAATTATTCAGTTATATGATTATAATTTCTTCAAATTAGTGTATAAAATTTTATCAACCCCCTTAGGTGAGAAAATAATAGGCCCAAAAAAAATTAATTTTTTTCTCACTTCTTTTGCCAACCAAACACTTAAAAATATATTTTATAAAATATTATTTTCTCAACTATCAAACACATGAAATGATAAAAAAAAATTATGAAAAAATGTCCTAATTTGAAAAAGTTACAGTTATATAACTGAAAAACTAACTATTAATTAACTATAACAAAATTTTCTTATATGCAAATCAAGAAAAAATTTTCTTAAATATATTTTCTAAAAAAAATTTAACTACCAAACATACCCTTAAATTTTTAAATTTTAATAATATCAAAAAAAATTAAATTAATAATATTCTAAAAAATTAAATTTTAAAAATATTATTAATTAAAAATTACTCACATTAAAATTATTATTAAATTTAATAATATTATCGTGAAAAAAGAAGTGAAAAGAAATCATGTGATCAAAATTAAGGAAAAAAGAATAAAAAAAACTAAAAAAGATTTTTTTTTGGAAAAAAAATGTCTCTAATTAAGAATAAAAAAAACAAAAAATGGCATGCCCTCCCTTTTTTTTAAAAAAAAAGAAAAAAAATTTTACAAAAATCTCAAAGACCTCGCGCCACGCAGCAGCACGTGATGCATAGCATGCATGTTAACAGACCCTGTAGGGTTATCAAAAGCATTCAAGAAAGAAAATAATAATAATAATGACAACATTTTTTATCAAGGTGCAGGAGCTCCACGGTAAGTCAAGACAAACAAATCCCATAACATGGTTTACAAGGTGTATTCTATATCCTAACCACGGTAAGTCAAGACTGCTCCATTTTTCTTGCTAATGGAGCTTGGATTGGTAAACAAAACACGAGGAGATTACATGGGAAAATACAACAGACTGAATCCAGATAGAAAAAAATTGAAGGCCTCCCAGTTCAAACTATCGAAGGATCATTGTGTCTTGAAGATGAGCTTGTCTTATTTCTCTAAAGGAGCACGCCCTATTTCTCAATGACCATTTGATGATTACCAGTGTGTTGCAACGGTGTTTGGCTTCCAAAGCAATGCAGATACAACAAAGCCAAACAAACATTAACCGAGGTTCATCAATCAAACACAACGAACATTCAACCTGCACAATTCAATCATAACCAAACCATGGGCCAATCCACTTGAAACAATCATACCACCTTCCTGTGTCCTCCAAATGCCCAAATCTGCAAACAAAAAACCTCTTCTTTTTAAGTTGCTAGAAAAAAAGGATTCTTTAGGTAGGACAGTTTTCTTAGATATTGAAAACTTAAATCAATCTCAAGTACCTAACGAGGCAATCTCAAGAACCTAAGGAGGCTATGACAGCACAACCACTGATACTAAAGGAATGAGAAACCCTGTAAAGGTGCCCACTATGTTACCGGGACTCGGGTACAAGTGTTAAATACGAGTATATATTTAAAGGTCCGGCTTGTTCGTTTTTAAATTTTAGGATACAGGAATCCAGCCTAAAACATGTCTTGAAATTTGAATTTGGGTACTAAATAATGTTATGTTCAGAAACTTATATTATATGTTGTTCATTATTTTCTTTTCTTTTCTTCTTTTCATTTGTTTATTATCTTTATTGTTCCCTCACTTAGCGAATTGTCACCTATTAGTCATTATCTTCTTTCATTCCTTCTTTTCTTTCCATTGGAGAGTTCATACAGTAATATTCTAAAATTTAAAATGTCAGACACATCCCATACTTACGTCAAATCAAGAAATGTCGGATACGGGTACGTCAAGCTAAAGTAAAGAGTCAAGATAACATAGGGTGCCCATTTACTTTTTTGTAGGCACACCATGATCCCACACATCATACCGCTAGGCTTTTCAGACATCCCAGATTATAGCTGAGTGTGAGATTGAAAGTTCAACCATCATAACCACAATGTACCGACAATAAGGAAAATCCACATTCATGCTCATCTATGCATGGGAGAGGAAGCAAATCTACCGGTATATATGCACGTGTGTTTACACACACACCCACACACACATGTATAACTCAACTCAACTAAGCCTTTTCCCTAACATAGAGAGAGAGGGAGAGAGAGAGAGAGAGAAAGGCCAAGATTACCAATAATCATTACCTTAAGGTTTTTATCCCAGCTTCCTGTACATAAGGCACTCCCGTCAGCTGACAAACCTAAACAGGTGATCCGTTGCTCATGGGAGTTCTGCAGTGATCCCAAGTTTAGGACAACCTGAAAGGAGGAAAGCAATTAGTTAGAGCCACTGAGAGAAAATGGAAGTAGCAGGGTTTATAACAACAGATTAGATCAACATAACAAAGATACCGCATTTCTCAGAAAATGTTATCAAGTATATCCTGCACATCTGAACATACTTAGAATCAGATGTCAACTACCTTCTCTCTAAGAAGTACAAGTTATTTTCATTTTGAAACTGCCAGAGTCAAGTTTGTCCACAAAAATTTGGTAATGGAAAACACTTGTGAGGCAAGCAGGCAACTTTATTTAGCCTCCCTAATATAGGAATTTTTCGTATCTCTGCATAAGAATGGTAAAACGCGCATGATGAAACTATATTTTTCAAGTTATATCCTTTGTTTACATAAGGCCCTCTCATTCTTTTAAAACACCCTCAACTTGGACCAAGCCTACTTCATCTCAATTAATTATGTTTTTCAAATTCCCAGCACTAATTATATATAGTACCATCAACACCAACTTCAATTTATAGAATCCAAATGAATAACTAACAGCTTACAGACAATAATTTTAATGGTCATTCTTCTCACGATTAAAACAATATAAGTATTATACAAATTAGTATAAACTTACAACACAAACCTATCTCCGCATATACAGCATGCAATGACACTAGTAAATAAATCAAGCAAAAAGACAATTAAAAACAAAAAAAACTGTCTAGCTTCTTGTGGATAGTAAGACAATCCAAAAGCAAGCTTTTGAGCATAAAGTGGAACTTTGGATGCGCATGCACTAGAAAGGACGATCTTTAAGGTTGCCACCTGAAATTAGAAAACACGATACCTTTGCAACTAAAGTGTCCCAGACAAAGCAGTCCCCATTTGAGTATCCAGCAAACATAAGCCTGCCTGATACAGAGAAAGCAATAGTAGTCACAATGGGGACATCACCATCACCATGTTGCTGACAGTAAACTTGGAGCTGGTGCCCGGTCCTCATGTCAAAAAGCCTGCATGTACCATCATCTGAACCGGTTCCAAATCTAAGCCCATCTGGGAAGAATTTTACAGTGTTAACGTCACCCTCATGGCCATGAAATGTACGAACAGCTCGGCTTGCAATACGAGTGTCCCATAGGCGAGCGGTTGCATCACATGAACCAGATACAAACATATTTGAATTTGCCCCATTGATTGAGACACTGGAAGAACACAAGTTAATAAGTAAGTAACTTAGGAAATGTGAACAATAAAGCATGCACACACACAAACATTAAAAAAGGATTCCTTCCAACATAGTAGCATGGAAAATAGTTGAAAAGTAACGTATCTTATGTTGCAACTTGTAGTGTCTGACTTACACAAATTTGAATATCATGGTAACCAGCATGGATAATAATGAATATAAGGGATTTTAGTCCTGCTGCACAAATAACATTATGACCTCATAATAAATCTAAAAATCCCATGCTACTACTTCTTGTCAAAAAAATTCTCATGCTAAGTTGTAGATGGTAGAATTATTGCAAACTCTAGAGAGAATGGGTAAGTAAATGCTGTAATTCCAAGAGCAACAGGAATTCACAGATGAGAGAAACTTACAGTATGTATCAATGAGTGTGGTAGATTGCACAAGAAAGCATTTAATAGGCCAACTGTCGAAGAGAGTTTGAGGCAGGTGATGCAGGCTGTGTATATCAAAAATCAAAACTATGCACTTCTAATAAAAGCTTCTCATTGAAAAAGATAATATTTCCAGACCACTTGTAACACAACATGCAGCATTTGGCCAATGTTAACAGGTATCACTGTATCAAAGCCAAACAATTGGCTCCTTCTCCCCACTCCTTTTTCCCCTTCTCTGCTTTCTTTCCTAATCTCTATTGTTTCAGACTTCTCCTCCCTCTCTTGCTGTCTACCATCCTCTCTACTTCTTTGTCTCTTTCACGACTCTTGCTTTGTTCCTTCTCTCCGTTCTCCATTTTTCCTGTTTCTTTTTACTGTCTCCTCCAAATAGATTACAAAGAGTTTTGAACCTTTAACAGGCTTTAAATTTATCAAAAGCTGAGTTTTACAATTGGGTCTTTGATGAGCTTCCTCATGATTTTTCACCTACAAGGAACATCTAGAATCCTACTGACTAACTCCTATGTTCAAAGTAACCTAATCCTTCCTATTATGCGATGAACATGAGAATTCATGAGGCAAGCTAAAGGCCAACTAGTTAAAGGACTCATTTGGCATAGTCTATATTTATAACTTTATGTGCAGATTGGCATAAATGTTATTGACGAGTAAAGACCCATAATTTTATTATTTAAGATTGAAATTTGTTTAGTTGTCAAGTTGACGCAAACCAGAACTTTCTTTTGTTGTTTTTTTTTTCTCATAGCCAACCTAGACAAAAGGCCGTCATAATTCTATAACAATTGATTAATTCACAAAGTTTATTAAGTTATCACAAGTTGAAAAGAAAGGCAAAATTGAACCAGGATAATTATAGATATATGCACAAAGCACATAATTTCAAAGAAAATGAAAAAGGAAACTAGGTATCTGTATCAGAAAATACGTAGTCATTGACACGCAGGAGGAGAATAAAGTGATCACACGTTCACAACTAGAATATACCTTAAAACATCAGCAGTATGCCCAGATGGAAATTCACCACCAAAAACAGATATTCTTTGTCCTGTAGTAACATCCCACAAGACACATGTCTGATCACCAGAGCTTGTTATCAAGCGAGTTTCTTGACCAGGGAGATACTGACATGATGGTACATAGCCCTTGTGTCCACTAAGCATTCTTGATACGGGTAAATTCCCATCTTTATCTACGGGAGAATTTAAATTAAAGATAGTGCAAACACTATCAAGGCCACCACTTGCAACAGACTGGCCACTAGGAGAGAATGCGCATGCCATGACCCACGCACAAGGTAGCTTTATGGCATGTGTTTTTTGGCTTGTTAGAGCATTCCACACAATTAGCCTCCCATCTTGAGATGCACTAACAATTCGGTTCTTTTCAGGAGTCCAGTCCAATGAATACACCTGATAATTTCCAGAAAACAATGTTAAAATCCTGTCAAGTCCAACATTTGTAAGCCGGTGTTTACTAAAAAAAACTGAAATATAGAAATAGAGACAAAAAGGAGAGAAGGAATAGCTTACTAAAAACTCTTTTTGATAGGCAAGTCAGTACATCCAATGAAGGTGGATGCACATAACATTATAAAATATATCCGTTCAGAGTAAATTTATGGTTTTAATGCATATTATTTCATAACAAATACTGTCATAACTTTGATATATTTATGATCTTGTGAGTTGAACCTATAATGTATTAATGTTTTTACAATAATAAATTACGTACTTTTTTAGAAGATCAAGAATTAGGTACTTTTAACTTTTTATAACTTCATTAAAAAGTATAATTTTATGAGACGACAAGGTCAAGGTCTTTACCTTTTATTGATTGATCTTTCAATGATGCAGAATTTGGAACATAACTTCTAACCTTACAGCCTTCTTAAAGTGAGAATTAAGCCTAAAATAGGTAGACCAAGCCCTGAACTAGCATATTTATTATTTTCATCAGTCAAGTAAGGCGCCTAAGCCTACCTCGGAAACACGTTAAGAAAAGTTAGAATACTTTGGCTGAATAATCATTCGTCCGATTTCCAAGAGAAGATAAAGAGTTGATTTTGGAATGATCAAGACAAACATAAGCATCAATCAGTAGAATTGGTAAAGTTTATGATATTAATAAGGGGCAAAATTCAGAAATAGAAAGACCAATTTGATAAATGCAGCTATTTTACATTACATGAGTGGCTTTTTGAAACTTGAAGAGGCAGATAATGGTGTTTGAAGAAGCATTACATCAACTATGGAAATGAAAGCATTAGGTTGTGGAAATACAGTGATTCACCAGATAGAACATAAGAAATAGAAATAAAGTTTCTTGTCCATAATCAACTGAAATAGTTGGTTTCATTTTTATAAGCAATCAGTATTTCTTCTTGTAAGCACAAGAAGTAGCAATTCACTTCATCCTCCATCAAAAGGTCCAAGAAAATAGGACCTGTTGTCTATAAAACTGTTTTATATGAAAGTCACAACGAAATTTGCAGTGAAATGTTTACATTTTTCAGAATACTAGTAAAGTAACTATATGGTGATTGAAATGTGGATTACCGTACTTTTCGACAAGTGGAAAACCATATTGGAGAGATAAAGGCAATATCCCAACAGCACTGCAAACTGCAATAAGACACTCAGCATCAAAACTATTGCAGAAGCTAGACAAAGCATTTCAGACTACGAATAATCAGCTCTCACATCAACCATCATATCTTGTAAAGCTCTAAGGAGAGGCACTAACCGCTATATCGACCTCCAACCCAGTCCCAGAATGCAAAAGCATTATTAGGATCTATACCAAACTTCTCTACAAGCTGCATCAAGAAAGCATCCCAATAATTATACCAGACAGGTCAACATAACATATACCAAGCTATGCAGCAGATAAAACATTACTTGTCATCTGTATCTCAAAATAAATAATGATGCTGAAATAACGATCATTAAAAAAAATTGATAGAATTGAAATTTGCACAGGCAGTTGGTGAAGGGAAAACACTAGCCATAAAGTCCAGGTATATGTTGGATTCCAATTTGTACAAGGAAATGTCAGATTTAGCCAGAATGTTTAAATCAATTAGCCATAAGTTGTTAAGTTTCAATTTAAACACAAAATAGATTTATACTGATATTTTCAGCTTTCTTAATTTAGGGAGGAGATGATAAACGAATTCATAAAGCTTATATCAATTCCAAGCCATTTCCTGGAAAACAGTTATAATAAAAATTAAATTTTATCAATTTGAGCCCAAATTCAAGTGTAGAGAACATAAAGGATTTACATGAGCATTAAAAAAATCAAAGCTAAAGGTTTTTGCCTTGTTAAATAAATGAATAAAGGGGCAATGCGCAAGATAACTTCTATCAAATTAGATGCTTTTTGTCCATGGCTGGCACACTTTATATCCTTTGATGGTTTCCAGTTAAGTGTATAAAGGCTAGAAGAAGAATAATGATCCCCAAAGTCGGATGCAACCCAACAATGGACGAATAATATACTACCATGATTGGCAAATGTTAAACAATGGACTAATAATATATTCATAGAAATTGGTTTTGCTACAATGGACTAATAATATGGTCTATTATAGCTAAACTGCATAAGTGGCATATGTTAAACAACATGGAATGTTGGGGGATAAGTTTTTTGGTTTTTGTCTAGGCGCTTTAATGTTCTGTCTTGGCGCATTTCTTGTGCTCCCTTATTTGTACTAGCTGATATCATTTTCTTAGTATTAAAATATTCATTACTGTTTCTGCTAAAAAAAAACAACATGGAATGTTTAAAGAAAAATTGCTTATTATAGAAAGAAACAAATTGATAGCCCATAGACACATACATATTCCACCTAGTAAAAATAGGTAAATTGAAATTAAACATAGAATGGTACTACGATAAGAAGGAAGATGGGAAAATACCGTAAGATTTGTACTGACGGCAACCATATGCTTTGCAACAGCCTGAGGCCTGAAAATAGGACGGCCAACTTGCATAAGTACAAGGTAAGCATAAATAAAAAAGAAAAAGAAACAAAACTTCAGCTCCCATATATCAACTAGAATGAATATATTATTGGCGCACTAACCCGAGTGCAGAGGAAATCCACTCCCTTAGTGTACGTGCATTCAGCATAGTTTCAGCTGTTGTAAAAGTTTTTGACACCACAACAACTGCATTGCAAGAAAAAACAGCAATGACTAGGATGAAACCCAAAGTAGTTTCAGGATTCAACCCTGCGATACTTTTAGCAACATCAATTGGATCGACATTAGCAAGGCTGCAATCAAAATTTGACACAGAATCAGGTAAAGTGTAAATTTATACAATGAGTTTACCATGGCATTGCAACTCTTTTAGAAAGAACTCAATTCATCCTCAGTAATGGCAGTATGAACCCAACTAGAACTTCCCTCTTTATTATAATAGTTGGAGGTATCCAGAGTGATCAAAATAGTGGTGGCTAGTAGCAACAAGAAATTTCATCACAGTGCTTGTAGACACTTTGCAAAAAGCTAAACTCTTAAATGTCCACACAGAAGGAACCGGAAGTATAAACAACCAATCAAATTACTTACAATCTCAGTTGTCGTCCTTTTGCACTTGGCATAGCCTCTGGATCTGAAACATTTTTAACACCGTAAGTTAGTCATTATTTGCTGTGAACCCATCTCATAGCGCAAGGAAACAATAAATCGGCCCTTAAAACAAATTTAGTCCACATTGTGTCGTAAATTCAACACAAACAGCATCACCAACCTGTTTGAAGTGCAGTGTGTACAAATAGAGGACCTAAGAAGCTGCCACCAATTCCAACAGCAATGACATCCTTCAGTGCTTTCCCTGTCTCTCCAACCTGTCAAGTTCCCTGTTACTTGACATGTATGCAAGTCACATCAAATGGTGATCCATAAAAGTATCATGTATAACTATTATTACCCATGATCCACTACGAATCTTTTCACTGAACTCATTGATCTTGTCCAAAACACTCCAGACCTCCGGAACCACATTTTTTCCATCACTGCATATAACTGTATCTCTAGGAGCACGAAGTGCAATATGAAGGACAGACCTATTCTATGTGCTGTTAATCTGAAGATGAGACAAAAATTCGTGAAAAAGAGTAATGAATGAATTAAGAATAAATAGTCAGAAACTTCTCAAAGAAGAGTTTACCATAAACCCAAATGCCCAAACATAAGAACAGGACAAATAGAAGAAATCTCAACTTACACGCTCCCCACTATACATTTTGTTAATTTTTTCCTTGAGATGTGCTGCCTGTGAACTAATAAGTAGAGAATCATGGTCACAAACCACATTCTATGTCCTGAGAAGAAATTTTAACAAAGCAAATGATACCTCTGCCAATTTGAATAACTTATCCAAGGTGTCTTGACAAGCACGCTGTCTTGAGTAGTCCAAAAACACCCCATCAAACTCACTACAAAATCACATCAACAAGAACAGAACATTAGAAGACACAACAAAATACCAGCAAAGCCACATTAAAAGTTCACTAAATGCACACAATTCAACAAATTCTGAGATTGTATTCAAGGGACATACACCATCATCGACTTGCATCGTTCTGAATCGTTCATCAAATTGCGCAGGTGTGTCTTCTTGATATCCTCTACATGAGCCTGCGCAACATTTGAGTAATTCATATGCAAAGCTCATAGGTATCTTTCCAACTAAATGCAAATTTAGGGTAAAAACTCGTACTTTTAATTCCTTCCAGGTCTCCGAGTCGCAAATGAGGGTGGACGAAGCCATTACCGTCTACAATCGCAATAATAATACCACTAATATTACAAAAAATAATAATAATAATAATAAATAAATAAAGTAACTAGCTAGTTGGATAATTGATGATACTGCGAGTACGTTTTGACGATCCGGATCAAAATCGAACTCAATCAAACTTCAAATAACAAAAATAAATAAATAGAGATGAAATCTTTTGGCGATGAATTTTCATTGGTCAATCGAAGCTCCAGATGATAAGTTACGAAGATGAAAAAAAAAAAAAAACATTGAGAACTAAAATCAATAAGAGCGACCACAAGAAAGAAAGATAAATCAAAATAGTTTAGAAGAAGAAAAGAGATTGAGCTGTGCTACCTTCCTCTTTTCGGAACTAAAGAAATTGAGAGAGTTTTAGGCTTCTGCTCTTCGCAATCAAAATCTTATCTCAATTGTGGCGTGAGCGTCGATCGTAAGCTGGTTAGCTGTAAAAGCCTGAAACTTGTTTTTTATATCAAGCTTTTGGGTTTGCAATTATCAAGCGAGTTTCCAGATAAAGAAGGTGGGGGGGCACGAGAAAGCGGATCCGCAGCAGCCACCGGTTCCCTACTCTATGGGCGTTTATACATGCCACGTGGCACATTGGATTGTTCTATTCGTTCGACTGACTGATCATGATTCGTGGGGTGGCAATTGGCGGGTAGGACTTGGGCAGCGTGCCTCGATATGTCAGTCAGGGTTTTCTACGACTTTTAATGACATTAGGCACTAAAAAAATAGATAATTATGTTAAACTGTAAATAATAATAATAATTATAATAAGAGCCCTATTGTGTGTTAGCTGGGATGGCAATGTTTGGTGGTATATTCTTTTAAAGATAGGAGCGACAGCATCGACGCAATATTTTTGTGATTCAGAAGTTCAGTTATAATTTTATACTTTGAGGTAACACTGTATTTTTTTTATTGAAAATTAGCTTATGAAAGATGTTGTTAAGGACAGATTTCACTTGTTTACTAAGAGGATTGAAAATTTGAAATGAATATTGTTAATGTAAGATTTTACTATTACTAAAAAGTAATAAATTAGAAGAGACGTGCTAAATTGAAATTTATCAAATTATTTGTTTCTATGTTGTATTTCTGTCCGATTTATAGTGTCTGATGATACATATAAAGATCGATTATACCAACATGTCTTACTTAGACATCTAGTGCTACCTTCACAGAATAAACAAATTTTAATAAAATTAACCAGATTAGTTCTCAGGTTGAAAGGTAGATCATAATGAACCCGCTTAAATATTAAGTTTTTTAGAACAACAAGTTGTCTTACGTAAATTGTTGATCCAACAGAGTCGATATAATACATTAATTTCTTGACAAAGTACATGCATAAACAATAGTATATTATAAATAGTTGATGTATGTCGATTTTTACTATTTTACGTGAATAATATCGTATACATACTTAAATAATATTATATACGTGAATAGTGACATATATATGGACAATATCGTATCTCAGAAAAAACTTTTATAATGTGATAGATTAGACAAGGTCGCAATTACAGAATATACTAGAAATTCCAAAAGATCTCAATACAATTTTTTGGGAAACGTATACAGTTTTGTATTACTAAATGATAAAATAATTACAACTGTAAAAAGTTGAGACACAAAAATTTTACGTAATAAAACTCTCAATTTGAAAAAAAAAAAATCTACCGAAGAACTGTAAAAACTTCACTATGAACTATAAATTATAACTTTTTTTTTTACTTTAAATGAGAAAATAATGAGACATTATCTCTCTTGATCTAGTAGAATTATTGAGCAGAGAACTCGTAAAAGATTTTGATCGTTGATACATAAATGAATTAAATTCAATTATGAGCAATAGCAAAAAGTTATGAATAAAATATTATTATTTTATTTATTTTTATTATTTTTTTATGATTATTGGTGGACAAACCACGAAACCGTTTTGTTTTTTTAGAGGATTTGTAGGGGCTCCAACAAACATCTTTATCGGCATATATGCAGAGCCAATTACGAAAGAATATTTAAGTTTATTTTTATTTGCTTAGCACCAAACAAATGAAATACCAAGTGTAAGACCACTCACTTCTATCTTAAATAAAAAGGTCCAATAGAATATCACATCACACATATGTAACAAATAAGCAGGTGAAACAAGTGCTCTAATCTAAGAAGGTTTATTTTAAAAATTCTTGAAATTACTTGAAAGGTTTATTATATTATGGATATATGCACAATGGAATGCCTCGATGGTTTTGTCTCAGATTCTCATTAAGAAATTTCTTCTTTACAAATAAAAATAATGGATAACTAAATACATAAATAATTAATTAATTAAATATACAATTAAAGAAAAAAACTAACATCATGTTTCGTGCTTGCCATAATGCCCCGCATGTTTGGCTCTAGTTCTCAGTGCACTTCACGCGTTTTTAAATGCCTCTTGCAAGCACTGCACCCTTCATGACTTTAATAAGTATTTTGGTTGCTTGCAAAAGCCTTCTTAGACACTGATCTAAATCATCTTGAAGAAACAAACAAAACATGGTTCTTTGGATACTTACAAAAACATTAGTTCAAAAAAGGGAGAGAAAAGATGAGATAACGGATGTTATGAGAACAAAATCTGGGGAGGTTCTCCCACATGGAATCCAGTAGAAGTGACTCCAACTCACCCATCATGTGCTACACAGTAGCATGGATTGGAAGTAACTGTAACAACCCAAAATAATAATAATAATATTAATATGTAGGGTAAAAATAAATAAATAAATAAATATAAATAAATAAATACTGTAGCACATTGCTACCGAACCACGTCTTGTAGCCCGAGTAATGTAGCAGCACTACAGTACCCAAAAAAATCTTATTTTATTTTTTTAATAAATTTTAGGTTTAAAGGACACTTTTACTTATTCTAACATATTTCAATATTTTCAAAACCTTAGAACCGTCTATGGCTTCTTTTTCTTTTCTTTTTATAGTTTTGAGAATAACTTGGGTGAAGACCTAACTTTGAATCCATAAAAAGTAAGAGATTTTTGACCCTTTTACATTCATTCAAACCTAAGTTTAATTTATGGAGAAATCTTACGGTGGAATGAGGAATGAATTAGTTTACTTTAGTATAAGATAAATTGGTGGTGGTGGGTTAGTTTGTAGCCGCTGTTGCTACAACAACATTTGTCAAGAAAATGGGCAGATTAATAGGTGCACACTAATACGTGGAAAGGAGAAAGAAAATGATGATAAAGATAGTATTATTAAAAAAGAAGTGGTGGTAGTATTAGAGTGATGTATTAAAATATATGATAGACCTAATATGAAGTATAAAATATATTAATATGTGAAATAATTATGCTAGTGGAGGTGTGTAAACAATAAGTATAGGTTAAGGGTTTTAGTGTAATTATTAATTTTATGAGTATAATTCTAAAAATATATTATATTTGGATTTAGGAATGGAATAACGGTTAGAAATTAATTGCGAAAGCTATGAAAAAGATTAAAATGCAATTAAGAGTTGAAGGTGAGTATGATTTCATCCTTCAATTGTATATGTATTGTCATAAATATGAAAATTTTGTTTAATATGTTTTATTATTGATTTATAAACAGTATATAATTGTATGCATTGTTATGTTTTATGAAAAAAAGAAAAGAAAAACCAGCGATATATCGGAGAGAATGAAACCTTTTTTCCAGGTTGACCGAGCGAGGAAGAAACAACAACGGATGTTGAAGGAGATGGCGATTCGGAACCTTCATCTTCTGTAATTTCTCTCGAAACCGGAAGCAGAAGCTCCAAATCTCTCCCTTTCGTCGCTGTCATTTCTTGTTTATGCGGACATTCGATAGGAATGAAATCGGATCGGGTCGGGTTTTTGCCCCAAATGGCAGTGGGAGCGGGGGGACAAACCTGTCGGTTGGTGGGTTGGCCATTAAATTAAATAGTTCAATTTTTTTTAAATTCAATAACTACTATTTTTTGAGTTCGGCGGCGTCCTACCAACAGCAAGCACTCGAAGGTTCATTTTTTCTTCTTCGTGTTCTTTTTTCTTTTCGTTCTGTTTTTGTGTTTTTTCCCTTCCGGGAATAACTAATTCAGCTTCTACAACAATTTCTTCCCACTTTGATTTGTATAAATCCAGAGTAACCGGCGTTTGGAATTCCAACATACGACGGCGTGATCGCGGGAAAAGTGTCTGGCCGGAAATGGATGGGTCATTGCAGTTTAAGTCCTCAATTATATGTTTGCAGGTGAACGATATCTAAATTATATTTGTGTTTTTCAAATGGGCTTTTGGTTATGTAGCTGAGGTGGTTGAATAAATGCTTTTGGTTCAATTTGAGATCTCGCCGACATGTCGCCTGGAATCTCGTCGAGATCTCGCCGACATGTCGCCTGGAATCTCGCCAAAAATCCTTCGCGTCTCGCTCTCTCTAAAACCAAACACGCACGTCTCTTCCTGTAACACCCCGTGATTTTACAAAAATACATACGTTGTAGTACGCGTATATGGAGATGTATAATACACATATTTTATACGTATGAGCTAAATATACACGTGAGAATACACGTATTTGATACGTATGCGCTAAATATACGCGTGTATGATTAGCAAATAAATAAAATATAAGTTTTGTTAGTGGAATGAGTTGGTTAATTAGATATGTGAATTGGAGTTGAACTAAATTGATTAATAAAATGGAAAGTTGGTTTATTAAATGGCATGAGGGGCGTGGGATAAAAAGAATAATAAAAACAAAAAAAAAACAAAATGATGCTCTTGTCTCCCCCAAGAGACAAAGAAATGAATAAAAAAAATATAATAATAAAACAAAACCTTAAGGTAAAGGATGTTGCACGTCCAAACAAAAAAATAATAAAATAATAAAAGAAGAGAGAGAAAAAGTGAGTGGCTGAATGAAGGAAAAAAAAATAATACAATAAAGAAGGAAGAGAAGGAAACGAACCAGATAAGGAGAAGACGAACTGCAGCGAGAAAGGAAAGGAAGGAAAGAAGAAAGAAAGAGAAACAAAGGGAGATATGAACCTGTGGTAAGCAATTTTTACTATTTTTCGTCGTAAAATTACTATCTGAGCTAGCTGTAACCTTTCTAGCGGAGTAATTTTTGTTATGGGAGCTGTTTTACGGCATTTTCAAGAATTGGGGTTTTGACCCAACATGAATGAAACTCCGCTAGAATGGTAGAAAATGCTCCATGGACTGTTAAAAACCCGAATATGTGGTTAGATTCAATTTTATGATTTTTGGAGCCCGTTGGACAATTTTAATACAATTTACAACATTCGGATAAATAATGAATATGAATAGTGAATAGTAAATAGTAATGAATAGTGAATAGTGAATAGTGAATAATAAATAGTAAAATAAATAGTGAATAGTAAATAGTATTATGAACAGTGATGTGAACAGTGATTTGAAATCATAGATTCGTAGAGAACAGAATTCCGGACGTTTCGATACTACGATCGTGATTTTTGGATAATTTGATATTTTTAGTAGCTACCAATATGATAAATGATGATTCTCATGATAATCTATGATTAATTTCAGTGTTTAAATTGAGAGCTTAAGGGCATGGATAAACACTCTTGAGGAAGCCCTATTTTTGCTCGATTTTAGAAGTTAACTTAGAAAACCCGTGTAACCACTGTGAGTATAGTTTTCTTGATTTGGTTCTTGTATGACATTATATATACACAAAATGGTTGATTGTATGCATGTTATCTTTATATATAATGCATTGAGTTTTATGGATCATGCAAACTGATTTTAGCAATTGGTGTTTGTAATGATGAGGCTTTGCGATTCCTCATTGTCATTTCGTTAGGAATTAGACCCAAATGAGGTTTTGCGAGTCCTCATTGTCAGTAGGTATGTCCTAACAAGGGTTGCGATCCTTGAAATGACTGTGAATTTGGTGATAAGAAGCTGTGTCTACCTTGTACGGCCATACAAGGGTTAGACCCGCTCTCTTGCCTTGCGGAGGAGGGAGATTGTGCATTATGTTATTGAAAACTCATGAAATTTATGATGTTGACATGTACAATATATTCATTGACTGATGCATGTGTTGAATAAGTGTTTTAAATGATTTTAAATGTCATATTTCTATAAATGTATATAATTGTCATCTCAAGAACTATATTCACTGAGCTGTTGATTGCTCACCCCATTTCCTCCAATATTTCAAGTATTAAGTCAAAGGGAAAAGGAAAACTCTGTGAGTAATAATCACGTGAACCTTCGTCTGGTACGTGTACGTATGCTTGGAGGACATAGATTATATTTTTGTTATTTTGATATGTATAATTATCACATACTATAAATATACTATCACCTAGATGGGTTGTGTGGTAATAATGCTTGGGATGATGAAATGTATTTATCAGTTGGGAATTTAATTTGTTTAATGATCATCTATATAGTTAGTTGATTGGATTTGATTTGTGGTATAAAAAAAAAATTCTTTAAGTTTGGGATGAATTGTGAGAGTACGTGAAGGCTTACAGTGTATTGTATACTGTATATGGGTATGTACAGTGTATAGTACATTGTGCCGGTCATGACGTCAGCCTACGTCAGGGGCGTCGTGACAATATTGGTATCAGAGCCACGTTTAGGATTAAAAGCCTAAAAGATTAAAAGTTTTATGATATTATGTTTGTTTTAGGGGTTTATGTACGGGTAAATTACGTATCTATAAAGATTGAGTAATCGGATTGTCTGACTTATATGCTCCTTTATCTCTGTGAATGGCAGATTGAAAGGGAAGGATCAGGCAATCATGGACCCACAAGAAGAAAGGTTAAAGAAACTGGAAGAAATGATGATAGCTCAGCAGAGACAAAATGCTGAGATGATGCGTATGATAACACGTCTTCAGGATAATTTACAGGGGCCGCCAGCACCTGTAGTACCCAAGGTTGGCGCCAGTAGTGCGGGTGCGTCTGCTGAGCGACCTGTGCCAGTGCAGGAAACAGTAGAGCCTCATGCTGATATAGAAGAGACTCGCAGATATGAAGATGTGATGAAAGCATTTAAGAGACGAGAACCGCCTCTATTTGATGGTAGTCTAGAGTTAGAAGTTGCTGAGGATTGGCTTCTACGGATAGAAGCTATATTTGAGGATATGCATGTACAGGATAAGGACAAGATTAGACTTGCTCGATTTAAATTTTCGAGTAAGGTTGAGAGATGGTGGCAGACAATAGGCCGAGCTCAAGGACCCATAGATACTTGGGATAAGTTTAAAGAAGTATTCTACAAGACTTACTATCCCCCGTCTGAGGTTGATAAAAGGCATAAACAATTTATAGAATTACAACAAGGGAACATGTCTGTGAGAGAATATGAATATGAGTTCAATAGGCTAGCCTTGTTTGCCCCTGAGATGGTACAAACAAATCTGATGCGAATGAAGAGGCTCAGGGAAGGATTTAATGATCCAATCCAGAAAGGTTTAGCTCTTGCTGGTGTTCAGACTTATGATCAGGCAGTGCGACAGGCACTGGATTATGAGACAGTCGAGATGAAAAATAAGCCACCACGGGCAATGCCCACATCACAGGCAGGTATAGAGCAGCAGGTATCTTATCAGAGTCCGAGAAAGCAGAGATGGGACAGAAACTGGTGGGGTGAACAGAAAAAGGCAAAGATAGTTGAGAGGCCTACTGCGATGATTCCAGTTACTCCTCCAACAGTAACGCTACCACCACCGGCAGGCAGAATATCACAGTCTGTTACGAGGCCACCGACACAGGGATCGTCGGTTCGGGCACCATGGCAGCATAGGGGACCAGGCAGTCAGAGTGGTTGGCGTTCCATGCCAGGCACTGCGTCGCAGACAGCTTCATCTGCATATCGTCCACTTTTCACATGCTTTCGATGTGGGAACAAGGGACATAAAGCGTACCAGTGTCCTTTGCAGTCAGCCCCGCAGACTCCAACAAATCCATCTGCTACTGTTCCCATTCCCACGCCTGTCAGAGAGCAAGCCAGGGCTGTTACCGTGCCAGATCCAGAGGCGAACAAGAACTTGGTGGAAGGTATGATTTCTATTTGCGACACTATGATGTATGTGTTAATTGATGCTGGATCCACCTTGTCATTTATTGCTGGCCATATGGTAGATAGGTTGCATTTAACTCCTGTTAGGATTAGTACACCGTTGGTTCTGAGTACTGCAGCAGGAGACCGAATCTACCCCAATATGTTGTGTGAAAAGTGTGTGGTCAAATACGCAGATCATGAAATGATTGTGAATCTTAGGGTTTTAGAATTCCTGGAATTCGATGCCATACTGGGTATGGATTGGTTGGCTGCCTATCATGCCCATGTGGACTGCTTTGATAAGAAAGTAGTCTTTCAAATACCAGGACAAACCGCATTTATTTATAGTGGCAAGACGTCTTTCAACTCTCCCACTCGAGGCAGGATGGCCACTAATGCAGAGATAGGGATGTTGGCTAGTATAAAGTCAGTAAATGAAAATGACTTAGGCGTTCAGATAGCAGATATTCCTATAGTATGTGAGTACCCAGATGTTTTTCCAGAGGATTTACCAGGATTACCACCAGTACGGGAAATTGATTTTATTATTGAACTAATACCTGCTACAAAGCCTATTTCAATCCCACCCTATCGAATGGCGCCAAAGGAGTTACAGGAACTCAAGGTGCAATTAGAGGAGTTGATGGCAAAAGGGTTTATCACCCCGAGTATGTCACCATGGGGCGCGCCTGTCCTGTTTGTAAAAAATAAGGATGGCGGCTTGAGGTTATGCATTGATTATAGACAGCTAAACAGGGCGACAGTGAAAAATAAGTATCCTTTACCCCATATCGATGATTTATTCGATCAGTTGAATGGTAGTAAATTTTTCTCTAAAATTGATTTAAGATCTGGATACCATCAGCTAAGAATACGGGGAGAGGATGTACCAAAGACTGCGTTTAGAACACGGTATGGTCACTATGAGTTTCTTGTTATGCCCTTTGGACTAACCAATGCCCCAGCCATGTTTATGGATTTGATGCAAAGGGTATTCAGACCATATCTGGATCAGTTCATTATTGTGTTTATTGATGATATACTCATTTATTCCAAGACTCAGGAGGATCATGAGCAGCACCTCCGCATCACTTTGCAAACACTGAGAGAGCATCGGTTGTATGCTAAATTCAGTAAATGCGAGTTTTGGATACATGAGGTGAGATTTTTAGGTCATGTGGTTAGTGCAGAAGGTATTTCTGTTGATTCTGCTAAGGTTGAGGCAATCATAAATTGGCCAAGACCAACCACAGTGACTGAAATCCGTAGTTTTCTGGGTCTCGCTGGTTATTACCGAAAATTTGTGGAAGGCTTTTCCCGATTGGCTTCCCCACTCACAAGGCTGACTCAGAAAAATGTGTCATTTGTGTGGACTTCTACATGTGAGGATGCTTTCACTGAGTTGAAGAAGAAACTAACTACTACTCCAGTTTTAGTACTCCCAGAACCTGGAAAGGAGTTGGTGATTTACACAGATGCATCACATTTAGGTTTGGGATGTGTATTGATGCAAGAGGGTAGAGTGATTGCTTATACATCCAGACAGCTGAAGATACATGAGAAGAATTACCCTGTGCATGATTTAGAACTAGCAGCTGTGGTATTTACATTGAAATTGTGGAGACATTACCTCTATGGGGAAAAGTTCACATTGTACTCAGATCACAAAAGTCTGAAATATTTGTTTGACCAGAAAGAGTTGAATATGAGACAGCGTAGATGGTTGGAATTCCTAAAAGATTATGATTTCACGTTAGAATATCATCCTGGAAAGGCCAACATCGTAGCTGATGCATTGAGCCGAAAACGGGTTGAGACCCAAGTGGTAGCTTGTCAGATGGCCCAGGAGTGGCGACTTTGAGAAAGAGCGACTATGATGAGTGTTCTCTCCATGGCCCCACACGTTGACATTTGTGCTCAGATGCATATACAGGTGACAGATTCGTCTATTCAAAAGATTAAGGATATGCAGCAGCGTGACCCTGATCTTGGTATGTATGAGTCGTGGGTAGATAGTGCTGACAGGGCAGATTGGCAGAGAGGTCCAGATGGTGTCCTGCGTTATCAGGGGAGATTATGGGTACCCGCGAATAGGGCATTGAGGGCTGAGTTATTAGAAAAAGCACACAGATCTCAGTATACTATTCACCCAGGGTCTACAAAAATGTATCATGATATGAAGAGAACAGTATGGTGGCATGGGATGAAGAAAGATATAGCTGAGTATGTGCAAAATTGTGAGGTGTGTCAGCAAGTGAAAGCTGAACATCAGAGACCAGGAGGTCAGATGCAACCATTATCTATTCCAGAATGGAAATGGGAGCATATCACGATAGACTTTATCACAGGACTACCCAGATCTCAGGGTAGATTTGACGCCATCTGGGTAATAGTTGACAGATTGACTAAATCTGCACACTTTCTTCCAATGACCACCAAAGATTCGATTGATAGCCTGAGCAGATTGTATGTGCGGGAGATTGTCAGGTTGCATGGTATACCTGTTTCTATTGTGTCGGATAGAGATCCGCGGTTCACATCGAGCTTTTGGCAGGCCATGCAGGCCCGATTTGGTACTCATCTCCGCTTTAGTACAGCATATCATCCTCAGACTGATGACCAGAATGAGAGAGTGATTCAGATGCTGGAAGACATGCTCAGATCGTGTATTTTAGAGTTTGGTGGGACTTGGAGTGAAAGTTTACCATTGTGTGAGTTTGCTTATAATAACAGCTATCAGGCCAGTATTGGCATGACACCTTATGAAGCTTTGTATGGTAGGCCGTGCAGATCTCCGACTTGTTGGTATGAGGTTGGAGAATCACAGTTGTTGGGACCGAAAGTTGTTATTGATCACACTGAGCAGGTTAAACAGATCAGACAGAGACTGAAAGCTGCCCAAGACCGACAGAAGAGTTATTTTGATAACCGTCACAGACCTTTAGAGTTTGCAGTAGATGATCTCGTGTTGCTTAAAGTCTCGCCACGGAAAGATCAGATGCAGTTTGGGGTGAAAGGAAAATTGTCTCCTCGTTTTATTGGACCGTTTAAAATCACAGAGAGAATTGGTCCATTAGCATACCGGATTGCTTTTCCTCCTCAGTTAGTCGGTGTTCATGATGTGTTTCATATTTTTATGTTGAGAAAATATCACTCAGACCCGACGAAGTATCCACCCTCGACACATCTTTTAGATGTAACACAGTTACAAGTTGGGGATGATGCTACATATGAAGAGAAGCCCATTCAGATTCTTGATAGGAAGGTTCAACAATTGCGAAATAAAGCAATTCCTTTGGTCAGAGTCAAATGGCAATTTCATGATAATGAGGAGCAGATTTGGGAACGTGAGGATTGGATGAGGGAGACATTTCCTGATCTCTTTACCACTTGAGGTACTTTTCTCCTTATTTGTTAAATTTCGAGGACGAAATTCTTTAAGTTGGGGAGATTGTAACACCCCGTGATTTTACGAAAATATATACGTTGTAGTACGCGTATATGGAGATGTATAATACACGTATTTTATACGTATGAGCTAAATATACACTTGAGAATACACGTATTTGATACGTATGCGCTAAATATACGCGTGTATGATTAGCAAATAAATAAAATATATGTTTTGTTAGTGGAATGAGTTGGTTAATTAGATATGTGAATTGGAGTTGAACTAAATTGATTAATAAAATGGGAAGTTGGTTTATTAAATGGCATGAGGGGCGTGGGATAAAAAGAATAATAAAAACAAAAAAAAAACAAAATGATGCTCTTGTCTCCCCCAAGAGACAAAGAAATGAATAAAAAAAAATAATAATAAAACAAAACCTTAAGGTAAAGGATGTTGCACGTCCAAACAAAAAAAAAATAATAAAAGAAGAGAGAGAAGAAGTGAGTGGCTGAATGAAGGAAAAAAAAATAATACAATAAAGAAGGAAGAGAAGGAAACGAACCAGAGAAGGAGAAGACGAACTGCAGAGAAAAAGGAAAGGAAGGAAAGAAGAAAGAAAGGGAAACAGAGGGAGATCTGAACCTGTGGTAAGCCATTTTTACTATTTTTGTCGTAAAATTACTATCTGAGCTAGCTGTAACCTTTCTAGCAGAGTAATTTTTGTTATGGGAGCCGTTTTACGGCGTTTTCAAGAATTGGGGTTTTGACCCAAAGTGAATGAACTCCGCTAGAATGGTAGAAAATGCTCCATGGACTGTTAGAAACCCGAATATGTGGTTAGATTCAATTTTATGATTTTTGGAGCCCGTTGGACAATTTTAATACAATTTACAACATTCGGATGAATAGTAAATATTAATACTGAATAGTGAATAGTAATGAATAGTGAATAATGAATAGGGGAATAGTGAATAGTGAATAGTGAATAATAAATAGTAAAATGAATAGTGAATAGTAAATAGTAAATAGTATTATGAACAGTGATGTGAACAGTGATTTGAAATCATAGATTCGTAGAGAACAGAATTCCGGACGTTTCGATACTACGATCGTGATTTTTGGATAATTTGATATTTTTAGTAGCTACCAATATGATAAATGATGATTCTCATGATAATCTATGATTAATTTCAGTGTTTAAATTGAGAGCTTAAGGGCATGGATAAACACTCTTGAGGAAGCCCTATTTTTGCTCGATTTTAGAAGTTAACTTAGAAAACCCGTGTAACCACTGTGAGGTTAACTTAGAAAACCCGTGTAACCACTGTGAGTATAGTTTTCTTGATTTGGTTCTTGTATGACATTATATATACACAAAATGGTTGATTGTATGCATGTTATCTTTATATATAATGCATTGAGTTTTATGGATCATGCAAACTGATTTTAGCAATTGGTGTTTGTAATGATGAGGCTTTGCGATTCCTCATTGTCATTTCGTTAGGAATTAGACCCAAATGAGGTTTTGCGAGTCCTCATTGTCAGTAGGTATGTCCTAACAAGGGTTGCGATCCTTGAAATGACTGTGAATTTGGTGATAAGAAGCTGTGTCTACCTTGTACGGCCATACAAGGGTTAGACCCGCTCTCTTGCCTTGCGGAGGAGGGAGATTGTGCATTATGTTATTGAAAACTCATGAAATTTATGATGTTGACATGTACAATATATTCATTGACTGATGCATGTGTTGAATAAGTGTTTTAAATGATTTTAAATGTCATATTTCTATAAATGTATATAATTGTCATCTCAAGAACTATATTCACTGAGCTGTTGATTGCTCACCCCATTTCCTCCAATATTTCAGGTATTAAGTCAAAGGGAAAAGGAAAACTCTGTGAGTAATAATCACGTGAACCTTCGTCTGGTACGTGTACGTATGCTTGGAGGACATAGATTATATTTTTGTTATTTTGATATGTATAATTATCACATACTATAAATATACTATCACCTAGATGGGTTGTGTGGTAATAATGCTTGGGATGATGAAATGTATTTATCAGTTGGGAATTTAATTTGTTTAATGATCATCTATATAGTTAGTTGATTGGATTGGATTTGTGGTATAAAAAAAAATTCTTTAAGTTTGGGATGAATTGTGAGAGTACGTGAAGGCTTACAGTGTATTGTATACTGTATACGGGTATGTACAGTGTATAGTATATTGTGCCGGTCATGACGTCAGCCTACGTCAGGGGTGTCGTGACACTTCCTCTCGAAACCCTCTTTCTCCCTTCTTTGCCGCTGCAATTCCGCCACCGATCTCATCTCGCCACCGCCCTCTCTTCTCTCCTCCGCCGCGGATCTCGTCGTCGCCGCCGCTCTCTTTCTTCTCTTCTCTTCTCATCTCGCTGCTGCAACCTCCGCCATCCGCCACTGATCTTGCCGCTCTCTCTCTTCTCTTCGCCGATCTCTCTTCTCCGATCTCTCGTCTACGATCTCTCGATCTCTCGGTCTCTGCTCTTTGCACCTCGCCCTCACTCTCTTCTCCTTCTCTTCTTCTCCTTCTCTTCTTCTCTTTTCTTTCCCCTCTTTCTCTTTCTCTCTCTCCCCTGTTTTTCTTCCTTCCGCCCTCCCTGCAACTCATTTGATTTTTTTATTTTTATTTTTCTTTTCTTTTTCTTTTCTTTTGTTTTAAACAACTAATATGTTATGTAATATATATATATATATATCATACATACAATATCACACATACAAGTGTATTTTATTATTTTTATTATTTTTAAGCGACCAAAATGTTGTATAATATATTTATATATATATATCATACATACAATACATTATTATTATTTTTAAACATTGCAATTCAAGTATTATTAATTTTTGTAAACAACCAAAATGTTATATAATATATTTATATATATATCATACATACAATACATTATTATTATTTTTAAACATTGCAATTCAAGTATTATTAATTTTTTTAAGCAACCAAAATGTTATATAATATATTTATATATATATATATATATATATATTATACATACAATACATTATTATTATTTTTTAACATTGCAACTCAATTGTTATTATTTTTTTAAGCAACCAAAATGTTGTATAATATATATATATATATATATCATACATACAATACATTATTTTTTTTTAAACATTGCAATTCAAATATTATTAATTTTTTAAGCAACCAAAATGTTATATAATATATTTATATATATATTATACATACAATACCACATATAATATATTAGATTATGGTATATCATATTTTACGTTTTTACTATCTAGATCATCATATTATATCATGTGGAAGTTTATTAACTAAGTTATATTATATGTATAATGTGACCACCACCATACAACATAGACATGTATGCACATTATATTAATATAATATAATACAAAATAAGTGATTAACGTGTGATTTATGCGTGGATAGGTTGATAACGCCCAACGTCGAGGAATCAATCTCAACACATTTGAAAATTAGCGATTCAGGTTGATATACATAAATATATATATACAATATTGTGATTGTTTAGCTATGATGATATGTGTGTTAACATGATTTTTATTCTGATCAAATGATAATTGGATGCATGAAATTCATGTGGTAGTTGAATTTTTTTATAAAATGTCTGATAATGAAATGTATGATTTGGAATATTGGCATAGTGAATGCGTGAACACTGTTATAATTGATTTTGTGACATGATGTCATGTGTAGTGGAGTTGAATATATTTTATGAATGCACTTAATATCGTGTTTATACCGTACGTATGGCGTGACATTACTAAAGGATACAATTAAGATAAGAATCACACATATGATGCAGTTATTCTAAGGAATATCGCCAATGTTCTAATTTTTGGGCTGTGCCACCCTGAGTTTGATTTTCTAACGGTACGTGATTTGGAACGTGATGAAATTATCGACTCAAACAATCTAATGTTACAACGATTAATGTGTGAAACTTGTTTGTAATGTTCTTGTGTATGTATCACAATAAAATATTGTGAATTGTTTAGATGACCCACTGGGCTTTCAAACTCACCCCTATTTTTTATATGCAGGTGCTTAGGAGAATAAAATTGCAAGTTCGTGACATAGTGCAGAGTAGTAGGGGTGGGTTAATTAATTAGTATTATGAGACTGAATATTTTCATTTAATTTTTAAAGGTTTATTATTCAAATGAATTGTATTGATAATTGAAATTCAATGAATATTATTACGGTCAGTAAAAACCCTGTGATTTATTTCACGTGTGAATGCCTTGGAATAGAATCCATTAATTCTATTTGATGATTGTATTTTAATGTTGTGTCCATAATGAATGGACAAGGGCAAGTATCATCGTATGAAGATAACAATTGTATGAAGAATTAAAGGTATTCGTTTATCTTAACCAGTAAGTTAGATGGAAGAATATAAACTCATAGTTTTGCAAATCTTATTATTTATAAAATGGTTATGGGTTAAGATAGACGGATACGAATAACGTTTCGATTTTCAGTGATATTTTATATAAAAGTAAAATATTCATTATCTTACAAAAAAAAAAATTAGTTTTGAAAATCGGGGTGTTACAGTTTGGTATCAGAGCTTTAGGCTTCAGATCATGGGAAATGTTACAACAAATTTTGAGAAGTTTAGTATTAGTGAAGGTCACTTTATAACGTAATGTCGAGAATGAAAGTACAGTGGGTCTAACAAACTCAAAGCTTTTAGGATATCGGTTAGAGACGAGAACTTGTATGAAAACTGTTTGGTTAGAATTGAAGGTCAGGATGAATCTTTTATTCTTGGTTCCAAAGCGGTATGGGACGTGGAGGAATTTTAGGGTATTTGAGGAGTCTTGATCTTGGAGACTAGCAGGCCATGTTTGGTGAATGACTAACAACTCTGGACGAGCTTGTATCGCTACGTTCAACTGGTATGGGACAGCTTGAACATAGTGGATACCTGGGAAGCCTTAATTGGTAGGACATTTGCGCATTGTTTGGGTGTATTGAAGTTTCTTTATGGAAGCTTATATCACCGGACTAGAGTGGTATGGGACACTTGAATACGGAGGGTATAAGTGAAAGTTTGGGAATTTTCTTTATACCATTGTTGTGTGGTATGTTGTTTGTTTGTTTGTTTGTTTGCTTGTCTTGTTTACATGTATCAAAACCAAATCTTGTACCCTATGACAATCATGAATTGTCAAAATTTTATAAAACCTAGAAACGGAATTAATATGATCATTTTATTTTCGAGAACTTAGAATTCTGAATCTAGAGTCACCCTAACCGGAAATAATTATCTCCTGCAGTACTAAAGATGAGTTGAAATTTTATAGATGGTTGCACCTCGAAGAATAAACACCAGGTCTGTGAGTGATCTCATAAGGGACACTGAACCAGCTGAGCAGACACAATCGACATCCGAATCTCAGCCGACGGAGCAAGAACATGCAAATCAAACAGTGAATGTCGACTCTACTGGAACAGAGAACGTCCAACCTACAGCAGTTCCAACCCCTGAAATTGTTTTAGGACCAGACATGATGGCTGAATTTGTGAGGCAAGTTGTGGAACAGGTGACCAAACAGATGCCTCAACCTCAACTGAATCCAACTATTATGGTGCAGAATGAAACAGGAACTCGAAACATCAGGAGACCTGAAGAAAAGGAATGGGCAGATCAATTGAAAGACTTCCAACGTATGCATCCTTCGAGATTTGAAGGAAAACCAGATCCAAGGGAAGCTGACAAGTGGTTCCAAGAGGTTCAGGAACACTTGAAAGTTCTGGGAGTAACTGGTCCACGAATGGTGGCAATTGCGGCTCACCAATTCATAGGTGAGGCCAAACATTGGTGGAGAATGGTTAAAGAAATCCCTAGAGTGGATGTGAACACTATGACCGGGCCACTTTTGAAGAGATATTTTATGATAAATTCTTCCCCAAGGCGAACAGAAAAGAACTACAATCTGAATTTGTGAGGCTAACACAGAGGACCATGACAGTGGCAGAATATGAGGCTAAGTTTATCGAACTTTCCCGATTTGCTCATGAACTGGTCGTCAATGAAGAGATGAAAGCTAGTAGATTTGCAGAAGGTCTCAGAATGGAAATCAGAAAAGTGGTTGTTCCTATGAATCTGGAGACTTATAAAGAGGTAGTTGAACGAGCTTTGTTAGTAGAAAGAGAACTGAACCTACAACAAACAATATGGAACAGAAACAAAAGGCCGCAAGGACAGAATTCTGATTACCAGAGTAATCACAACAAGAGGCAGAATCTGAATAATTTCGGTGGCAATGGTAATATGGGGAACAGAAACACGTTCAACAATGGGAACCAGTGGAACAGGGGACAGAATCACAACAACGGATCAGGAGGGTCTAGGCATAATGGTGGAAAACAGATGCAACAAAACAATATTCATCCACCCCAACAAAATAGAAATCAAGTAGTAGATACGAGACTTTGCTTCAAATGCAACCGATCAGGTCATTTGGCACGAAACTGCACTATGCAAGGAGTTCGACAAAATTTTCGTCCGGGCAACTGGCAGAACAACAACAATGTACAAGGAAGAAATCAAGCCAATCGTCCAAGTTATAATTAGAACCAAATCCAAAACCAAAACCAAGGCAGAGTCTTTGCAATGACAGAAGGAAATCCTGAACAAGAAGTTAATGCAAACGAAGTGGTGGAAGGTACTTTCATTTTATTTCATGTTACTGTTAAAATCTTGTTTGATTCTGGAGCATCAAGGTCTTTTATTTCTGAAAACCTAGCCAGGAAACTACAACTTTCCACTGTACCTTTATCTGTCATTATGAAGATTTCAACACCAGTAGGAGTAAACGTCCCAACAACTGAAAAATGTAGTTGTGACCTTAGAATTCATGATAAGCTGATTTCAGCTGAACTGATACTCTTACCCATTAATGATTATGATGTAATCTTGGGTATGGATTGGTTATCTAAATACCAAGCCCAGATCGACTGCCGTCGAAAGAAGATTACCTTGCGATTACCTTCAGGAGAGCTGTTGAAAATCTATGGGGATAGAAACAAAATCCCAAGGAATATCATGTCCGCACTTCTCGAATCTGTGAATCAAAAAGAGGAATTCAAAACCTTAACAGAAGCCGAGCCTCTAAAGACCATGAGGAATTTAGAAGAGTACTTGGTGGTTAGAGATTTCCCTGAAGTGTTTCCCGAAGAATTACCAGGATTACCTCCTAAGCGGGAAGTAGAGTTCAAGATAGAACTGTACCCTGGAACAGCCCCCATAGCCATGTCACCCTACAGAATGGCCCCTGGCGAACTAATTGAACTAAGGACCCAACTTGATGATCATAGTGCGAAGGAATTTATCCAGCTGAGCGAATCACCCTGGGGAGCACCAGTATTGTTTGCCAAAAAGAAAGATGGGTCGATGAGATTGTGTATTGACTATAGAAAATTAAATCAAGTCACAGTCAAGAACAAGTACCCCCTTCCCAGAATAGATGCTTTGTTCGATCAACTGAAGGGAGCAACTTGTTTTTCCAAGATCGACCTAAGGTCCGGTTATCACCAACTTAGAATCAAAGAGTCAGATATACCGAAGACATCATTCAGGACTAGGTATGGACACTTTGAATTTAGAGTCATGCCATTTGGACTCACTAATGCACCAGCAGCATTTATGGACCTCATGAATAGGACGTTTAGGCCTCATCTAGACAAATTTGTAGTGGTATTTGTTGATGATATTTTGGTTTATTCGAAAACCAATGAGGAACATCAGGAACACCTTACAGTAGTTTTGGAAACATTGAGGCTAAACGAATTGTATGCCAAATTTGAAAAATGTGAATTTTGGATGAAGTCAGTCAAATTTTTGGGCCATGTAGTGTCATCAGAAGGGATATCCGTAGATCCAACAAAGGTTGAAGCAGTAATGAACTGGGAAAAGCCAAAGTCAGTGACAGAAATTAGAAGCTTTTTGGGACTCGCTGGTTACTATAGAAGATTTATTCTAAATTTTTCGAGACTAGCTGAGCCTATGACAAAACTAACAAGGAAGGATGCCAAATTTAATTGGGATGAGAAATGTGAGAATTCCTTTCAGGAGTTGAAGAAACGATTAACCACAGCCCCAATATTGATCACTCCTGCAAGTGGAGTCGGTTATGTTATTTACACTGATGCTTCTAAGAATGACCTTAGCGCTGTTCTGATGCAGGAAGGTAAAGTGGTTGCTTATGCTTCTAGGCAACTGAAGACTCATGAACAGAATTACCCGACTCATGATTTAGAATTGGCTGCTATTGTATTTTCCTTGAAGATATGGAGACACTATCTTTATACAGAGAAATTTGATTTATACTATGATCATAAGAGTTTGAAGTACATCTATACACAAAAGGAGTTAAATTTGAGGCAAAGGAGATGGATGGAATTGCTGAATGATTATGATTTTCAGCTGCATTATCACCCAGGGAAGGCCAACGTAGTCGCATATGCTTTAAGTCGAAAATCTTACAAGAACGATGCAGAAAAAGCCCAGATGTACCAATTGATTGAAGATTATAATTTGGGCGTACAAAAAGGTGAAAATCAGATTTTCTTATATAATATGAGCTGCAAGCCAGACCTACTACACCAAATTAAGGAAGGTCAAGCTCAGGATAGAAAACTAATAAAATGGGTGGCAGATGCAAGAGCCAATAATGGAAATGCAAATTTCAAGATCGATTCAGAAGGGTTATTAAGGTTCAGATATCGAATTTGTGTACCCAGAATTGAAGAAATTAAAACGATCTTATTTGATGAGGCACATCAAACTAAATATACTTTACATCCTGGTGGAGATAAGATGTACCAAAATTTGAAGAAAAACTACTGGTGGAAGGGTATGAAAAGAGATGTAGCCAAATATGTGTCTAAATGCCTTACATGTCAGCAAGTTAAGGCCGAACATAAAAGACCGTCTGGATTGTTACAACCTTTAGAAATCCCTGAATGGAAATGGGATAACATAGCAATGGATTTCGTCGGAGCTCTTCCTAGAAATCAGAAAGGTGAGGATAAGGTTTGGGTAATTATGGATCGACTTACTAAAGTGGCGCACTTCTTACCTATTAAATCCACAGATCCGATTAGTAAACTGGGTGAGCTGTATGTTAAAGAGATTGTGAAGCTACACGGAGTACCCAAATCGATAGAGTCAGATAGAGATGCCTTATTCACATCTCAGTTCTGGCAGAGCTTACAGCGGGAATTGGGAACCAAATTAACCATGAGCACCGCCTATCATCCTCAGACAGATGGTCAATCCGAAAGGGTTATTTAGATCTTAGAAGACATGTTGAGAGCTTGTGTGCTAGATTTCAAGGGAAATTGGAGTAAATACTTACACCTAGCAGAGTTTGCCTATAACAATAGTTATCAGGCAAGCATACAAATGGCTCCATATGAAGCTCTATATGGACGACCATGTAGGTCACCACTGTGTTGGGCCGATTGGGAAGATAAGGTACTTACAGGACCTGATATGATAATGGAAATGAACGAAAAAGTGAAGTTGATCCAGAAAAGGCTAGTTACTGCACAGAGTAGGCAGAAGAGCTACGCAGATAAGAGGCGCCGACCTCTAGAGTTCCAAAAAGGTGATAAGGTATTTCTGAGAATAAACCCTCAAAAAGGCATCATGAGGTTTGGTAAGAAAGGGAAGTTATCACCGCGATTCATCGGTCCGTTTAAGATCAGTGATCGAATTGGTGAGAATGCTTACAAACTAGAATTACCAACTAGTTTATCCGCCATTCACAACGTATTCCATGTATCGATGTTGCGAAAATATGAACCAGACCCTTCCCACACCATCAATTGGAAAGACGTAAAAGTACAAGCTGATGCCACCTCTGAAGAATGACCTTTACAGATCCTAGATTGGAAAGTTCATAGCTTGAGGAACAAAGACATTCCATTAGTTAAAGTATTGTGGAAGCATCATGGAGTTGAAGAAGCCACTTGGGAACCTGAAAGTGAAATGAAAGCCAAATATGCCGACTTATTCCAAAGAACACTCTAGGTTTCGAGATACAACTGGTCAACAGTGGAAAAGTTGAACGTCAGCAAGTAAGTAAGCTTATACTTTAATTTCGGGACGAAATTTCTTTTAAGACGGGAAGATTGTAATACCCAGAAAAGAAAAAAAAAACGTTAGTAGAAAAAAAAATCAAACATGATCCGGAAATCTCGCCGGCATGTCGCCTGGAATCTCGCCGTGATCTCGCCGAAAATCCTTTGCGTCTCGCTTTCTCTAAAACCAAACGCGCACGTCTCTTCCTCTCGAAACCCTCTTTCTCCCTTCCTTGCCGCTGCAACTCCGCCACCGATCTCATCTCGCCACCGCCCTCTCTTCTCTCCTCCGCCGCGGATCTCGCCGCCGCCGCCGCTCTCTTTCTTCTCATCTCTTCTCATCTCGCCGTTGCAACCTCCGCCATCCGCCACTGATCTTGCCTCTCTCTCTTCTCTTCGCCGATCTCTCTTCTCCGATCTCTCGTCTACGATCTCTCATCTACGATCTCTCGATCTCTCGGTCTCTGCTCTCTGCACCTCGCCCTCACTCTCTTCTCCTTCTCTTCTTCTATTTTCTTTCCCCTCTTTCTCTTTCTCTCTCTCTCCCCTGTTTTTCTTCCTTCCGCCCTCCCTGCAACTCATTTGATTTTTTTATTTTTATTTTCCTTTTCTTTTTCTTTTCTTTTCTTTTAAACAACTAATATGTTATGTAATATATATATATATATATATATATATATATATATATATATATATATCATACATACAATATCACACATACAAGTGTATTTTATTATTTTTATTATTTTTAAGCAACCAAAATGTTGTATAATATATTTATATATATATATATATCATACATACAATACATTATTATTATTTTTAAACATTGTAATTCAAGTATTATTAATTTTTTTTAAGCAACCAAAATGTTATATAATATATTTATATATATATATCATACATACAATACATTATTATTATTTTTAAACATTGCAATTCAAGTATTACATAAATCAATCTAGATTTACCCTATAATAGTTAACACAAACACATTTGATAAGAGTCAATCTCTAGCTGAAAAGTGTGCCACCACTTGGAAAAAAAAACACACACACACACACATGTATATCAAATGAAACAAAAATATTTAATGACATAATAAGATGTAAAAAATGTTAATTTTGGTAATGGTGAGGGACTTGCATGCATATACAAGAAGAAACAGTTTGGTTTGCTTCTTCATTGGTTTCTTTTAATAAGAACTGAATCCAAACCGCAATAGATCAGTTTGGATGATCGGTTTGGGCAGTGTGATCGGTTCAGTTCTTTTTTGCACTTCCCTATAACATTCTGTGAGAATATTTGTATTATCGAAGATGCAAGTTCTTTAAATTTCATCAAGGGAATTAGCTGTGCCCTTTTCTTAGGAGGACTGTGCTATGGACTCACCAGAGTCGGTGCAAAAGGGTGCGGCAGAACTGGTAGAAGCAGCATTGACACCAAAGAACTTATGCATGATGGATCCAACATGGCACCCCTGGTTCTAATTTTTGGGTTCTCTTGTTTTGACAAGGCTGTCGGAAAGTTCTCATATACTTATCAGCAAAAAAAAAAAATTCCTTTCATCAGGTAGGACTTCTTATACTCCTTATAGATATGTAGTGCACATCAAAAAAGTGCAGATCACTGATTAACTGTGAGGGCTCAAGGGCTCAGAAAATGGGAGAAAAGTTTTGTTGTCCGACATCATCCTGTCCACTGCCCATAAGTTCAACAATGCAGCAGTGGAGGCTCTGAACTCTGTATTAATGTGTATGGGTCCATGTAGCTAGCGTAGTTCAGATTTTTTGAATAATCAAATCGGCCACATGAATATAATCAAACTATACAATGAGTTTAGGCATACTACCATTTTTCAACAGATTTTTTTTCATAATTTAGGTTCTAGATCTAGGTAGAAATAACAAATAACACTAAATAAGATAATAAATTTAACTTATAACTTGAAAAATTGAAGATTTACTCTCTGATTTATATTTGAAATTTTCTTTACGAAATCTTTTAATTTTACCTGTAGATCTCCTTTTTTGGCTAAAATGTCTTCAAGCGTTAATTTAACTTCTTCAACGGTTGAAATCAAGCAAAAAATGAAGATTGAGAAAAGAGAAAAATGGAACATTGGAGAGAAAAGGGAAGAGAGGCGTTGGAAAGTGAAGAGAACGCATAAAGGGTATTTTTGGGATTAGGGTTGGTGGAGACATAGTATTTAGTTGTTTTTAAATTTTTAGGTATGAGAAGTGAATGAAAGGGTGGACTGAGAGGAATGAGTTAATAGTTTTAGTAGCTTTCCAAAAAAAATTATAGATCTCAAACATAATTTCAACTAATTTCCACGATGAAAGAATAAGACAGTTTGGATGGCTTCAAAATTCTTTTGCTTTATTACTCTTCCAAGTTCCAATAGGCTTCTACCATTCCAACAGTGCATAGTCTCAGGTTTGGCCCAGCACCCCACACAAAAAAAAAGGGTTAAAATGTTAAATAACCTGAAATTGTCACACACTAAATGTCACAAATTTGATGTGTCATTTGCCGCATAATAAGCTTTTAACCTGGGTTAAAGAAAGACAATTATACAAAAAATTAAATCTATCTATTAAAGTGGTATCAATAAAGTAAGTTAGATTTCGAAGCTTGTGGCGTATTTTTTTAATATTATACATTGTTTTTTAAAGATAAAAATATTTCTCTATTTTTTTATTTTTTTATTTATTATTATTATTTTTTATTTATGATGTACTCCAATTAAGATACAGTTCTCATTACTTTTAGATCACTAGCCATTATTAGTCAAAAATAAATAAATATAAAATAAAATTATTTTGTGACTTTAAAAAGGGTATTTATGAAAAAGGATACTACCTAACCACCCATAAAAAAATTATGTAATAAACAAATAAAAGAATTAAACAATTTCATGATTAAAAATAATATTTACCATTAAAAATATATTTATAATTCAAAAGAACTTTTTTTCTTTTTTTTTGTGCAAATAAAAGAACTTATTTTCATACCTAGAAACATCCAATTGTGACATTTGGCGTGACAATTTCAAATTATATAGCTTTGCTCCAAAAAAAATAAATAAATACACGAGAGTATTGACGGATGAAAATTCTAGCCATTGGCTTGCATTTCTGAAAAGATATTTATAAATGAAGACGAATAAGAAGAAGAAAAAAGGAAGGGCAGAGATGGCAGAGTCACCAAAACTAGAAAATCCAAACCATTGGCCCCTAGTGTCTCACATCTGTCTTTCCTGTCTTCTCTCTTTGCATCTTTTTAATCGTTCTCTTCCAGAAAAACCGTTGAAGTGACCAACCTCAACCCCTGTTGTAACGCAGCTATCTCTCTCTCTATATATATAAAGGAAACTCTGAAGAGTTCAACCGCGGGAGCTTGAAAACGTGTTCTTGTTCTTGAAAGCTCCTGATTGTTTCTCTATTGAGAGAGTACAACAGAGAGAGAGAGCGAGAGAGAGAGAGAGGAATTTCCATGGCTCCTCAAGAGGACAGCGTTGAGGTCGTAGAGGAGGCCATGGTAGCGGAAGCGGATAAAAGACCAATCTCGACGATCGTCATCATCATCGGTACGTTTTTTTTTTTTTTTTTAAATTAGTTTTCGTCGATTGCTAGGGTTTTTTGGTTGATTTCTGTGTTGTGAGTTTATATGTCAGATTATTGATTTCAGTTTTAATTTGGAGGTTTCTGATTTATGTACGTTCTTCTTTCGTTTTTTTTTTTTTTATTATTTTTTATTAATTAATGATCTTGATTTGGAATACCAGCTATGCAGACTGAAGCACTTCCGCTTGTCAACAAATTCCAGCTTACGGAGGACCAGGATTCCGTGTGAGTTCTTATTTCATTTCTGATTCCACCTCTTTCATTCTTTTTTGGTGTTCTATTGTTCTGTGACTCGATTTCACATTCTTGTAGACGAAACTCTTTAAAAATGTCATTTATTTGCATTTTTTTTAAATAAGAGCGCTAAAAGTTTCTGGAGCAGGACTTTAATCTTCTTCTGTCGCTTTAATAGAAAGCGTTGCCGTCATAATGCGACAGACGATGATGTTATTACGTTATGGACTTGAGAGTGGCATGACCACTAATTCGTGAACTTGATGCGAAACCTGCAACCACTTTTTGGACTGGTAGATTTCCATGCGTATTCTTCATTAAGAGAACTTGAAGACTAATACACTAATTTACAGGCGATGGAGCATATTTAAAAAAAAAAAAAAAAGGAGCTTAACTCTTGTTGAAAATCTAATTAGGCTTTTTGATAGTTAGTGCTAAAATAAAAACATTAAATGAATTTTATATAGTAACTATTACTTTCAAAATATCTAAAACTAATTATTTTTTAATTTGTTAAATATTCAGATTTTTACTAATATCATTTTTTGTAGATAATATTGCCAATTTGTTTAGTCTTTATTGTGGCTTTATTGGTCTTATGTAAAACTTTACTGATTTTAACTTTGGAAAACTTATTTCAACAAAAGCAAGTGTTCCTGTTATTGTTTTCTTTATTGTCAATAAAATTCTATAAGCAACTAAAGTTTGTGCTTGAATGATTAAATTAGTCACGATCTACAGCTATTGGAATTTGAACTTTTCTAAGAAGCATCCCTGTCAATCTATTTTGGTATTTGAGCTTCAATCAAACTTCTTGAAAATGTTTAATCGGATCTATCAAACAAGAAACATAAAGATCACAGATAAGTTGTGACTTGTGACAACCTTCCAAGTGGTGCTTGAGAGTGACTCTTTATATATTGCCTTTTTGTTACTATTATTTTTCAGGTTTCCTAAAGGGGTTCCTTGGGTTAGATATCATGGTATTTACAAGGATTTGTTTATTAACATAATCTGGCCTGGAAAAGATGCAACCTTGGGTAAGTGTTTGTCCCGTTTTTTTTAATAGTTTGTCTTGTTCAAATTAATGAGCACAGATTCATGTCTTATAGGCAGCCACAATTTTTTAATTTTTATTTTTTAACCCCTGTACTGTTTATGAATATGTGAGCTTTAGCACATAGAGATTAAACTATGGATTAACCAGCCACCAACATAATTGACTTCAAATCCTTGGACACCAACACTCTTTTTTGAAAAATGGAGCATTTTTGGTCATGCTTTTCCTGATGCATGCTGAATTATGGTTCTAAGATATTGTTCATCCTACAAATGATGGGCCTGACATGTAGAGCTTAATAAGATCATTTGCTTTTGATTATTTTGCTTTGGTAGAAGAAATTATTGTCTGTTGAGTTGTTTATGCAATGAACCTTAGATGTTCTAATTACTAATTAGCACTACGGGGCATTTCTTTGAGCCAACTCTTGAGTTTTCAGGAGAGATACCATAAACTTAGAAATGAAGGATTTGTTCCTCAATTTGTTCTATAGAATGTATTAGTTATTTGAACTGATGGAATGATTCTCTGCTGTTTTCCCTTGTAAAAAATTAAGGTCTCTTTCAGCTGTGCAATTTTGATTTGTATTCCTATTTTTCATCCGACTTTTGATGAAAGTTCTACAACTGCCTTCTTCCAGGTGTTGATAGTGTGGGCACAATTTCTGCCTCACTTGTGACCTATGCTTCCATCCAAGCTTTGCAGCCAGACCTTATCATAAATGCAGGCACTGCTGGTGGCTTTAAGGTAAACACTTTTGTTTTTGTACCAGTTCTTGAATCTGTACCTCCCATAACTTTTTCGTGTTTGGACACCTCTTACAGTTACTATGATTATAATTGTCCTTGATCTGAGTAATAGACCATATACTCTTGCTTACTACAATCACCCATTGAGCTTCAATCTCAGTTGTTGCAATTCGGTGGTACTTCCAGATATGATTACCTTTTATATTTAGGTTTGAATAAATGATTTTTCTAAGCAATTTATATGATTACATAAATACATGCTACACACACACACATTGAACACCTCGATCTTTAGACTATCACCACCACCGTTTTCCAAAATTCTCTAATTATTTTTAATATTTTCTTGGGCCTTTTTTCATGCTTTAATAGTTGATTGCTACTTCTATCAACACTATGATCTTTTGAACCAGATTTATCTGCTCATCTGTCCCGATGGTTTCATCCTTACACATTCTGATGTATATTCTATTTTTTGCATATTCTTTATGTTTTTTTTATTTTAGTTTATTTTTTTAGAGAAGTTTTCATTTTGATATATTTAATTTTTTAGTGGTAGTTTTAGATAGTTTTAAAATTCGTTTTTATTATTTAAGTATATTAAAAAGTGTTGAGAAGTGTCTAAATAGAGTTATAAACTTCTAATAGGATTTGGAAGTTGTTATTATATTATAGATAGATTGGAAAACTTATTTTTAGGTGTTTCAGGTAGTTTAGAAATTGTTTTAGGGGAGTTATTATCTATATAAGGAGCTCCAATTACAAAATTTAGGAGATGAAGATCATTTTTTTTTTATTCAATAGAATATATATTTGGTTATATTTTTTAGTATTTTCGTTCTTGTTTCCGTGACGAATCTACATTAAATTGGTATTAGAGACAGGTTCGATCTTGCTCTTTTTCGTCAATGGTGTCAAAGAGAAAAGGAAGATTCGCAATCAATTCTCGGATCGATCGACTTAAAGAATTGATCACCAATAACACCAAAACCATAAATCAACTGTTGAAAGTTGTTTTGCCCTTGACGTTGTCGCAACTACAACTTCAAGAGTCGATCATTGTCCAAGATAGGGAGAAAATTGTAGGTTCTCACGACAATCCTCTAGTTTCACTCCACAATTCGGAGCAGGGGTCCGAATCTGACCAATCTCATGCGATTAATGTAGATCGTAGGGTTCGCTGCTAACACAAGCACTTGCCTGCACCGCAACCTCACCGTGAGGTTTGTTTTACACCAACTGTTATGGATGAATGGATTGAAGATGCAAATCCTTTTGATAATCCACTCATATTTGATGAATATAGTGATGAACTTGAGGAAGAGGTTGTTGTTGATGACCAAGGAGTGCTCTTAGTGGATCGACAGAGTTTCTTGACTCTAAAAGTTGAAGAGGATAACGTGTGGATTGGAGAAGAGCATAAGAACCCATTTGCTGATCAAAAGAGTTTTCATGATGATCTTCAACCCAATGAAATAATGGATCGACAATTTATAGTTGAGAAAATATTTGATTTCAACAAAGTTCCAAATCAAAAGACAGTTGCACTTGTGGTCACTAGATTCGAGTCTAGGATATCTTTTTTCAGAGTGCAGTTATATGGTTATCTTAACGCATCTAAAGTTTTTACTGTGCGACATCATCCATACTACGATGATTCTTCTGGTGGTGATTCGAATTCAATGACGAATTCTTTCCAACAATGGGGGAATGATGTATATTGTATTTTTTGCATATTCTTTATGTTTTTTATTTTAGTTTAATTTTTTAGAGAAGTTTTTATTTTGATATATTTAATTTTTTTAGTGGTAGTTTTAGATAGTTTTAAAATTCGTTTTTATTATTTAAGTATATTAGAAAGTGTTGAGAAATGTCTAAATGGAGTTCTAATAGGATTAGAAAGTCGTTATTATATTATAGGTAGATTTGGAAACTTATTTTTAGGTGTTTCAAGTATTTTAGAAGTTGTTTAGGGGAGTCATCTATATAAGGAGCTCCAATTACAAAATTTAGGAGATGAAGATAAATTTTTTTCTCTCTTTGAATATTATAAATTTTTTTCTCTCTTTGAATATTTTATTCAATAGAATATATGTTTGGTTATATTTTTGAGTATTTTTGTTCTTGCTTCCGCGACGAATTTACGTCACATTCATTTTGTTTTCAAAAGGTCTAATTTCAGTATCACATGGTTGTGGGCTGTAGGCTGTATTATACTCATGGATGAATGAAACAATCTGTTGGTTACTTTCCTTGTGTTCCTTCTGTTGTCAATTCACAAGTAATATTATAGAATTTTCATTTTTCTATGCTTTCATTTGTGATGTTGTACTAACTCTCATATGAGCGAAGACACACTTATGATTCTAGAAAATCTGATTTTAAAAATTTTCAGGCCAAAGGAGCATGCATTGGGGACGTAATCCTAGTTTCTGATGTTGCTTTCCATGATAGAAGGATACCTATTCCAGTAAGTCCACTTATTTAAGATAATTATTAATTTCTATACGTATTACCTAGCTCCACTTGTCTAATGAAATTATGGACAATTTAGAAGCAAATCCCTTGTCAGTGACATACTAATCAAAACATTTTTCAAGATGCTGACTACCTAGCACTATTTTTTATTGATATCTACTACTACTCTATGTGATAGTGGGAGTTCCTGAATGAACAATTTGATACAGGAAGGTTATGAAATAGTTAAGAGACTTACAAATTCCCAATCTTCATCCAACAGGTTTTTGATCAATATGGCATTGGCTCTAGAATGACCTTCTCAACACCAAATGTGCTGAAGGAATTTAAGATGAAGGTGACTGTTTTATTCCCCAGCTCTGCAACACTCATGACTAACTGTTACAATCTTCTCCCGTTCTCTTTTGAATATGTATAGCTGTAATAGTCTGTAGTAGGAATTACTCGGTTGAAGAAATAAAATGTGGGGATGACCATTTATTGCCAATAGTATATAATAGGTCACAGTAGCCTCTGCTCCATGGTTAGTTTCGTTCTTTTTTTATGCATCCCTACTGCCTTCAGGTAACGATGGATTAAATTGAATCTACAGGCATTGCTAGATCTCTTCCTTACCTGAGATACACTTTTGAGGATTTGATCTTTGGACATACAGTTAATATGCTTGCATTTTCTGTAATTATATTGGTGAAATTTCTCTTTTCTTTAAAGATCTCAAAAAATATTCTTGATACTGGGATAGGTTATTGATATATACCAAATCACAGTTGTCTTTCTGTATTTTGGAGTACTTACCGAAGAAAAATGATAGTATAGACTAGAGGAACAAAATCCTATGGCTTCAATGGAATATAGTTCCCATTAGTGTGGTAGTTTTACTTAATCATTGCATCTACTTTTCCTTCAATAAATGAGGTGGCCAGGTAGGGCTGCTACTTGGTGTTTGTGAAGTGATGCTTATACAATTTATGACCTCTTGTATTCACCACCACTAACATCCTCATGAACCATGCTTTTGCCCTTCTAAATGATTTTATGTGCATATCTCAGGTTGGCAAATTGTCTACTGGGGACTCCTTGGATATGTCACCACAGGATGAAGCTGCCATTACTGCCAATGATGCTACTGTGAAAGATATGGAGGTAACCATGTTACTTTGCTAACTCTATTTACAGAAATCGGTGTGTCCAGTGAAGGTTCAAATGGAACCTTCTCTTTCCTCTTAGTTGACTGATAATGAGTTAATACCGCATGTAATGACACTTTCTTGGATCATTCATGGTTTTCATATTCTTGTACTATCATGCCCTTCATCTTGCCTGTTATTTAAATTTGAATTTATTACTTGGTAAAAATTAAATATAGGCGTTTATTCAACATGCATTACATCCTGTTAATTACTTGCATAAATAATGATCATGTTAACATTAGAAAACGGCAAAGCCTTGTCCCAAGTGTATGGGTTGAATCCTTTTGGCTCAATGGTCTAATAAGTGGTATGCAAGCCTTGAGATCATGGGAGTCAAATTGACCACTTAACCCATATACTTCCGACCCCCACCCCTAAAAAACAAAAGACAGAAAGTAGGGTATGGCTTTAGCTACGTTATCATGTTCATTCCTTTTTTTTTATGGAAATTATATCCCAAGAGAATTTAGATTTTTTTGAAGTGCCACAATCTAGGTTTAGTCTTCCTTTGGCTCTTCCATAGCTGCCTGCGTACACATGCCTTCTATTTGAGCAGTTGGGTGGCCTACATTGTGCTTGCACAATTTTGTGTATAAGTTGAGAATCAAACTTACAATGTGATTTCTCCTTTACCGTCATGGTTTATGGCATGTACCACTATTCTATTGTCCAGTTCTAGACTTAGTTTAACTGAATTGTGTCTGTCACTACACCTTCACGCACCTAGCTTCACAACAACCATCAATTAACATACTTCTTGACAAATCCTTCTTTTCCGGGGATAATAGAATCAAGTTACAATCACTTCTTGGCACATTTACCTATAGGTCTTCAGCTTTCTACTGACCTGGTCTCCCTTTATGTGCTCTTGTAGCTGAGATAGCTCCTCCATGGCCTTGGCTTATTTTTGGGAACAACAAAGATGAGATGAGAACTGATAGAAACTATTTCTGTTTTTTGTCTATGAAATTAGAACTGTAAGGAAGAATTGGAATCAAACAATTAGGAACTGAAGTATTGAACTAAGATTCACCTAGAAGCTAGAACAGCTTAAAGTGAACCATACTGATAAGAACAGGAACCAGACAGAAAACGTATTAAATCATTGTTACTGGCTCCTGACAGATAAATACGCATATACTAGTATTGAACTAAAACTTTTCATATATTTAGCCTTTTGTTTAGAATCAGTCTTTCAGTTTTAATTCCCTCAAATACTGAGCTTAATGTAGTAATTGGTTTTTTTTTTTTTTTTATAAGAAACAAAATAATATTATTAATAATGGCAAAAGCCTCAATGATACAAAAGAGAACCAGGAGTACTCTTCAAAATACAAAACTATTAACTGGCTAGATTACATACATAAAGACCAATTCCTAACCCAATCTCCAACAGAAAAACCACCCTTTAGATTGGATGCAGCAATCCAGGTTGCAGCATTCAGCACAATGTCATGCCAAAGTGAATCAGCCATTCTGCTTTAACTCTGGAAAATCCTCCTGTTACGCTCCATCCAAATTCCCCATAAGGTAGCAAGAAAAAGCAATTTTACCAATGGCCTTCTCCTCACCATGAGATTACTTAAATGCTGCTTGCGAAATGCATGTGTACATAATTCTTGATCAAGCATGAGAGCAAGCTATGAGCTGGCTTCTCCAACTCTGACAGTTGATGATTGATAGATGTTTTGAGTACTCCTGCTTACATGCATATGACAGTTGTGCTGCATATTTCACTATTGAAACTGATAGCGAGGTAGTTTGCCATAACTCTAAAAGCCACACTTGAGGATTAAAACTCAACACTTATCACAGAATACTTCTATATTTTCAAACTCCAATCCTGCTTGCTTAAGACCATCCTTCAAGTATAGGATTGTGTGGAATCCCCAGAGTCCACTAATACTTCGGAGCCTTTTTTTTCTTGCACTCTTGCTATATTATTGTCCCATTTTATGCAATATGTCCCAAGTTGGTGTGTTAAAATCTCTTTACATGATCTTTTGCAAAAACCTCCGTCATGGTCAAGCTTTTTCAGATTCTCAGGCGAGCTCCACTTATATAATTGGTTTGTGTCTCAGGGGGCAGCCGTGGCATATGTGGCAGATCTTCTGTCCGTTCCTGCAATATTTATAAAAGCTGTGACGGATATTGTTGATGGTGATAAACCCACTGCAGAGGAATTCTTGCAGAATTTAGTAGCAGTGACAGCAGCTCTTGATCAAGCAATTACCCAAGTTGTGGATTTCATTAGTGGGAAGTGCTTCTCTGGTCTCTGAGTTTTTCATCCTCCCCAGAGAGCATGTTTCTCAATTTACATATTTAAGAATGTTTTCTCAGATTGAATCCTGTTGCATTACCGGATAGCTATATTTCATAAAAGTCATATCCAGGTGAAAAGGAAGGTTCCGAGGTAAAATAATGATATATAACTTCCTTCACTTAGTGAAGCGTAGAAATTCTGATCTTAAGAGCTCTTGGCGTTTTTGTTATTTTTTTCTTTTGGCTCAACAAATTTATTATGAAAGGTTATATATTCTTTTTTTTTTTCTCTTTTATATTTAGTTTTCTTCTTAGTAACGAAAGACTCCTGTGAATTTTCTAAAGTCTGAATTTAACACTTAACTTATCAATTAAATACCTAAAAAGTTATACGTAAGAAGTGAGACTATTTATTTCTTAAGTTTGACCATTTTTTTGGCAATGTCTTTAGGTGACTCTTAAATTAATCTTTTTTTTTTATCTTTGTCAAAGTTTAGATTATAAAATTGAGTCATAATATTTATTCTCGACTTCGTTTTTTTCTTTTTTAATTGTTCATATAGGCATTTGAAATTTACCCAAGAATTAGTTTGTTTATATTCTAAAGAAATCTAACCATTCTAAGATTCTTTAACAAATTCTCCAAGTGGTAGTATACCTTCTGGGTTCTTAAAATAAGATTATTTACCTAAAGTTGGATAGCAATTGGTTGCGAGGTATAAACTGTAATTGAAGGACAGCTTCGGTTTTAAATGTCCGAATTTATGTTCACACATATATGCTCAGTGTAGAGAGGGATTGTCTTATACCGTGTACCCTTTTTGATTGCGGACTAATCTTGCTCCCGCAAAAGGATTAGCAAGGATACTGAGGGTCAAAGAGGGGAAAAAAAAAAATTTATTCAACTCTCTTTGATAAAAATAGAAGGTTAGTGGTACCCTTGTCAGTTGGATCCGAGCTTAGGTACAAACCTGTGTGCACTTGCTAATTCTCATTTTATTTGTATTCATACACATTCCATGAAAATGCCTGAGAATCAGCTAAAAGACCATTCTAAAGTTCACGATCTTCAGCACTTGCTGAAGACCATTCTTTCTAAGAAAATTTAACAGCAATGATGCAATCCCTGAAAATGCTTGCTTCGCTGAGAATAAAACAGAGCCATAGAATGATACTAAAAGACAGAATGCCTTTGGAGTAAAGTAAATGGCTCATTACAAAATTTCTGCTTCTTATATATACATTTGCTGGTGGGAGAGAACTTGACCCATCTTATCATGCCTTTTCAGTCAAAACTGCTCAGAATTGCAGAGCAATTGAGGTGTGCCTTGAGCATAGAAGCAACCACCCAGATCATAGTGACTAGGAATGTATTGTTGTTGTTGGTGCCTGTTTCCCTTGGTAGATGACGTCGATGAAGATACAGCACAGAGATGCTGTTGTGCTGATCTGGGGCACATGTTGGCACTCAACTTCTCCACAGGAGCAGAGAAGGGAAGAATGGCCTGCGAGCAGGGCACCATTGGAAAATCTTTCGTCCCATTTTGCCTCTTGGGAAAATCAGGCATAGCTCTTCCAGATCCATTCTCGGTTGCTAGCTTTGCAGCCCACATTATCTGATGATTCTGCTGTTTTGCTAATCCTCCTTGAGCCAGATGTGGTGTGCTGTAGAATAAGCCATCCATAAATTGAAGTTGCGGCAGCTGCATTAAATACCAGATCAGTAAGTGCCATAACTTTCATTCAAGTGCCCAGGATAGAATCATCAGAAAAATGTGGATCCTCCCTTGTTAAGATTTGTGAGTGGAAAGGTTGGTAAGTATCAAATAAAGATTGAATGCATTTATAAGAAAGTAAAAATAGCCCTTGGAAGGGATTTTAGTTAGAAAGAAAAAGATGAAACTATGAGAGCACAAATTCCCAACAGATAGAGCAATCAAATATGTTAACATATCCCGTTCATTGCATTACAAAACCAAGTTAACAGACCAAAAGAAAACCATATGGAGATACAAATAGGGGGTGCAATTCTTTGGGTTTGTTGATATCAGAGATCCCGCAATGAGATCTTCATTGATTCATAGAGAAATTCAGCAGATATCATCAGTAATTAAAAAGGTTATGATATTGAAGAATAATATGATGATATGGTTTTTTTCATTACACCTAATTCTGAATTCAATTCGAAGGAAAGAGAACAGACCTGCTGCCTATCTGCTCTTTTCAGTACATCAGCAGGATATGGAGGTGATAAATACCAAGCATTGGGTAGGGAGAGAGGCATCACTGAGTGACAATGGGAAATTGAGCAGAGATTAGGAGCAGCATTTTGTGAAGGGGACTCCAACACATTTCTCCCGTGATTCTGATCATACAGAGTAGTAAATTCCAAGCTACCATGGCCAGTTGACAATGACAAAAAATCACCACCCTACCAAGAACAAGAGCACATTTCAACAAAGGGAAAATTTGAGAATATCAAAGCAAGCTATTTAGAAAGCTAACCTGATTTGATGAAGTGCCATTCCTATATGTCTTAGAAGCCGGCTGTTGGTCTTGCAGAAGCCACTTTTCCTGTATAATTCCAGATGGAATTTCATTTTGATCCTTCCTTGATGAAGAACCACTTGTGCCTGTTGCCAAAATTTCTTCCTTATCGTTGATGCAGGAACAAATCGCTGCATCCCAACTGTTTCTCAGATCAGTCACCCCATTCGTCGATTTAACATCAAGATTGGGTCTTTCAGTTGCTTTCAACTGAATTGTAGGAACTTCCCAACTGGCCTTCTTGTCAGCTGTTTGGGAGGCCTGGATTAGATAGCATATGCGCACATGAACAGAAGATTTCTTCCATGGTTTCCTTCCATCCACTACAACTTGTCGAGACACTGATTTACCCTGTGAATTCATTAAAAAAGTTTTGAGAAAATCAAGAACTTGGATTTAATTTGGTAAACAGGAAGTTTGGTTCGTGAATTAGAAAAAAAAACTTATATGCCTAGTAAATGCTGCCTTAAAAAGAAAATCTTTATTCTTCACCTCCTTGTTTGGAATGATACATCTAGTTGAACTGGACCCGATCACATATGTGGTAGAATCCAAACAAGATGGATCTTTGTTTGAAGTTGACCTGAGAATTAAATCAGTTTCAGTGGGTCACCAGAGAGGAAACAATATAATTTTTCAGAGATCACCAACAGGAAAAGAGAAATTTTACCATGAAGAGGGGCACCGAATGCTACCACCATTCGACTCTGTCAAAGAGAATCCAGGCCAGAGAGCTGGAGCTCCTTTTGATAAAGCAAAAAGATACAGATTACTAGATGTTATTAAGGGAAACTATAAACAATGATAAGCTTCCATAATCCATATTCTTCTTTTATTTGTATTTATTCAGGAAAAACCATATAATACCTTCTTCACAAGCAATTCGAGTACAACTTCCTTTGTCATCTTTGATTGGTTGTAGTTGCTCTTGTTCCATCACAACAGAGGTAACCTGCAAAATGAACCACCCCGACCACTTAGGAAGACAGTTTCCTCATTAATAGAACATGAAATATGTATTTGATGATAGGTCCATACCGGCCATAATTTATTCTGATGCTTTTGGTCATGGAGCAATTCCAGTTCTCTTGACTCCTTTATTCTGTAAGAGGAACAAGTTAAGAAAGAGAACATTGTACAAAACTAGTTAGCCATGTTACACGAAATGTATACCAGTGACAACAACAGCAGCATTAGATGTGCTTTGAAAGGGATAAATATGTACCCTATTCCAGGAACAATTTTGAACGAAGCAGCAAGATTAACATCATCCATTGGGGTGTCCTCTAAATGTTCACTTTTAGGCAACAGAGCTTGAGCCAAAGGCTGCTCAATTTGGTGACTAGCGAATATAGTGTGTGGTTCATGGACAGTCGATTTGGTTAAAGGGTAATCTTTTAAAGTCTCTGTCGGTGAACCCTCTACACAGGAAGAAAGATTGGTAACTTCAGCAATGGTCAGGGCACGCTGAGACTTCACGCTCTCCTCTATTGCAGCTGCAGAATCAGACAAAGTTCTCAACTTGGACCAGACACATTCCCACGAGAACAATAAAAGAAAAAGGAGGACAAAACCAGGGGATATAAACTAGACCTTCACAAGTAAGCATGCAAGTCTCCCTTGTATCCTGCAAAGGAGAAGATTTTGGTTCTGAAGATTTTTCATCCTCCCTGCTTCTATCAAGCTTTTCATCAGAAAACATTTTAGCCAAACCATACAGGGTCTCCACAACTTCTTCCTCATCTTTGGTAATTGAGCTAGAGACCACCCGCCTTACAAACCGGTTTGAGACACCACCTTGCTTCTGCACAAGCAAGGATATAATACCTAATTAAAATCTTATAAAAAAGGAGCAGAAGAATAACTTGTCCACATATCCTTAGTCTCTTGGAGATGACTGACCCTGTTCTGTTTGGGTTTCTTTGGGCCTTTGGTTTGAGGCAATTCTATCTCAGTGGATGGTTGGTGGAGTTTCTTTGCATCAGGCAAAGGTGGAGAAGTAGATTCCCGGATACGCTTGTTTATAGCTGTAAAAACAAACAATATAGAGAAAATATGCCTAAGAGAAGAACAGAGAAGCTAGAAGAATGATCCTCCAGCATAATCATTTAATATCTGTAAATTAAAAAAAAAAAACTCATGGCATATCATGCTCAGAAGTTAATTGACCGATCCTCCAGCACAATTATTAATTATCTACAGATTGAAAAAAAAAACTTTGGCATATTGTGCTCAATGCTTTTCCTTTTGAGAAAACACTAGGAAAAATAATAAGCAAATCACATTTCTTCTCAGAGAAAAAAAGAAGAAGAAAAGAACTGGACATGAGATTAAACGCCTAATTTCAATCTTGATTAACACACGCGTACCTGAACGCTGCTTCCGGGGAATGACAGATTGAACACCGATGCAACCATAGAATGGCTGTAGAAAAAAATAACCATGCTAAGATCAAATTTCAAATTTCAAATTTGTATTTTAAAAAAAGAAAAAAAAGGCATTCCTTAATTTTCATATCTGTGCTCTCAAAAATCAGAATAGTTCACCTTTCTCTGATGCTTAATTGTCTCACAACTATCAGTAGCTAAAGATGATGATGGTGATGGTGGTGGAGGGTGTTGAAGCTCCATTTCTCCTTCAGACCCACCAACCATTTCACTATCTTTACCACTTGAACTTGTTCAATTCAACAAACTCACTCCTCTAACTTTCTTCTTTTTCTTCTTCAATTTCTTTGAAATGCAAAAATCCCCACCATCAATAGAAGCTGCAATTTAAAACAAAAGGGTCATAAATAAATAAACAGAAGGGTAACAAACTGGACATATTATCTGCAACTCTTATCGCAACCGCTACCTAAGAAATACACAAGACACTACACAGATAGAGACAAAAAAAAAAAAAAAAAATTTGTTCTCTTTCTCCCCTCAAATTTAATTCATAAGATAAGGCTCATGAAAATTCAGTAATTACATAAGCTATCTGTGTTCTCATATTTCTTATTCGGCTACCGGTTTACAACATCTCGGGCCTTGTTGTCCATTTCTGAGAATAATGACACATGGGATCGAAAACAACTTCAGAGGCTCAAATATCATGGAACCCACAGCACCAAAAATTCCCCAAAATGATTGAAAAAACGACCCGGATAATCAGATTGAGAGAAAAAGGTCTTAGTTTTAATTTTTCTATGTAGAAATCAGAAGCAGAAAAAAGTAGTCTTCCGGAACTAAAACAAATCCATCTCTCTGCAACTCCACAGAAGCTCTAGAAAGAAAAAGAAAGAGATTCAATCAAAAAAGGAAAAAGGCGAATTTGTAGCATTAAAAATTGAGAAGAATCAGGTTCTTCTTCACGAACTAAAGCAGAAGAAGAGACATCATATATAGCAGCTTCAAAATATCTCATGATAAAAAAAAAAAAAAGTTGAAAGAAAGAAAGAAAGAAAGAGAAGGTTTCCAAAAAGCTCAGATACCCATGAGAAATCCATGAAAAAATCGACCGAATCATGTAAAAATAATAATAAGAAGCATTAATTACTCCACGAATATCCTTGAATAATAGCCCAAATCTCAACAACCAACCCACAAAAGAATCCACATTTTTTCTTTATACAATTCAAATACCACACTAAAAAACAGAGACCCGGAAGCTCCTCATTTGCTCTTACCCAATTTCTACTTTCAATCTTCTACCATTTTTTTTCTTAAGAAAGGAAGGACAGAAAATTATAAACAGAGACAAAACCAAAATCATGGATTTATTCATTGTAAGCACTGTTGAATTTGATTTAAACTTACAAACAACAAAAAAGAGCAGGCAGTAAGTAAAACAAAGAGAGAGAGAGAGAGAGGAAGAAAGAAGAAGCTGGAAAATCTCATTCCTTTTCCTTTGTTTCTGAACCTGTTTGTCTGTCAACCTCAAAAATTGCTACATAAATACTCAACTGAAAATCCCAAAACGGCGCCATTTTAAATGAACCTAAAACGGTGGTTATTATACCTCATTTGTTATTTATTATTATTAAAAATTTATAAAACATTGAGAATGAATGATTTTGGTAAATACATTTAAAATTACTCAATATATATTATAAGGTTAAATACAAAATTAATTGACGTGTGTACTGATAAATAGAAACTGCAGCACGAATTGCACTAAAACATGTATTGGCACGTAATTTAATAAATATCTGTAAAGCTATGTAATTTATATTGCAGTTACTATAATTAATTTTAGTGTATGGAATACATTTATTGCTCTATATTCAAGTTAATATCCAACGTTCTGGCAAAAATAAAAAAAATAAAAAGTTAACATTCAAATATATTGTAAAATTATAAATGGTCACGAGTTACTGAAAAGTCATGTGTTTGAGTATTATCTGTTTATTTATTTTTTAAATATATTATATACAAGTTCATAAAAAAAAAAAAAAAAGTTGTGCCTAGGATATAGAGTTGAAACTCAGCTAGTGTCCTGACTTCCCTAAATCATCTTAGAACAGCTCTACAACGATCCAAGGGTTGCGTCCCATCCTCCTTGTATGCCACGTGGGAAATCTTTTATTTCTCTTGCCTCGGTAGGTGTAGAAGTACACGCGGCACACATGCATGCGGACAAGCTTAATGAAATATCAGGTTAATATACATCAAGATTTACTTCTTCTTCTTTTTTTTCTTTTTTTCTTTTTTTTTTTTTTTTAAGTTGTATCAAAGTTTACTGTCATGTATTTATATCAGGATTATTAGATTCAAGTAAAAGATATTTTTCTTCCTTTTATAAAAGTTTTTTTATATTTTTAAAATTTATTATTTGATACTAGGATAAAATTATTTTTAGTCTAATTTTTATATTTAGCTATCAAGTTAGATGAGATAAAAAATAATCTCATTTAATATTTTTATCTCATATTAATGGGATAAAATAGTGATGATCCAAAGTTTAATATTAATCTTTTTTATCCTTTCGTGTGCGCACAGATATATTTCGCTTTTCTTCTTCGTTCATATGTACTCTTCTTCGTTCATATGTACTTTTATTCGTTCTTTGTTATTCATTCTCTTTTTAAAAAATAAAAATAAAAACTTAAAAATCAAGTTTTTCGACTTCAATAGCAAAACCAGATTTTGTGTTTTTTTTGAAAAAAATTTAGGATAATTACTAGTTAATTTCTGAATATTTTCTGTAATAAATGTGATCAATTTAAAGTGTTTTTCAAACTTATGATAACATTAAAATTAGTTAAATCATATCTTATTTTATTCAATTTTATAAAAATAATTTTACCATATTTCACACACCAAATTAACCCTAAAAGCAAATACAAGAGAATATTATCTACGGCATAAAATTTAAAAAAAAAAAATTCTGGTTATCTTCAAAATATCTTTCTAGAATTAGGTTTAATAAATTAATTTATGTTAAGAGTTAATTCATACAGAGTATGATGAGTCTCTAATCCAAAAGAAAAAAAAAAAATTGGAGAGTATCAGAAACGTGGTTGAGAGCCGGATTACTTAGGGACCTCTCGGGAGTAAAGAATCAGAGACGGTAAAAATGGAAAAGGGAAGGTCGTTTTCTTAAGAAGAGAGGAAGTTATGATTTGATTCCCTGTGAGGGAGACACTCCAGCCCGTCGCCGCAGACTGTAAAGTCACGCGCGCTGCGTGACTTCCTTCGCCCATTTCTAATGGATCATTGATCATGGATCATAAATCATATTTAATGTCTTATGATGCCAATTTACGACTTTCCTTCTTTCCTTTTCATATATGACGAATTTGTCCTCGCCTGGCTCGCCATAGTATTTAAGATATATTTTTCTTTTAAATATTTGATTGCTTATTTTATTTTTATTTTTTTTATATCGATTTTTCGATTCTAGAGGTGTCTTTTTCTTTTAGAGGAGACTAATTTTTTTAAACTCGAATATAACAAAAGCATTTGAACTGACACTCATAACAAAAATAAATAAATGAAAACATGTTCAAATACGTTTGAGCTTGTTTATTTCATATTGAGTACTCAATATATATTATTATATGCTGTGATAATACAATTTAGTGACACACTACTTTATAATAATTGGTTGATAAATCTTATACATGTGTTTTAAGTTATGTATGATTTCTCAAATTATGTATATTATATAAGATTTAACTATCTTCATAAAATGCATTACTTTTGTGTCTTGTGTAAATGCGTCACTTTCAATTTTTTTTAAATTAAAAGTTGATAAAGCATGACTATTTAATTCAGTATTTTTAAATTATTATTATTATTATTTATAACTTGAACTAAAATCGTGTAATTAAACTTCATGTCAATTTTCTTTCCAACACAATCCAATATTCTCACTTTGAATGGTTTTCTAGCCATGAACTATTTGCACGGGAAAATTTAGTTCAGTTAATTTATCTTGAACAAGTTAAAGAAAAATAATATTTATACTAATGCATATTAATGAATAAGATTAGGAAACAATTTGTAGCTATTGTTCAAAAAATAAATGTAGCTCATCTCATAAGTTGAAATAAGGCTTTGTTGTTTTGGAGAGGAAATAAAGTTTGTAAAAGTAGAATATTGAGTTAGAGTTAACAACAAATATATATTGTCAGGAGTTGAATATCTATTTAATTGGTGAGTATTTTTAATTGATTTCCTTGTTAGAAACTTTGATAATTTGTATTTACAAAGTATATATATATATATATATATATGTAAATAGTTAATAGAAAAAACTGAATTTTGAAAGCTCATTGGGAGACATCACTCTCTCTTCTCATTACAACTTTTTTTTTTTTTTGAAAGCTCTCTTGATTAGGACTTGTCCCTAAGGATTAGTCGATGTTTCTAAATTGATTCAGATATCCCAAATTATAGGCAATTAAAAGTGTACATATACTAAGGGTGACAAAAAAAAAAATGTTTGAAGACACCATATTATAATAAGAGACTTGCAAAATGCCATTATCTCATATGGTTTTAAATTCAAATACAAAACTTTGTCCCTATCTTATTTAGTTTTACTCAATGCTTATAAAAGATTTGATATGCAAGTTGGACTCAATAACTTAGCCTCTCAACTTAGTGGGCCTCTTGCTTTGAGAAAAACAAAACTTAGTGGCCTCCGATACATCAAGATTCAAGAGCCTCTTCTACATGGTGACTAGGCTCGGTAGCTCTTCCACCGAGTCCAGTAAAAGGAAAAAAAGAAACAAAGGATATGTAATGTCTATATTCACTTTATATGTCTTTACTTATGGTTATAGCTTTTAAGTTGAAGGTTTCTAATATGGTGTCATAATTTTATTAAAAAAATGCTAAGGAGATTGAAATTTCAACATCGATTGCTACAAATCTAATATGAAAGCATTCACATCAGATTTATAATTTCATTAAAAACTGTAATGTTTTGATGTATTAAAGTTAAAAGTTAAAGTGATAGTAGCAATTAGTACATTATTATCAATTCATATAGCATTGCTCATTTTATTATTCTTTACTTCTTGATAAGCATTTTGCTTGTTTCTCTCATTTGTCAATCTAATCCTCAGCTATACCTTTCGAGTCAATTCATTTCTGATAATTAATGCATCAATATTGAACTTAACCACGTCCAGTATTTTATAATTCAGCCATTGCCCTGTATCTCATGAATCCCTACTAAATATTGTTTGCAAGTCATGCCGAATCATTCAGCTTCCCCAGATCAAACAGATCTAACCCATTCAGCTCCTACTTTCTAACTGCAACTTCTTGGATCCATGAACGTGTTGCTTCTAACCTAATCCATCAAACTACAAATAATACAAAATATTTCACGTCTTCCTCGCTCTGTAACTTAGAAAAAAGTAAAAAACACCAACTCCCGCCAAGCTTTGTCAATCAAACGTTCATGCTCCACCACTGTGTATATATATATGTACAGATCTTGGGCCAGTTAAGACAACAAGAACAACTGGGTTTCATCTTCTAGTTGTTTAGTAATAAGTGGCAGAGCAGAAAAAATGGCAAGTGAAGGAGAAACTACACAGAGAGGAGGAGCCTTGCCCAAGATGCCCAACTCAGGAAAGGCCACTATTCTTGCTCTTGGCAAGGCCTTCCCTCACCAGCTTGTCATGCAAGAGTTACTTGTTGATGGGTACTTCAAGAACACCAAATGTGATGATCCTGAGCTCAGACAAAAGCTGACTCGACTCTGTAATTAACCATCTCCCTAAACCTCTCTTGAATTCTTTCATTTCGATAATATTTATATATCTTTTACTTGATATATGTAGTTGGGCCTCTACTTATAGCTTGTTTATCTCATTTATCAATCACGTTTTTCCTCGGCCATTATAAATCTAGTTTACATTACATCATGTACGTGAAGTGAAGGAAAGTGTTAATATCTATCTATCCACTTGAGATGAATCCGTTTGTTTTGCTCATTGAAATAATTAACTGTAATTTGATCTAAGCTTTGATAATTTGAATTCTGTATAGGCAAGACAACAACGGTTAAAACAAGGTATGTGGTAATGTCAGAAGAGATTCTAAAGGAGTACCCAGAGCTAGCACTTGAGGGCCTTCCTACAATAAAACAGCGCTTAGAAATATCTAACAAGGCAGTTACAGAAATGGCAATTGAAGCCTCACAAGCTTGCATCAAGAAATGGGGAAGGCCAAGTTCAAACATAACTCACTTAGTTTACGTCTCATCCAGCGAAGCCCGATTTCCCGGAGGAGATCTTTACCTTGCAAGAGGCCTCGGCCTGAGCCCTGAAACAAGCCGGGTGATGCTATACTTCCTGGGCTGCTCCGGTGGCGTTGCTGGACTTCGTGTTGCCAAAGACATCGCCGAGAACAACCCTGGTAGCCGGATCTTGCTAGCCACATCGGAGACCACCATAGTTGGATTCAAGCCTCCAAACCCCAACCGACCCTACGATCTTGTAGGAGCAGCTCTATTCGGGGACGGCGCTGGAGCTATGATACTGGGCACTGATCCTTTACCAGGCATCGAGAGGCCTCTCTTCGAGCTTCACACGGCAATCCAACACTTCTTGCCGGACACCGAGAAGACAATTGATGGGAGACTCTCAGAAGAAGGGATTAGTTTCAAGCTAGGAAGGGACCTTCCTCAAATAATTGAGGATCATATAGAGGGGTTTTGTGGTAAGTTGATGGGAATGGGAGCTGTTGAGTTCAATGATAAGAAGTATAACAATATGTTTTGGGCAGTTCATCCTGGCGGGCCGGCGATATTGAATCGATTGGAAAAGAGGCTTGATTTGTTGCCGGAGAAATTGACGGCGAGTAGAAGGGCTTTGATGGATTATGGGAATGCTAGTAGTAATACCATTATTTATGTTTTGGAGTACATGATTGAGGAGAGCTTGAAGAAGCAGCAGCTGCAGCCTGAGGAGAAGAAAGAAGATGGCGATGATGAATGGGGTTTGATACTTGCATTTGGGCCTGGGATTAGCTTTGAAGGAATTCTTGCAAGAAACCTCTATGTTTCACAGTAGTTAGTTTTCTCATTATATTTCTCAATCAGCTGAAGAAGTTAGTTTTTGGATTTGATTGTTCATGAGAAGAAGAATTTCAATGAAATAAGCCATCAGAAATTGAAATCTTATTAGAAATTTGTGTTTTCAATTACAGAACTTGGTGTAGTATTTGTTAGTATTGTATCTCCTCCATCACATCAATCCACCCCCACCCAGTTCCCAAATCAAACAAAACTAGAGAACAAAAAAAACTAAAAACTTGCATCAATGGTGTCAAAGAATGACACAAGAAATTACTCATTTCCTGCAGCCAAAACAAACAAATTAAGGACTAGTTTTCTGAAAAAAACTCAATCCTCTTCTTCTTCTTGAAATCGAAGATGTTTTCCTTCTGGTGTTGGCATACCCTTCAAACGTAAGACGCTAGGTGAGACGCTAGCATCTTTAACCTCTTCCTCTCCTTCAATTTCATCATCACTGTTGTAAACAAATCGAGTATGTTTGCCTTCAAATGCAGGAATTTTCTTCTCCTGCACACTTATCTTGCTCAATCCTGCGCAGAGTTCATCTAACAATCCTCCCTCCTCTCCTTCTTCATCATAGTCCTTTTCTTCGTCTTCATCGACATAATCTTCTTCCACAATAACCTCCTCTTCATCTTCATCCTGAATGCTACTTGCATTAACCTGAATGGACCAAACAGAAGCATCATCTTCGTCCGATGATTTCTCCTGACCGGCGGCGCTCCCTTCTTGGGATGTCAGTACAGAAGAGCAAGGAGAGGAAGAATCAGAAATCTCAGATTTCTCAGAGAAATCAAACAACAGAGATCGAGTTAGACTCTTTTCAGACTCGAGAAGATTCTCCTGTTTTGATCCTTCTTCAATGGCCGTGATGTCCTGGTTAAAGCAAGAATACAAGCAAGATCATCAATTATAGAAAACCCCAATTTGAAATCCTTTACATTGATTATTCTGATAAAACTCTGAAGTACCTGCCGGATTTCTTGATCTGCTTCAGAAGGTGTCACAGAGACCAATCCATTGACCTTGACATCAACATCTATGCTGTAGGAGAGATTGGGAACATTAGGCGTGTTCGCGGGCGTCGGAGCAAGAAGCCCAGATGGGGATTTCACAATTTCTTGAAGATGATGAACAAAGGGCCGTTGATGATGATCAAAAGAGAGTTTCACAAGCTCGGCTCCTTCTTCAACCTTCTGCAAAAGGGTCTTAACCTGACCTCGAAGCAAGGTTTCACCGGAACCAGGAGTCTTCTTCAGCTGTTCCTTCTTGGCTTGAGACAAAGGGGTTTGCAAGAAACCCATTGCAAGCCCAGTAATTGGAGAATCATTAGTGATATCAATTAGTGCGGATCGTTCAGGCTTCCCGTTTCTTTGTCTTGAAAGAACCGCTTCGGATTCGTCGAGCTTCCCTGAGAAAAAGATTAAAGAAGAAACTTAGCAATGCAAAGAAACCTTCCATTGAAAATAAAAAAATTAAGATTCAATGATAGAATAAGAAAAATGAAATGAAGGAAAGGATGATTCACACACCAGATGTGGGAATGCCACTCATTGTAGCTTTGACCTGTGATCTTGTAACTCTTCTTGTTGATGAAGGCGTCTCCATTGGATCTTGAAGAAAAATTTAGAAAACAAATCGTAGGAAAACTGAAATCTAAAGGGCACAGAGAAGAACAGGGTAAGAGAAAAAGGACTTTCTAACGCAGGAAAATCTGAGAGAGACGAGAGACTACAAAGATATTCGTGGGCAGTAGAATAGTTTTGGTGTTTATAAGAAAGATTTGAAATGGGAATCCAACGGTCATATGACCGTTGGAAGCTTGAGCGGCGTCTATCGGTTCGGACCATTTTCAAAACTAGCCGTTTGACAGCTAGGCATATGGAAGGAAAATAATTTAATAAGATTCATCGTAATTAGATTAGTTTAGTTCCCCGAGATGAAAAAACCAAATCTTGAAAAGATATAATAAGGGGTATACTACAGAAAATTAATCATATTTTGGCATAATAATAATTTATCTCCTAATATAAAACTTAAAAATGGCTTGGTAATGGAAACAAACTTTGCAAAGATTTGTACCATTAATTAACACCAAGCCCACCAGGCTTTTTCAATTTTACGTATAGCCAAAGATTTGCAAAGATTTGTATACATTGATTATATAGAAGAAGCTCCCAATACATTTCGTTGTCACGCTCATTCTTGTGCTTAATAGTAAAATAATATAATTATGAATTGTTTTATAATAGTCGAAATTTGAATCATGCATCTTTTCATAAAAATAAAAAATGAATCATGCATTAATCTAATTAGAGGGAAGCCAAAGATTATATTAGAGCCTTAATTAATGGTGATTCTGACCTTGTGATCAACCTGGTAATTAGTCCTTACCTCATAATTATTCAAATGAATAAATTTTATTTGCACTTCTGGTAGATACAAAATATTCTTAACATAGGTGATGATTTATCCTCCTCACATTGTAGAGAATAATCCTCTAAAAAAAATAAAAATAAAAAAAGTTTGTTTTTTTTTCTTAAGTACAGAAGATTATATTTTAGATTTATCAACTTTTATTTTATTTAGAGATTAGCAATAAAGTTGAAGTTAGATTTAGAATACTTAGTAAAATTCGATTTCTATGACATATATATACTACATTGTAGTCATGTACGACTCAACTCAACTAATTTTTTTTTTTAACTATTTAAGATCAGCCACCAGAACTCATTTCTTCTACTATGCTTATTAAGAGTTAAGTCGGCATTCAAATTAACCTCCTGACCCTACATGTAATTTGATGGTAACAATGTATGAAAATTAATAGTAGCTGATCCACTTAGATTGACTTGCACGATTCTTTGTCACGAGATTATAACCAGGAAAATATGAAAAGACAAAATCAATCAACTTTTTTTTTTTTTTTTTGTATAATAGAAAAGGCCAGCAGCAAGCTGGTGCAAGAGGAATTGACTATTTGATAAAATCTCATAGAGACTTTGCTAATTAAGTTTTAATATCCTGATTAAATCAAACAGGCTAAAAGCTTGTAAGAGAAGGGATTATAATGTTAAAGAATCATTTTCTTTCCAAGGATCATCCGATCTATAAGACCTCACATGGAAGAACTCGTAGCATTCGGTAACGAAATCAATTCAATATTATCCAAGTATGAATTTAAATTCATATGTTTATGCCAATATTTGTATCATTTATAGAACAAAAAGCATATATATATATATATATATATAAAATGTGTGTGTGTGGGCGCGCGTGCGCATGTATATTCTATTCTCCTATACATGCAGTGATCCAAATTACAACTGAACATGTAATTAATTATATACAAAATTACTCACCGTTAGATATCTCAAGCAATTGGTATAGACTATATCATGGAATAAGTATTTCAATCACTTTCTTAAGTGTCGCTTAAAATTTCGTAAAAAAGTTGTTATTGCACACTTAGTCACTATTCTCAAAGGCAAATTAAAAACAGTTTTTTTATTTTTAAATCTAATCTTAATTTGTTTTGCCAATCAAAACTTGAGGGCTGGGGCATTCCACATGGGAAATCCAACTTCTTGTTGATAGAGCACTCAGTTCTTTGACATAGAATCCATAGACATGATTACAGATTGAAAGTAGGGGAAGATCCTGGGGTAGGTGGTACTTGCAATATCTGTGGCATTCATTAGTTGCATATATATGAATTGGTGCGATCAATTACTTGTAAGATCCTCCACCATACATGTGGCATGCTTCAATTTTTTTATTTTATAACAATTTGGGAGTAGAGCTAAAAATACAAAAAAGGATGACAAAAAGCCCCATTTTAAGAACACGCGTAGTGTTCTTCTCTGCCATTACTAAAGCAATAGCATGGGTGGCAGTTCCGCATCTCTTCTTCCTTGTAAGATTATAGTTCCACAATGAAGATTGGAGAACTAACAACTACAGCACTAGAAACTTGAACTCTCTCCACCTGTAAAAGAGGGAGGACTGCCAGCCAGCTGAAAAAGTGTTTGTTGGCTTGCATCGTGGAAGTTGGAAGAGAGATCATTTATTAATGACTATAGTAAGTTTAATTGTCTTTATTCCAGCTGATGATATTCACCATAAAGTGCCGAAAGTGCTGTACATAAAACTCGCTTGCAAACTTAATTACACTCCCAAAGTCCAAATATATTCACCAGTGACTGCAAGCAGCTGCCTTATTATAATATATACTAGCTAGCTATTAGAAATATTACAAGAGAGTAAGAACCAAGAAGTGGTCAATTATGTAGCTAGTTCTCTCGACACCTGTGGTACTGGTGGCCGGCTCACTTGTTTGAATTCAAGGACACTTACGTCGACCACCATGGGTGGTCATGGTGGCGTAGCAAGAACAAGCATCATAGTTGCCAGAAGTGCCTGGAGGAACACAATTGCACCTGGCACAACACGTTCCACAAGCCCTGTGACAGAGGTTAGGCCTCGAAGACAACCTGCACCTCGCTGTACAAGCTGCACCACAATCTGCAACCCACCCCCGCAAAAAAAAAAGAAAAGAAAAAGAGCACATACCCATATATATATTTAAATTCCATTAAGAAGCCAAACTAATCATCAGATGAAGAAGATCATGATGTGTCTATGTATGCATACCAATGGTTTGGAGGAGGTGCCTCTGTGTTCCACTGCTGCTGCTTACCTGCAACCCCATGCAATTAGGCACATGATCAAGATCACTTATAAATTAGACAATAATAATAAATTGATGTCCCGAAACAGAGGAAGAATTTAACAAATTAGAGAGATTTGAAGGAACTAGCTAGAGATCCAAGTAATTAAATAATATACCAAGGGATCAGAGCCATGTGGTTCCACAAGATGGAGGAAAAAAAGAGAGAGGAGAAGAGAAGCAAAGAAAGCTTTGAAGAAGGCGGCCATGGTGGTATTAATTAAAAGGGCAAATAAAATTAATTGTACAGATGAAAGTGAAGACTGAAGAGATAAGATATATATATAAGAAATTAACAATAGCTTGGTGTGCCTTCAATTTGATGAGATGGGTTATATTTATAGGGTGGAGATATGTGTGGTGAATCAGGGGAAGGCGCGTACGAGGACGGGAACATTCCCTTGTTGGTTAATTTGGTGAAGCTTTCAGGCTAGAAAAACCATTAACAAAGCCAACTGTTTCTCTTTAAGAGAATTAAATCTTTAATTTCTAAGCTTCAATCTAAAGGCATTACAGCTAATTTAGTCATCAGCTTTATTAGCAGACTTGATTGAAATGGGTAAAAGCAAAATTCTAATTGAGTTTGAATGCAATACGTGAGAAATAAGAATGAAAAATACTAAACCAAAACAAGAAAAGAAATTAGAGTGGAGAATATTATATATAGGTAATTTTTAAGAATATATACATTTAATCGAAAGGCAGAATACTTTGCTGATCTTTTAACAACCCCCCCACCCTCTCTCAACCACCCTCTCTCAATAAATAAATAAATAAATAAACAAAAGAGCAAAGTAGTTTATATATTATTAGAAAATGCGTTTTAACATATATAACACTTATAATAAAAAAACCAAATTTTAAAACTTATATGTATTATTTAGGCATGGATTCGGTTAGGTCGGTTTAAGGTCAAAATCTAATCCAACCTAAATAATTTAGGTTGTTAAATTTAAAACCTAACCCAACTCAAATAGTTCAGGTTCGATTTTAGTTGGGTCAGTAGATCAGGTTAGACTTGAACTTAATTTTGATAACTTCGAACAATAATTTATAAAATAATTGCTATAAAATAAATTATGATAGCCTTTTTTTTTCAATATTTACAGTATGCTATTACAATGACTTAGATTGATAATTATAAAACTCATGCTCATGATGATGATCAAATTCTCTTGTTGATTTATATCTTTAAAACTTGAAATGAACATAACTTGTTACAGAGGTTTACTTTTACATAGCTAAAAAGTGTCAATTGTTAAACACTAAAAATTATTATCGAGCAGAGCAGTTGAAAAAACACACATAAGAACGAATAAGGTAAAATAAGTAAAAGACACAAGTACACAGTCAAGCAAAAAAATACACAAAAAAATTAAAAAAAAATTAATTTTAAGTTATTATGATTGTTAAACTCCTCATTAATAAGCTTTTTTTTTAATTACTAAAGCTCTAAATTATAAATATGTAATTGTAGAATTTATGACTTTGAGATTAATACTAATATTCGATTTAGGTCGGGTTATTCAATTTTTTATGGATTAAACTCGTGACCCAACCCAAATTAATTGAGTTAGATATTTTAGAAGCCAACCTAAAACAATCCAAAAGATTTGATTCAATTCGATTTTTTATGGGTTAACTTAACTTAACCCAACCTAAAACAATCCAAAAGATTTGATTCAATCGAATTGATCTGGTCGGTTGATTAACAATCCCTGGAGTAAGATGGTGGTTCCGGAACAAAAGTTAAACTTCTAAAACATTCTCTTAAAGTTGTCGCCACTCGCCGCTCGCCACTCGTAAAATTGCAGCAGAAGCTATCTTTTGCCGCGTCAACTCTCAACGTAGAAAAGCTATGTTGACACTTGATATGATTGTCGAGGGGAAATAAGTTTCGTACGAAATTCTTAATTTTTACGCTATTTAATTTATTTTGTTCATCTTAATATTTTTCATGTGCAGTGATTAATGTATAATATGCAAAATCGATGATACATATTGAAGGCCTCCAATAATTTCTAATAAAATTAATGAAATAAAAAAATAAATAATAAAAAAAAGCTTTGAACTAGGAACCAATTAAGCTGAACCGGCTGAAACTTGTCAATTTGAAGCGTTTTCATTGATTTGTGAAGCTTGATTTAAACTTTACAGGAGATATCCTAGCTAGTAGGTTGACAATGACAACAATCATGATAATTTGTTATATTGTATTTACATTTATTTTATAATATTTAAATTTGCAACCAATTTTAATGACCAGAGTCCAAGTCCCTTAGCTTTTTGCTGAGGTACTGATGCATGTATTTGTATCCTGGTCGAATTTTGTGTACAAAGATAACCCTAAGCTTTAATTACATGCGAGTAGTTGCACATTTATTTGTTTTACACCCAAAAAAAATAAAAAAATAAATAAAGAGATAATCGTGTGATGTGCATGTACACTACACATCTTAACCATGAGACCGTTTACGTACATCAAACTCGATAAATTCTTTCTTTTTATTATGCCTTTGCAAATATTACATTTCTATTTTATTTTAATAAACACACATACATACGTGCATACATTATTAAATTATTAATTAGAATTAAAATATAACAACAAATGATAGATTAATAATTAATGGCGGGTACTCTTAATTTCTCAAGAACATATAACTAAGTGGCCTTCCGTTCATTAGTAGCAGTAGCAGTAGCATGGTCGTCCTCGGAGGCTGATGAAGATTTAAGGGCACTTGCGTCTACCACCGTGAGTGGTCAAGTTGGCGTAGCAAGCGCAGGATTCATAGTTACCAGAAGTACCGGGAGGGACGCAGTTGCACCTACCACAGCAAGTCCCACATGCCCTCTTGCATAACCGCGGCCTCGAAGATAACATGCACCTCGCTTCACATGATGCACCACAATCTGCATACTCATGTAAACCCAAATTAATTTAAATTAATTAACTTAATTTCCATTCAGTATAATATAAATATTTATGGGGAACGAATTTAATGAAGATTAATCAAGATGTGTAGCAATAGCATACCAATTAAGGGTGCAAGGAGAGACCTACGTGTTCCAATTATGTTTGTTCCCTGCAACATACGTCCCAGTTAAAATTTATTAGGCAAAATATATATATTACTAAGATGTATTAATTATATCCAAAGGCCACTAGGGCGACTATAAGATGAGAAATGCTAAAATGACCCAACGATGATATTTATATTGATGTGATAAGTCGTCACGTCACCAACAAAAGTGAAAACAAAAAAGAAAAGAAAATTGGTAACCACTCATTTTAGGTATATATTATCATTAATTATGAATTGTTTTAGCATTTATAATGGAACAAATTAAAAAAGAAAAAAAAAATAGAAGGATAATGATCTCTATGCTTACCAAATGATGATGAGATTGGGCGAACTGAGGAGTTGCCTCCAGAAGTACAGCCAGGTGGAGGAGAGCGAGAGAGAGGAGAAGCATAGGAAGGAAAGGTTTAAAGAAGGCCATTAATTAGTACTGCAGAAAATGATGTCCAAATTAATGAAGACCGCGCGCACCAGTTGCTATATATATTGGAATTTGAAATGAGAGAGAAGAGGAGTGGTGTATTTATAGGGGAGTGGCAAGGCATAATTAGGAAGAAAGTTAGGTGAAGAGAGCACACATACGAGGAAGAAAACAAATAACTAAAAGTTTGGTAGTAGGTGATGTATCGATCAATGCCAGCGAAACTAGCTATAGGAGAAAACAAAACAAATGAAGTATCAGAATAAATCTTTTCCATGCTTTAGTGGCTTGTGGGGCTCTGCTTATCAATCTCCAGCTTGCATGCTCAATTACCAATGACACAAACTACATTTATTAAAATATATAAGTAGAACAATTTTGAGATTTTATTTTTATTTTTATTTTATGTTTATCTTTTGGGCATTTGGGGGAGGGGGGGGGGACTTGAAATACTGTGCCTACCGAAGCTGATGGGGGTAGGACACAGATTTGGACCAAACATTCAAATGTAGCAAAAAAGATTAGATAAAGTTTAATATTTTTGTCTTTGGAACTGCTTGTCAAACTTATAATTTTTGAGATATCATTTAATTAGTATATCCCCATCAATATTTCTTAATTAATCACAAGTGTGATATGATTCAAGAATTAATTAAGATCAAGAGCTCTATCAAAGACGAATGATATTTTTTTTTATTTTTAAAATTTAGGTGGTGTCCTGTGAATCGGTTAATACACATCATAGAGATTAATTCACTTTTAACAAGCATCACTAAAAAGATATGGTGTCACTCCACTTAATATCGTGTCAGCGTGCCTACATGTAATCACAATACAATAGCTTTATCTCAAGTAAAAACAGTGTCACTCTACCAAGATATGAAATCAAAAAAATAAGTAATGATATTTTATTACAAGAAAATCACTATACAAAAATATTTGAAAACACTCTTAAATTCAACGTTCTAAATGATAAAACATTCTAAAAAAAAGTGTCGTGGAAGACCTTTTAAGACGATTTTTCAATTAGTAGGTGAAATTCAAAAGGTTTTCAAACGTCCTTGTCTTGTAAATAGACTGAGTTAAATATGATAATTAGCCATCTACATGTGGATAAGATTAAGATATCGAGAGGCTCTTGCATGGCTGAACAACACATCACATTGATAAGACACTTAAATGGATATGTGTACATATATATATATATATATATGAGTTTAATAATTGAGTCTTATAGACCTAACACCCTCAAATTATTGGATCTTCCGAAGTCACCATCTGCTCCATCTTATCTAAATTATATCTATATTATTTAATGCAAATCAAACTAAATCTAGCATAATGACGCATTTGATTAATCAATTTATTTTCACATCTCATTATTTGTTAGCTTCATATATAATCATAACTTTCACAACTTCAATCTCGTAAACATAAAGAGATGAAAAAGATAAAAGATGTAGTTATTAAATTATTTTTTAGTCAAAATAAATATGCAAATGTTACATGTACGTGTAATTCATCTAAATGGTATGGGGGGCGATAGCAACACGTGCAGGTTTGAGTTTACAATCGTTTTGTTTGGAGTTGGCGGTTTAGGTGGGGGAGGCGAGAACAAGTGGAGGTATCTTACAGTTGTTGCCAGCCATTGTATTGAGATGATGCTCTACAACTGTAACCACTCCACATTTTGCCACGTATCACATCAATGGTAAGCGCTGACGTTGACGTGCTTTCATTCGCTGGTCAAACTTTGTTGGACCTGACAAAGTAACAATCTTCTTCCTTTATCTTTCCTAACAGGAAGATAACAAATCTTTCATTCTCGTTTGACGTACACGTGTCACGCTAAAAGAGTGTGAAATCATGAAATCACACACAAGCGCATACACAGTATCAACACAATAATAATAATATGGTATATCTCACACTTAGACGTGTCATGCTAAAGGAGCGTGAAATCATGAAAACACACGCACACACTATCAACACAATAGTTATATCTTCTTCTGTCATTGACGATATCTCTACTTTATAAATATTAAAAACTATCATTTTATATAATGCAAAAGAAATATTAGAAACTATCACTATCATATTTATATAATGCAAAGGAAATACCATAGGATAACTATAGTTTTTAACCATTTTATATAATGTCGTACATGAAAGTAATTATAAAATATAAGAAAGTATTTGGCCCTAATTAACGGAGTGAAATGGGAAAACCAAATTAATATAGAAAAATTTTATTCGAATTAAATTTTGTGTGGCAACCAACAACTTTGCATAAAAGTTGTTGGTTTCTTTCATCAGGGTTCATTTTAATAGTCTCAAGCATTTTTCCCTTCCACATGGCTAACGTCCATTAGCCTGAAAAAGAAAGAATATATATGTGCATTATTACCTCTGCTGTGCATAAAAGTTATTTCCAGATTGAAAATTATCATCTCCAAGTTACAATCGAGCAATTTCCACCATTATAGCAAAGATTTTAGCCTTCTAAAGTTATTTCATCTTATATTGCTATTATCTAAATTGCTGCCGAACCCCGGTCCCCTCTCTTAAAAATGGCTTCATCTGTATTCATTACAACATCACTATCTTACCATCCCTTGTATTTCATTTTGGGCCCAAACTGAAATTAAATTCTAAAGGTGACTTCAGGTCTGGAACAACTTCTAAGTGGGCCACTAAATCATTTTCCTAAGGCACCAATTAAGCCAATTAAAACGGAAAAGCAGTATAATCAGCTCTACAGAATTGGACTTCCAGACAGTTCTTACACCCACTTCTCGAGATCAATTCTTGCATTCGAGTTTGGTGATCATATAGACAACTGTAAGAGGATTTCCCGATCGACCCGCCAAAATATGCCAGAAGAGATGTATGTTGCAACTCAAGTTAATTCAACGGAGCTTAACGTCTTGCTAAAAAAATGTATCTATCAACCTCCTGCTACCCCAACTTTGAGACTGTTAAACAAAACAAGACTATAGAGCAGGGGGAGATGGTGAAATGGAGGAACTGAGTAAGAGCTTCAGAATTCCATAATCTATGTTGCCGACTGGCAAGCACACTTTGCTCATGTGGTGGTGCAAAAGAGAGCCTCAGGATCACACTACCCCTGAGGGAAGGCGAAGAACAAGCTGTCCGCCAACAAGGCTGCAAATGAGGAATTGAATGTATTAACTCCCAAATTTTCAACTTTGACAAAATATAGATGTAACAGTTCTTGTATAACTTAAAAGTTTTGTTACTCACCTTTTAACGTAATAGTAACAGAAATCTGCAAGGATGAAAGTTTGAACAATTTCGGAGAGAAGAACCATGGAAAGCCACAGACCATAGCCCAAAGCTGTCAGGATGTGCCCCCGAGTGTCTACGACCTGTTAAGATTATACAAGGCTAGTGTGTATTAGTCAAATAATCCAGTGCTGTTAGAGAATTATAACAAGAAGCATAAGTTTGAACGACTTTAGTGCTTGTCTAATGATCTATTTAATACAAAAGGAAATGGGGGCAGTGACATCAGATCCATTTGTAACATGGGCATACCAAGCGTACAAGACTCCTGCCACAGCAGGAAACTTTACCACGAATTGCGGAAAGGCTATCTATGGATTAATGTTTTATTAAAATAGAGAAGTAAATAAGGGTGGTGTAAGTTTCATTTGTGTAAGTAAACCATAAAACCAACATCTAACTGGCCCTACATAGGATAGGACCTGCAATTTTTAATGGATTGGATCAAAAATCCCAAATTTGGGCTGATTTTAGAACAGCCGTCTCCTGGGTGAAGAAAAACACTCAACCTAAACCCACAACCTCGTGGAGATGAACAACAGTTATTTTCAAGAGATAATTTCTTTTTCTTTTTTTTTTGGTAAAAGAAGACATCCAGAGGAATTGTTTGCTTAAATCAAACCTGAAGAACCCAATGGGCACAGCTCAAGAACCTCGCAATGCCCAATGCAAATACATAATGAGCTGTAAATGGTTCAACTATCTGAAACATAATTCAGTGGAAGATGAATTAGAGAGACATACTGACAATCCATACAAAAACATAAATATTATTGAGCTCTCCAGAAAATACCTTTGTGTTCTGCATCAGGCGCAGCTGCGGTAGCACTGAAACAGCTTCCAGATAAACACAGAAGGCCCAGCAAAACCTGTTGAAAATATGATGCGATGTTGACGGATGAATGAGCAAAGATAACACAGCACATGGGACCAACTACATGCAAATCAAAATTATGTTAGTCAAAAAATATAAAATGAAAATGACATTCACATGAGTTAAATACAAGAGTTACCAATGAGTGATGCTTATTCAAATGCCTTGAATAGAGCATAAATCACAACTAGAGGAAATCAATAGCCAAAAACTAAAATAAACAAGAACAATGTGCGCACGATAACCAGAATCACTAGCATCCTACAGCTGGACAATGGGATACAAAGCACCTCAGGCCACATGAAATTAATTATCAAAAATAGCACGTTTGTGCAGGCCTTGCAACCAGCAGGCAGCAGTATAAAGTAAACATCCTCCCTGCTAAATAATCACCACTACATTATAAAACTTTCAGCAAAAATGCCAGAACCCAATAGTTAGTAGGAATAAACATCAAACGTTTTATGACTGTTAAGGATTCTGCGAGATCGAGAAGATACTAACAAACCTATGGATGTGAAGAAAAAACTAGGAACAACCATCTTAATCCACCGGGTAGTTAACCAACCAACTAATAGTAAAGGGGGACTATCATTTACAGAGCCTAAAAACATCAACTAACCGTTATTTAACCAGTGAACTCAAAAGGCTATAGCAGTCAAGTAGAAGCCCGACACTGAATATCAATCATGTATGAAAGAGCTACATTGGAAACTTGGACCTACTTCCTGCAATACTAAAGAACTTAATTTACTACAGTATCTCTCAATGAACCTGCATTAGAAGGGACAAATCAGAGCCAAGAAAAAAGACTCCTTATGGTGAATCCCTGACTAAGGCATAGGGGTACTCCTTGTGCTCCCCGATTTGAAGTCAAGATAGAAAAGCATTCAGATATTCCATAAATCATTCACATTCAGATCGAAGAAAGATTTATAAACGGTAATCCAACGCTTGCTGAAACTCCTAATAATTCATGCATTTATTTACAAAATAAACAACCATGTTTAAGCCCAGAATATAGCTTTCACTCAAAAAGATGAATATGCACAGGTGATACAAGAAAAGCTCACCACATAATAAATAGAGAAGTTATCTTTATCCTCCATGTAAGTAGCCCTCAATTTAAAACGAATCATATAGATAACCCACAAGGTTGTAGCCAAAGTAGCAGAATCAAGCAGAGTGTGTATATCATATTCCATAACAACACTGCAATAGAGTCTAACTGCCAGAAAGATAGCTGTTAATTCTTGCGACTTGAGTGAAAGTCCTGCAACAAATTTAAAAAAACAATGTGAAAAAAAATATGCATGACAGTCAAATTAGGTCTACATGCTATAGTGCAGACTAGAATCTAGAAAATGGTGTCATGATAAAAAAAAAGAAAAAAAATGCACAGCAATGGCAAGAATTGCAGTTCAAGGTACAGGAAAATTTACTATGAGTTTTGTTCATATAAAAATGTACAACACAACAGATATTGCAAAGCTTCATTCTTCAGTAACATTATAGTAGAGTGAATCCAGCAGAGTTGAAGAAACAAACTGTGAAATAGGATAACAAAAGCATATCAAGCTATCATCATTTTCTATTTTCACATTTCCTTGCAAATACACTTATAAAACGTCCTCTGTTTTCTTCTATTAAGAAGGAAGCCTAGGCTAATGAGACAGTATGTGGAATTTTTTCTTAGTTTTGAAAAAACTGCGGCTAGAGTTTTGAGGAGAAAAAACTGGAAGGCGTTCTTTTTTCCATTTAAAAGGGGACCTTTGGAAATAAATGATCAATCACAAAAGTTGGAGAAGAAAAAAAGCTAGTTGGCAGTAGGTTCTCCCCAAAGCTAAATAATCTTTTTCAAGTAAAAGCTTCATATGTCAAAGGAGTGCTCCACCAGGTTCTACTTAATAATTTAAAAGCAGTTTCAGTCACCCAAAAAAAGGCCCAGAATGCAATTTCGTAAAAATATGGAAAAAATAAGGAAAAATAAATTCTATATCACTTGAGTGAAGATTACGCAAGCCAAAGTCAAGATCAATCTCACTTAAATGTTTGGGCAACTATGTATATGGCTAACGATTTTATTGCAAGCAATAAGCATCTGTGCTGGTTATTCTTTTCATCAAGGCACAAACAATCTCTAGACTCTACACATAAAGATTCCGGCTATATTAGATTTTTCTTCAGAGAAATCTTAAATGTTGGTGTTTTAGTGAAGAAATGAATTACAGCATCTGAGAAGTGGATTGAATTGGTGGATTGCAAACTTGATGGACTCTTAAGTATCTTATTCTAATTACTAATATGATACTACAATCAAGTTGAATTTATTGGAAAAACGAATTAAGCCAAGTAGTTTTTAGACTCCATGTATGTATACTTCCGTTGGAGTTACTTACCAGGACAAAACGTAAATGTATAATGGTGTGTTTGTTTGAGAATTTAGATTAAAAGTTTGATTTGATTAATCTAAAATGAATCAACAATGTGATCTAACAAATCTGAGATTCCAAATCTCACTTCCCCCTCATCTCAATATATTTGTTGTTCTGGTAGCCTGCATGCAGCAGGTTCACTGAGCAGGGCCAGAAATATAGCATAGGGCAAGAATGGGTTAAATTTCAGTGGTGTTGATTGGAGAAAATGGGTACTTTACCCAATCGGCACACCTCAGAATGAATGCAGTCATATTAAAGCACAATTTAGTGCACACGGAAATTAATCATACATTCATACTTGTGATTATAGTTCTCAAAATCTAAGTCTTCAAGTCAAACATTGAAATCCCCAAATACATATAAATACAAGTATAAAACTAAAATTTCATGTCACCCATCTCCTTTAGACTCAAAATGGATGTAACAAGAGCTATTTGGGAATAAAAGAGATCAAAGAAGAAAGACTAGCACGCCATGAATCATCTCCTTCTATGACTCCAAATGCAAGAAAGAAGGAGAATCCATGTTGTAACAGGAAAAATCAACCGATTTTATAGCATGGATGATGCAAGAGAAAATATAATTCCAAAAACTGTCTACCGGAAGACCGTACCAATCTATTCTAGCTACTTAACCTTTCGAATTGAAAACCCACCTCGAACACAATCTAAACCTCTAATCAGGTTTACCTACTGCTTCAAGTCACCAAACTGTTGATTGTTTCTACACAAATAAGTCTTAACTGTGTACACAATGCACCTCAAAGATATTTACAGTCTCCAGACTCTCCACAAACTACATTGCATGGACACTTCACACTTCAAATTGAACCCCCTACAGCACTTCTTTTGAACCAAAACAATATGTTTCAACAAATCCATGTCTAAAAATTCTAATGCAATTAAAAAAAAAAATTAAAGATGACTAGAAATTTTTTTTATTTGATTACAATTACAATAAGAGAACTAATTGGAAAAAGAAACAGAACCCTCAAATTCCCCTCATAACCAACCACACATTACTAACGATAAGGAAAAAAAATAAAAAAGGTCAATATCTCCCAAAAAAATTAAAAAAAAAAGAACAAAATTCAACAAAAACGGATGAAATTAAATCATTTCCCACACAAAATCCAAACTCCGGGGACAGAACGCGGCAACCCTAGCGAAGAAAACCAGAGAATCAAATGAACAGAAAGAAAAGCAAGCGAGAACTGATCAAAAGGGAAACAACCAGAAAAAGAAGAAGGAGAAGAAAGTAATTTAAAAAAAAAAACATCAAGAAATGATGATTACCAGCACAAGTCTTCTCCTTTATGAGCTTATAAATAAGAACAGAGATCCCAATGGCGTGAACGGCCTCGGCTGCAACGAAGAGGCTGTCGTGATCGTGAACGATGAATCTCAGAAGAACCAGCGCGACCATGCCTGCCACCACGCACAGAAACGCCTTCACTTTCGGAGGTCGCCGCCGAAGCCATGTCGCCACCCTCTGCACAGGTCTCTTCCCTCCCTTCATCTCTCCTCTCTCTCTCTCTCTCTGTCTCTCTCACAATTGCGCGGTAACAGTACGAACAACAGCAATAATAAGATTTAAGAAGTTGCAGAGCCTCCTTGGAATCGTCGTCCTCTATTTCGAAGACTTTCCTTTTAATTTGAAGCACATAGTCAGTTGGGCCAAATATGTGGGCCTGTTTTTTTGGGACGGTGGCTTGTAGGTGGGCCCATCTTCAGATTACGTGGTAGTAGCATTCATTTTTATGCTTGTCAGCTTGTGTAATTAAAATTTCGTGTTATGAACTAATAGTCACGTTAATTTATTTCATTTCTTTTCTATTATTATTTGAAATATCTTACGCTATTTTCTAACATATTAAAACTGTTTAATCATAGAAGTTAATAAGTTCGTTCCTATATGATATCATATGTAAATTAAGTGGGCAAAATGAATCAGGTTGGATCAGAGAACAAGCAAAAATAAGTGGTGCTCCTTCAAAATATGTAGCTCGAACTTGCTAGTATTCTTCTCCACTTATGATGGGCCACAGTTGAACGTCTGGTGAAGGACTTGGGATTCTCTTCTCAGAATGTATGTCATAGTTTTGTACTAAAACTGGCATTGAGTTGTAAAATCAATTTGAACAGTTTAACTTTAATTTTAAAAAAATTCTACGATTTAAAATAATTTGAATGGAGGTGAACTGGACCAGAAGTTCCAACATTGAGATATAAGGGAATGAAAAACCAAAGAAATCTAGAGAGAAGGATTAAATGATATTGAAGAAGAGAGAATAAATAGCAATCTACAAAACAGCTTATTAGTGGTTAAAAGATGATCTGAAAAAAAAAAAAGTAGAAAGTGAAAACACTTCCATCTCAACTGCACCTCCTCATTCAATAGCAAATGCAAAGAGGAGAGAGGCGTACTTAGAGAGATGGAAGGGTGGAAATCAGCAAGTCCATGAATTGGATCTTCTAAGGAGGGGCTTCATCTGTTTGTCCTCCTCCAATGACACCATACCCAGATGGGATGGGTCTTCAAGCATCATCTTTGCCACCAGGTATCCAGCAATTGACCAAGTTTGGAATTTACGCGCCTGTTTACCGATATATCTCCCAAGCTTTCCATCATAATATTCTGGCCAGTTGTCTTTTGACAATCGGCTCTCCGCAAGTTCAAGTGCACGCCTTGCTATCTGTGGACGCCCGGTCTTGATGCACGCAGCCGTGAGAAGCCACAAAAGCACTGGAGCCAAAAGAATGATTCATTCAAATGAGCTTCATAGAACATCCTCTAAAAATGTTTAGCAAAACTTGTGAACTCAATTAGCAACCAATTTCAATTAGTTGTTTGGTTGCAAGGACAATAGAGTAGAGGCTTACCTGGCCAAGATCCTCCATTGTGGTAACTCCATCTAGTATTTTTCGGGTCACACCCTGTTTCGATTCGCCATTCATGACTTTCAATGGCCGGATAGCAAACCTTTAGTGGCATTTCTCCGACCAATTCTTCCCAGCGTGATTCAATTAGATCCATTATAGCAGCAGACTGCTCAGGGGTTGCCAAAGAAGATAATATTGCCACACAATTACCCAAGGCAAACCAACGGAAGTCCATTCTTGCAGGACTCACATTTCCAATGAAGTAACCACCACGAGTTGGCATAAAATCGAACACCCATTCTGGAAGAGAATCAGGTATGACATTGAATTTGTTGACAGCAGTGTGAGAGTATTCCTCAGTTTTGAATCGATATATATCATTAAGCTGCTTAAGGTCAATCCAAAAGTAACTTCGCATATGATAGCTTAGTGCATGTAGCCGTTTAACTATGCGCTCTACAAACTCCTTGCCCTCATCATCTTGCTTAAGCAGAACTAAAGCACTCCTTAAAGCCATAAAAAACAGTGCTTGTATTTCAACAGGATACCCATAAACACCCTGAAATGTGGATACAGAGAATGCAGTCAATATTCAATTAACCATAGCCTGACCAAAGACATAATCATAATGGTGTTTGTTTTGAAAATCTGTACTGCAGTCATACAAATAAAACAAAATAATAATAATAATATTTAATACAATGCGAATCAAAAAGGTTGGGAACTTACCTAGAATTACTAACGAGAATGAGATCTCAAACAAGGGCATTCCTTGATATCATCTACAAAAAAGACTGGATAAGCATCCAGGCATTTTCAAGTGAATGAAGAAAACAAAGTTCGTATAAACATGCATATCAAAAACTCAGGATTTCTCGGCATAAAGTAGAATCCTTCCTCTTTGTAGTTCTATGTTTTTTTCTATTTTATAGTGTGTGTCTATGTGTGTGTTCTCTATAATCACTGTCAAGCTAATCTGAATCTGTACGAGGCTAAGAGAACATGTCTAGGCCAGATATATTATCCTCTTTTATGAAAGTTACGGCCACCACACTACCTCTTCCTGTAAAGATTTTTCAACAAAGTTCCTTGGTGGATAATATCTTGTAAAAAGATAATCCATCCAATAACATCAAAAATCTTCAGGTTCCACTATTTTTCTAAACCTAAGAATCCCCTTCCTATGTTCTCGACTGCTTGCAGGAGATTGCCAATGATAGTCATCGGCATGTGCAAGAGATCGCCACCAATAGTAAGGTTGTGAATGAATTTAGATCTACTTTGAGCGTTGAGCATGGGCTGCTCAAAAATGATTTTGGCATTGTGATATTCTTGAGCAAGTAATTGTAGGATTCTGTTTTCAAATGATTCACGCGAGATAAGCCAACTTCACATTCTTCCTTTCAATTCAATCTTCTTACTTTAACCACATATTCCAACCTCCGCATACTCTAAGAAGGAAAAAGAAAAAAGAAAAAAAAAAGTTCATGTAGAATGATGTTTTCTTCAAAGTTCAAATGCATGCAAACTGATGCTTAATTCACAATGAAAAGGACAACCTGCCCTCATGTGAAAAGGACAATCTTAATATTTTTTTTGAAGTGGTGGATTTTGTCAGTGGAGATAGAGCAACAATGGAAAGAAGAACCCTTCTCAACTTACATGCGGACTCCTTCTTGACACCCTATTCCAAATCTGTAAGAGGTATCACATTTTATATCTGTAAGAGGCACTCCATTTTGGAATTCGAGGAGACATTGTCATCCAATAAAGTAGCTCCTGCCTTGATTTCCATCAACGTGCTGGAAATCAGGAGCTAACTCATCAAAGTTAGCCTTGTCTAAAAGTGTAACTTCCTCAATAAAGAAGAGCTGGAAACTCGACAAAGGAGTTTCATAGGGACAATAGTTACCAGCAAGAAAGTCAGAAATCTCTAACAATAGATCTATGTCTATTGTTATCAGTGATCCTAAACTGTTTAGTAAGCAAGCTATAGGGTCAGATAATATTAAAAACCATCACCTCAGTGAACATCATGCTTCATCAATGCTCCATAATTGAAGTAAATCTATTCAAGCATTTTAAAGGAGATGAAACATTTATTGGCATAGATGAATTACAAGATTTGACACCTTTATTACACATTCATTAACCCAATTTACATCAATAAAAAAGGACATGCTATGCAGGGGCGTAGTCAGAAATTTTATTTAGGGTGGACTAAAAATTTTTTTTAGACAAACCTTGACGGTACAAGAAAAATTTATTGATTGAGATATGTAAATCACTAATATTCAAAGGATAGGCATGTGTAGTTCACACATGTAGTTGCAACTTTTACAGTTAGATTATCATTTCTTTTTTAGCAAGGAAAATACTAATCTAATTGCAGAAATTTGTAACTACATGTGCAACTACACATGTGTATCTATTGGATTATTTATTGCATCCTTTAAGATATGTAAATTGCTAATATCTAAAAGATAGACATGTGCAGTTATTTTGAATCTAACTAAACATTATTACAAAAAATCAACTAAACTTTTTGAAAACCATTTGACAACCTTATCTTTAACGCTAAAAATCGATACTTGAGTGATAAATTTAGAGTAGTAGGTTTTCAAGTGTTTAGATGTAAATTTTTTAATTGATTGTGATTATAATTTGTTGGATATTATTATTTAATAAATTAATATTTAATATACTTTATATTAAAAAATATATAAGAAAACTTAATATATATATGCTACCTTGGAGCTTACCTGGGCTACAGCCCAGATAAGCCCCAAGGTAGCTCCGCCCCTGATGCTATGCTTCTCAGGTCTTTTTTTCATTGTCATCTTCTTCATTACCAGCAAATCACAATAAGGTTTCATCAGTTAAGCTATTTCCTTGTGCTTAATGTACGATGTGTAAGTTCATTAGGGTCATAAGCAAATTTTTAAATATAAATACGCAAGCAGCAAGCTGACTTCTGGTACATGACACTGAACCTCTAGTCCCAATAATAGTAAGCTTTCCTCAATATTAGCTGAGCAAGATACAGAAGTGCAACAATAATGCAAGCATTGTTTAATTATTGCTACATTGCAAACTTTTCCAGGAAAACATATTAAATAACTCATCATCATGTTTACTGTATAATTGTACACCCGGGACTAGAGCAATGAACATTGGGATTTCCCTAGTTGTGGCAGGACTTCAGGATTCAATTACCAAAACACAAAAGAGCTCAGGATTTACAGCCTTATTAGCAGGGGGATGAGCTTGACTCTTCCTGCCATGTTTAGATTCAAGTTTTATGTAAATTTCTTAGAGCCTTTGCTTTCAAAATTCTGACTGACACCATAGCCACTCTAAAGACACAACCCACCAGAATTCATCATCACCTATGGCTGATCTTAGGTTTCCTCCCTCAATGATTTGTAGATATCATGCAAACAACCATGAACCTGTATGGAGATCTCAAATGCCTCATTGGAGTATTTTGTCCGCATCACAGATTAGTATAATCTTAGGATCATTGGTAGCATATTTTTCCTATCCTTACATGTGCTAATTCTTTTTCCAGTACATGGACATCTGTCTCTGAACAACAAATTTCACTAATATAAAAAAATAAAATGCTAATAAAGAAAAATATTCATTCTGAAAATATTAGCATCACTGTGGCATTATATGAATGTTTTGGCCCAAGGATTGATAGGAAAATACAAAAGCATATGAAAGAGACAACATAAAGAATCAATGCCAAGCATGAACTGCGTGAATGCAAATATAGGAAAAAGAAGCAGCGACAAGATCATAGATTGTAGAAGTAAACAAAAAAGACCACGAGATAGTACTTACCATCCTTCGGTCAACCATACAGCATCCATCAGCACAAAGCAAAGTGGGGAAAGTATCAAACCCTTCAGACAAGCATAAACTCAAGACTAGGCGCATGCCCCTTTGGCATTCAGGCATTTCAGCCAAGGAAGAGTCTCCAGTGGATTTTGTGTATGCCCGGAGCAATATAATCCACCAAAATCCAGAATCAACTGGTGCAACTCTTCCTATTGCACTCTCACCAAAATCTGCAATTAAAGTTTCAGTATTTCGAACAGGATCGTGCAACACTTTGAAACTAGCTGGCATTACACCTTCCCCTAACTTGAAAAGGTCAACCTTTTTCTCCCATGACTGCAGCCGAAGGGTTTTCAAGAGAAAATTTTTAACTACGTCAGGCTCTCCATTCATCAAAAAAGCCAAGGCACTTGGGACAAAGTCTCTAACAAAAACCTACATTAAAACAAGTTAGGATAACAATTTAATCAGCTCCAAAAAGTGTGCACGAGCCACCAAAAAAAGAAAAAAAATGATAACAGAAATTATTCTACTAGAAAATAAACTAACAGAAAAACTTTAGCGACAGATCTGCTTTTCAGTACTCACAATCACCTCATTTCAAACTCAATTGGCCTAACGTTGAAACATGCCTTACACCTGGTTCAGCCTAACAACTGTCTGAAACTATCATCGATTTTAGACACCCAATCAATGCTAGAACTACCACTAATCATAATAGGAACAGAGGTCACCAAATTGACTTCTTTTATATGACCTGTACAACATGCCTATGAACATCACAATCATTTGATCATTGTAGCAATGAATTCATTCAGATAGGGCCACTCCAAGAAAAGCAGCCCGCATATATTTTAATCAATTAGATGGACAAGGTATGAATGGTACAATGAGTTCAACATAAATTTAACCATGAAAAAATTGCTTCTTTTATATGTATTCTCAACTAACAAATTATAGTAACATGCAAAATTGCAAAAGATAACAATATTTGGTCCTCACATTAGTCATTAATTAATTTGAGTATTAAAAAAAAGAATGATAAAATTTTAATCCAAATTAATTACTCTGAACTAGCATGTCAGGACCGCATGAATATATGAATGACATTGATATCTGACAAAGGCATGTCCAACTTAATAAGGGGAAAAAAGGGGCTACACCTGATCATAGTTGAGACTTTCTTCAGAGTGGTCCAAAGCCGCAATAGTTCCAACCGGTTGGCCCCGAAAATGCACCAATGTACGCCGAAGAGCATCCCAAGCTTCTGTGATCATGGGATGCGGTTCATAGGAAACATTTGAGGTAGGGGAATTGAAACCAGACCTTCTACCAGGAGAATATACATTGTCGATGTGATCCAGGATTGTCCGAGGATTTTCATTTCTGGAAGAAAAAGAAGGAGATAAACCAACCAATAAGTCACCAAGAGACCTTTCATCAAAGGACCTCTGCCTCTCTATATTCAGAAGTCTAGACCTGTCGGCCAATTTCGAGAAATCAAACTCTTCGGCCTCTGTTGCAGTAGATAATGAATCAAGATTTTTTACATTTCCATTCTGACACACATCCGAAGTAGCTGAAGACATGACGAAGCTTTTCACAGATTGCTAAGTGTAACTTCGTGACGGTTCAAGAATTCAAAAATCTGCATTTAGTCCAACAGACGCAACAACGAATTACATAGGATAATCATCATAGATTCAAAAATTAACTACGCATAAGAACATTAACTATATCAAAGACTAGAATTTAGCAGGTCCTGAAGTCGATCAGAAACTAAAATAATTGCCAATCTTGGTTCCAAAATCAGAAACATTCCGAAAAATCACCTTCAATAATTTAGCATTTTCCAATCTAGAAATCTAGGTTTTCTGAATGCCTTCTAAAAATCCAGATATTAGAAGAAAAGAATCAGCATTTTTTAACCAATAAAAAACGGGTTCTATATCTTCAGATGTCACGGCTCGTATAAAGATCTAGCACCAACCAAATAACACGAAATTAATGAGAATTAACTAACATTTAGCTCTGTCTCACAAATCTCCCCAGAAACTCAGTGTTCTTGAAGCAAGAACTACGATTTGCATGCAAAATATAAACTTTAAAAGACAATGCCAGAAAAAATTTCAAGAAAAAAAAGCCAATAAACTCTTCGATCAGAACTAAATAGAAATCAAAACAAACAACAATGAATTTTCTTTCTTTCTTTTTTTCTTTTTTTCTTTTTTTTTTTTAAGATCCATGCATGATTCAGAATCAGAACAACATAATCATCACCAGCCGATCTCAGAAATCCGAAGACTCTTCTGTTTCTTAAAAACAAAAAGATTACTAGATTAGCAAGAACTTGCCTTGAAAACGGCAGATGATTAACAGCCATAAAGAAACGCCTGAAAGAAAGCCTGGCAAAGTGCTCTGCAAAAGTTTGTGTGTGGTGGTGTTGTTAGGTGAAGATGAGTAGGCAAGCAGAGACACAGCGGCTGTTGCTGCTGCTGCTGCTGCGAGTGAGTGACCGGATATTCTCAGTCGTCAAGATGGACGACCGGATGCGTCGGTGAATATCCCAGCTTTTTATTGTTATTGTTAATTAATTACTTCTCTATTACTTGTACTACTCTAGTCCCCAAGTGGATTCGCCGTTCATTTGGGATGTTGTTCTCTTTTTCGTGTTTGTCGCCTTTCTTCTAAAACTGATTGCTTTCTTTTTGGTAATTAGAACAAAAGAAGAAGCTCGCGTTCGCAACTCGCAGCTGTTTCAGCAGGTTGTGCGTAGTTCATTGCACGGTTGGTGACACGTAGCAAATGACGTAAACGTGTCCCTTGGTCCCTACAAAATCGGATCACGTGCATCGCACTCAGTCGCAACAGCTGATAAAGCTTTCTTTTTCTGTATTTTTATCGTGACCCGACGAAATAATTATAATATTTCAATTTAATAAAAAATATTTACAAGCAACAATGGTATGAAATAATAAAAAGTCATTTTTTTCTAAAAAATTGAAGTTGTTTGGCTTTTTTATATATTAGTGATTGTCAAGATATTTATTGTACATATTTTTTTTTATTTTTCTGTTCTTAACAACGTTAATGGTTTCTATTCAAATTCATCTTTGCTCAGTGTTTTTTTTAATAAATAATATGATATCTTATTAAAATGGTGTAATATTAATGCAATCTAAGTTAAATTCAATCTAATCCTTTGTATTGCAGCTATTAATGAAACGAAATTTCAATACTAATTAGTATTCTTAATTATTTAAAAACTTAAAATAAAGATACTGGCAATAGTAATGTTAAAGTGAATTTAAAACATATAAAATATGATGACGATTCAAACTCGAAAGAATATAATCAAATTCTAATGAAATCTTATCTTTGGTAATTGACATTTGCCAAACCTTCAACTAATTAATAATCAGAAGTCACGGTCTCATTCATTTGCATCTGTCCAAGAGCAGCTATACACGTCACTTGGATCCTCACCGTCCGATGTTCCACAGAGATTCCAGGTGTTAATTAAGTGAGAAGAGAGGCAATAACGAAAGTGTCGAGAAGGACAGACAATTACTTCCATGTTAATGCGGGGGTTCGTGATTTGTAAAACTACGACTAAAATAGACGAATACGATGACGCGTTCTTAATCAAGTTAGGCCCTCGAAGCCGTAGCATGGCTGAGGGTAAAGCAGTGAAGATGACAAGGGAATCAATGTCACGTGAATTGACGTATAGGAAAAGACAAAAGCCGCGCGTGAGTTGCTTCACGTGTTTTTATTACTTTTTTTTTTCCTTTTTTCGAGGGACGTGTTTATATTACTTGTACGTCTCTAGACAAATAATTGTTTCACTTTCTTTTCTTTTTTTTTTGAGCTATGATTATTTGACTTGAACAAGTGGCAGAAAACGACGTTGAGAAATTGGTCCGGACGGCCGTTTGATTTAAAAACATTTTGCAAAATTAAGGCCCCGTGCGTGATCCTCTTACAATTTTTTTTTGTATTTAAAAATTTAAATTATATAAAAAGTCATTTTTCAAATTTTTTTTAAAATTATAGTATTATTTTTCGTGAACTAAACGCAGTTGAAGTTTTAGAAGAGTCATTTTTTTATTTTATTTTAAAATAATACAGAATTTTTATTATATTAACAAATTTTATAATTATATAAAAATAGTACATCCAAACAAGTTTTCAATGAATTTTGGTTTTAACAATGGAAAAAATGGGGCCTTAAAAAATAAAAGAATATGGGTAAGGAATACTTTATATTAATTCAAAAAGAAAATCTCAAACTCTAATTTAATGGCCTTGTTTGGGAGAGCTTCTCCATAAACATTTTTTCAATAAGTGCTTATCGAAAAAGTAGGTTTCACTTAGCTTTTTTTAAAAGAAGAATTTTATTTTTTTTATAATAGTTTGACTAAAAGTAAATGTTATCAAACACTTGTAAAAATATTTTTGAAAAAACTTTTCCAAACAGCCAAAATATCAATTCAATCATTACTTAGTGATGATTTGAGTTTTGATTTGAGTTTTAAATTGTCTCGTTTAAAATCACAACACCATCATGAATTTGAGCTTCTTTTTTTTGTTTGTAATCACGTAGCTACCATTGCTCATAAATATATTAATCGGAGCCCCTTTATTTCATTTTTCATCACTATCTTTAAATTTGTTAACTATAGTTTCCTTTGATAATATTATTTCACTGTCTTTTTTTACAATTAATATTTTATAAGTATTTATACTTACAAATGTTTAAAAATTGTGAAAGAATGTAATTACTTGGTGAATTACAACTAAATAAATTGATTTTATATATTCAAATTCATTTATTGGACAAACTGACTTGGCAAAGTATTGCTTGGCCCCATAAAAATGATTTCCTTCAACTGGCTCTTGGACCTTGGGTGACCAAATTCTAAGCCTATATTACAATTTAATAAATCATTATGTTTTTCCTTCATAAGTGGTTAAATATATATTTTCAAACGATTAAAAATAGGATTAAGGCGAACGAACGATGAGTAGATTTTTTTTTTATAACTGTAATTAGAAAATAGTTACTAGATGATGTCCGAATGCACGAAAAAGAATTACAAGATATTCTAAGAGAAATCTTAAAACACACTTTTTACTAAGAGAATATCTTGTAATTCTTTTTCGTGCATTCGGACATAATCTAGTAACTATTTTCTAATTACAGCTATAAAAAAAAATTCTACTCGGATAAAAACAGTAATACTCCCACCCACACAGAGAATCCCATAACTAGCGCTCAAAAACATGAGGACTTTATGGGGAGGGGAAGAGGGACGCACCTTAATGCGGGATAATTTTTTTTCTATCAAAATTTCACACCAAGGCACACACACACCTCTTTTACTCGCACACAGGAGTTGATGAACCGACATAACAAGGCTTCGCTCACCAAAACTCCCCTTAAAACTCTAAAAATAAATAAAAGATAATTGAAAAAAATACATTATATTCAAGGACCAACGATCGCAATCGCATCATCATTGCCGTCGTTTTTTCTTGTCCGTTCGATCTAATAATCTTTCAAAGCGAATATAACTGGGTCCGCGAAGTCCAGACCAACGGCGAAGATCCTCCAGAACTATTTATTAAACTGTCCCGCGCGGCACGGGATTCTGAATCATAAACCTTCTAAAATCTAAAACCCTACGAGATTTTAGAGGCTGAAAGGGTTTTTCTTGCTCAGAGACACCTCTGAACAAGGTAAACAATGGCGGATTTCAGAAGAGAACCAGAAGAGAAACGCAGGAAGAAGAAGCGGAAACTCAGAGATTCCGAAGAAAAGGAAAGAAGCTCAAAAGCTGTTCGATTCATTCATTCAGAAACCAAGGAGCAATCGCCAGAAGAAAAGATCGAAGAACAGGCAGAAATCAAACATAATCTTAAACCGGCTGGACCATGGCGCAACTTGGACTTGATTCTATCTCTTCAGAACAAAGAACTCGATCTTCAAAGGTTAGCTACTCCATTGTTCTGCATTTGATTCTGTATTGTCAGTTTGTTTTGATTCCGATTGCAATAAATTAGGGTTTGTTTTCGTGTAGGAAGGTAGAAATTGCATTTGATTTCGCGAAATCTACGAAATTTAGCGGAGGAACAGATGGAATGGATCAAAGCGTGGAGACCGTGAGCAGGGCGCGGTTAATTGCGTTTCTTAATAGCTGGATTCAGTCTCTATTGATTTCTCCAGACAAGAAAATTTGGGTTGAAGGGAAGAAACCTCGGCCTGGGACAATGGAGGCTTGTTTGGACTTCAGATGCTGGGAGATTTTCAAATTCTGTCTGGAGGGAGCTGCAACTCTGGTCGTTCCACTGAAATTTTCGTCGAATTTATTGCGAGCATTTTCTTTTGTTGCTATGGATGCATTGTCAATATTGAATAGCCAAGAATTGGGTTTTTCAGGCGAAGGTTTCGAATTATATGGACTCATTCCGCATTGCCTATCCCTATTATTCTCTTCCCGTGACATGATTCTAAATGCTAATACGGATCAGTGGGCTTCAATTGTTGCAGAGGTATTGGTTCTGGTTCAGAAGGTCTACTCCGTTGAAGTCACTGGCGAAAATTCTCTACATTTTCTGCTACATTTTTCATATCTGGTGCTTGAGCCATTTGCTAACTTTTTAAGGGTTCACCCAAGCCCGAAAAATATTTTTCCTGTATTTGTTGATAGACTTCTTGAGAAACTGCTAAGTTTGTTGGTAGACATGCATATAACAACTGAAGATAGCAATTCTGTATGGACAAGAAAATTAATGAAATTGGTGGAAGATATATTGTCAGATGGATTGTTTCATCCGACTCATGTTGATGGGTTTTTAAGCACTCGTGGTGTGGAGAAGTATATCGATCCCAGCCAAAAAGAAGGAAAAGATTCGAAAGTGGTTATCAAGAGTTATCATAGGCATTTGTTTAAGAAGTTAGAAAACATTATCTTTCAGAAGAAAATCTCTTCATTGGATGGTGTGGGGGATCTGTTTCGCTTGTTTGTTATTAGGGTAAAGAAGCAAAAGGGAGTTCCAGTGCTCTCTGATCAAACTGCTATAATAGAGAAAACAAGGATTTCAGAAAAAATGGTAAATAGTAATGCTGATTCTCTAACCAAGGTTTCTGCCATGCAAAGTAATTCCACATCAAAAAATTCTTCTTCTTCAAGTAGGCTGGACCCCGGAACTAGTAAGTCTATCTTTGATCTCTTTGTACAGTTTATGGAACCTTTTCTGCTCAATTTTAAAAGATATGCTGAAACTGAGTTGGAAATGGGCCCTATTTTGTTGGATGCTCATTGCACTCTCAAATCAACCAACAAGATTCTTGCTGGCTTTATGCACGAAAAAATATATATTCGAACAGAGGACACCTCTGAAGGAGCATGCCTAAATTTTTTGAAGGAGATCTACCAGACAATTCTTTCTTTTTCTACTAGAATACATCTGACCTGGTTGTCATATTTGAAGACAGATGATCAGAGAATCATAGAAGCACTGCCTTTAGTAGCTAAGGAGATTATCATTTCTCTTGGGTATTTTTTAGAAATTGAATATCAGGTTGTTGGAGATGATTTGGTTAACTTATGGTTAATAGTTTTTGTATACTCCGCAATTGGTATGTCTGCCCCGAATTCTCCAGGTGGATGCTCATTGACTTCAGAGATTCTGCATTTCGGATCTCAGTTGATTAATGTCTACAATGAGCTCCGGCAGGTGGGTAAAACACTCACCAATTGTATTGCAATAAGTACTCATTTAACTACCGTAGAAGCTGAATTTGCGCATTACATTGGTGGACATAGGTCTGGGTGAAGTTGTTTTGATTGTTGAACGCCACTTTTTACTGTATTCAGTCACTACTGCAGAATCATTTATATATTCTCCTCTTACTACGAGAAATAAGTTTTCTGGCTCTTTTTTATCTGGAAATGGCTTCTAATTTTTCTTTTTTAGCAACCGATTAAACAAAATCTGCTCTATAGGGTTGTCAAGTTGCACACATATTTATTTGTCCTACTTTTCGTAGAACATTCCATCATAGTACTAGATTTGAATTTTATGTTCTTGTTTAGTAAATTGATCCTATGGAATAATATGTGATTATTAAGTGTAGGTTTTAGTTTCAAATTTCTTCTTAGACCCTGAAGAATTAGATTTTAAATAGTCAAATACGTGAGAAAGCATGCAGCCATTTAAGTCTGCACTCATGCTTCTTGTAATTTTTGAAGCAAATGGATAAAAAATATGTTAATTCCTACAAGCAATTTATCGGTGGCATTGCATAAGCTTTACAAGTGTTGGGGGCCAACTTCCTGGGTTCGTTGGCAATTTTTTAAAAGGCCCAAATGACTGCTTTGAAAACATAAATGAACAAACTCTATGGAAAGATTTTTCTCAAAGATATGTTTCCTTGAGGTGCGTGTTCTACTTTTAACCAAAAGTGTAAGTTGGCCAAAAGCATTTATTCCCAAACCTTTTTCCGATTGGCAATCTCACGAATCCTACTGAAAGAAAAAAATAAAAAAAATCAGAATTCTACCATACCAAACGGCAGCAAATGGGTGCTTGAAATATCAGAACTTCTTGAAATTCTAGTATAAACGTATGCATCCATTATTTGTTGCAATAATAGTCCTTTGATTTTGGCTGTCTCTTTGTCTGTGTTTTTGTTTCAAGTCTTTCAACTTTCTTCTTTCTGTTTTGTCATGTTATACACTTCTTATTTTGCTATTTGTGCAGGTTAATACCCCAATTTTTGCCTTGTGTAAAGCAATAAGGCTATTTGGATTTCGTGACAAGGAGAGTGAAATGGATTATTCAAGATTGTTATCCACCAGACCTTCTTTGTCGTCTGAAATATGCATGAAATCAGTGGCAGTGTTGTTGTGCTCACAAGAGTTCAGGCTTACAATCTCCACTGCCATCAAATCAATACCAGAAGGGCAAGCCAGTGGGTGCATCCGACACTTAATAATGGATGTTTTGGAATCTTTGGAATGGATGAAGGGCAATACTCCAAGGGATCATGTTGAAGAGTTTGGAGGACCACATTTACAACATTGCAGCATCTCATATTTAGTTTTGCAAGCTGAACTTCTTGGAAGAGCCGTGTCTGAGGTCTACTCACTTTTTTTGGATAATTGTGTAGTCACGATGGGTAACTCTATTCTCATGGGAAACTCGACAAGGGACCTGTTGATGGCAATTTGTCCAAGCTTGAGTAGTCTTGTTGAAAGACAACAAGGTAGCGTCAATGAATTCCTTTTTTCTGTTACAGGAATAAGGCTTAACAATCATAACCACACTGGTGGCAACAATGGTTTGCTGACTGTTGGGTCGATTGCTTCCTGGATTTTCTTATTTTTTTTCCGTCTCTACACTTCCTGCCGAAGCTTGTACAGGCAATCAATTAGCCTCATGCCTCCTGGTTTATCTAGAAAGATGTCAGCAGCAATGGGTGATCTATTCACAGCTTACTCTGGAAAGGATTGGATGGAGGAATTAGACTGGAAAGATGAAGGTTATTTCTCTTGGATGGCTAGGCCTTCACATTCACTTTTGACCATTGTAAAATTTGTTTCAGGCATCTGTTTTCAGGGAACTCCAGTAGAATGCGCACCACTTATTTATGTACTACATGTCATGGCTTTAGAAAGGCTTGTTGACCTTAATTGGCAGATAAAAGATTTTGAATTCTTACATGAAAGGGCTGTTCGGCAGGTTGAAGTGAAATCAGAGGCCAGTGCTGACTTGCCAGTAAATCATAGAAAAAGTAAGTGTAAGAAATGTATCTCAGTTTTTAAACAAGAAGCAGCAGATATTACTGACTTTCTCATGGGTTATCTACCATTAGTGGTAGAAAAGGTCCAATCTATCTGTAATGGTGATTGGGTAATTTCCGAGTGCAAAGAAGTGCAAACTGGACGCGAAGATGATGCATGGGATTTGGGTGTCTGCTCTGTGACAGAGAAGTTATTGCCTACTGCAATTTGGTGGATGGTATGCCATAATGCTGATATTTGGTGCACTCATGCTACTAAAAAGAACTTAAAGAAATTCCTGTCTTATTTATTTCTGAGTGATTCATTCTCTATGAGCTGTTCCAAGGACTGTGGAGATCACAGATCTGATAGTCATCAGAAAGTTACCATGTGTAAAATCTCCCTTGAGCTTCTCAGCCACACTGTTTTCTATGAACAAAAAGTAAGAATTTATTATTGTCATCCAATTTCCTTCTTCTCTTTTCCCCTTCAATTTTTATTTATTTATTTATTTTTTATTGTATGGAACTTTCCCCCATCATTTTGTTCCATGTTATCATCTGATTACAGCTTCCTTATACTTGCTTTTTATATCCTATTTATTAAGTTCCTTCAACAGTTAGATTCTGATGTCTATATTTTTACTTGTCCTAGTCTTTTTGCAGGCTTTTGACCTCAGCATTTTGTCATGCCTTGAAAAAATTAGTATTGCCTCTATTGTGTGATTCTTCGTTAAGGGATGTTGAGTTCAATTCATTGGAGGATTTGCCTATGATTTTAAGGAAACTTGATGACATGTCACTAGTTCTGAATGAAGAGCCACATGATGATCTTTCAGAAATTGGACAAGATTGTCTTCCATTTGGTTCATTCACAGATGGTAGCATGAAGCTTAGGGCTTCTCAAAATCTACTCGATCTCTTATGTTGGATGCCAAAGAATTACATAAACTCAAAATATATTTCAGTTTATGCATCTTATATTCTCAATCTGGAGAGGTTAGTTTTGCCTAATCTTCTGCATCTTATATTCTCAATCTTGAGAGGTTAGTTTTACCTAATCTTGCCTTTTGTCCACAGTTTTATGTTCATATTTCCCTATGAGTCTATATTAGGATTCTGTAGGGGACATTTTTTTTTTAACCATATTTTTAATACTTTTGATTTTTGGAAGGTCATGTAGAGATGATCTGAGATTTGTTCTAGCTCCTTTTTTTGCTTTTCTTTCTGGGGGATTTCTGGTCCCCTGCCTTGTTTTTCAGCTTGTATTTGGCTCTCTTATTGTTAATATATATCTTTGTTCTTATCAATAATAAAAGAGAGAGAAAGAAAAGCTGAAATTTTGGAGCACTTGTAGTCATATGTAGGAGACTTCTTATATCTGCGTTCCACCATATAATTTTTTCCTATCAAAATGAAAGAAAATATGTGACTTTTGGGACTTCCAAAGTTTTTCTCGGAATAAAAGCCAGACTTGGTTTAGAGGGATAGTTGTGGTCAATGTCAATGACATCAACATTGTTGAACCTTATCTAAAATATTTAGGTTCAGTTATATGAATCTTGTTCTATCATTTTGATCATATTTGGCCCTGCCAATAAAGAAGATTGCTATTTGCTTCAAGCCTCTTTCTTTGGCGGCAGCTTGACATTATTTAATTTATTTCTCATCGAGTGTCAACCTAATGCAATTGTCTCCTTTACTTGAGTTTGGGATCAGTTGTGCAAGCTTGCCACTTGCACAGGTGTAATTACCACGGTTATCTCGAGTAGATCAGTGTTTTCTCAATAAATGGATGCTAGTTCATTAATTTTGATATAGGTTTTACCAGCATTGGGATTTTGATAGAACAGGGATCAACAATAGAGGGAAAACTTGGGATGGAGCCTTCCCTTGTGGTTAAATTCTCTGCAGAGGTTCCTACTATCTGGAATTATTCATTTGGTATATAACTTATTTATGGTGGACATTCAATATCCATATTTTATGGTCCTAATTTAATTATTGAATTCATTTGTATTCTCTCAATAAACCCCTGCATGTTGTAGGCTTGTAGCTTCTCATGTTTCTGGACTAATATTTATCAGTCAACACATGTTGACGTTGATGAAAAATGAAATTTGTAAGGTCCTAGGTGCAGTTGGTAAAGAGGTGGCTTTGGAACCCAAAGGTCTCATGTTCAACTCTTGCCACTGCCTCACCCAGGGGGATTAATAGGTCAGGAACCGGCCTGATTCCTCCCTGAATGTACGATCTTGTGATGGAGCTGGTTATACAACTAACTACTAACATTGTTTCTTCTCAAAAAAAAAAAAATAAAAAAAAGGAAAAAAGAAAAAAGAAAAATGAAATTTGTACACTTCCATAATTCATATTTTTAATCATTCCGCGATCTTAAATCTAGCTTCTGACTGTGGAAACTGGAATCTAAGGTCTCCATGTATGCTTGTGTTGAGTCTGTTGACATGGTCATCTTATCTTATATCAACTATTTTCCGATAAGAAATAATTATACGTGTGCTTCTTTGTCTCTGTCCAGGTCTTGATAGTTCCAAACTAGACATTAATTTTATTCTTGCATGCATAGAAGCTCACTATGCTTCATTAATTGATGATTTTTTTCTTGGACAATAATTTATTCCTTTAAAGAGCTGAATAGCAAAACAGCTAGAGCTCCTGATTCAATATTTTGCAGTTATCTCATTTATGTGTTTGCTTTTTCAGGCTTGTGATTCTCAGCTTATTAGATTACCATGACAAAATGAAAAGGCAGAGGCAGTATGAGCTATTTCAATTGTTTGTGTATTGTCGAAGGGCATTGAAATGTCTGGTAATTGCATATTGCGAGGAGAAGGTTGAAGTTAGGCAATTCTCACCTATTTCAATGCTGCCTGAGAGTTCATATTCAGTTTTATGGATTTCTAAATCTATCTCTAAAGTACTTCCACTCCTCCATGCATTATCTGACAAGCAAACTAACCAACTGAAATATTTGATGTTTTCGTTAATGGATCATACGTCACACCTGTTTTTGACATTAAGCAAAAGTCAGTTTAGTGTTGCACTTCAGTCCCTAGTCCATGATGAAAACCCTCAATTTGAATCACATCTTCCTAATTGGGTGAAAGGAAATGATTCAAATGATTTGCCTACAAATGTTGAACACCCTAAAAGTTTTGATGACTGGAAATCTTGGATGCTATTGGCTGAGCCCTTAAAGGAACAAACACAAAGCTTACTTGTTTCTCTGAAGAGCGACCTTTGCAGTGAAGAACTGGAAACTGGTGGTAGTTTTCTATATTTGAATAAACTGTCTTCAATAGTCTCTTGCTTTCAAGGATTTTTGTGGGGTCTAGCATCTGTTCTGAACAACATAGATCAAGGTTGCACCAGTGAGACAAAACCTTTGAGAGAAAGGCTTATTTATGACTCTGACCTGAACCTGTGTGTGACCGTGTTTCAGAAGTTTGTCAATTCCTGCTTGTACACATTACTTCTTCAGGATTCTTTCAAGCCTCTAAGTTTGTGCAATAATCAGATTCTTCCCAAAGCAGACTGTGAAAAGAATAAGTTTTACTGTGAATCGCACGAATCCTCAGTTCATTGCTTGGAAGATAAGACTGGAATTTCAACTTGGAGGCAGGAGGAGAACTTCACAGGCAGAACTGATGACTTGGTGATTAATCCTGATGCTGGCCTAGAAAATGAAAAGTATTCTGAAATGAATGATGTTATTTGTTCTAGCACTAGGAAAAAGAAAGTTCAATTGGGCTACAAAGACTGTGATACTAATATAATGACTGAGGCTGAATCATTTGAGAAACATCTCAAAAAACCTTTGTTGCGAGACTTGTTGAAAGGGAAGAATCCTGATGTTGCTTTTTTAGTCAGACAACTCTTTATTGCATCATCAGCCATCCTAAGGCTGAAATTGTATGTCCGCCATCATACTTTGCCATCATGTTCGATGGCCTTCTTTATTGGTACTTCACAATTTTTGTTATCAGAACTAGCAGAAATGGTTAAGGAGCCACACCCGTTCTCTTTTGTTTGGATTGATGGTGTTCTAAATTATATAGAGGTTTTGGGAAGCTATATTTCCTTGACCAATCCTGCTTTATCTAGAGATTTGTATGCAAATCTGATTGATGTCCATTTAAGGGCTATAGGGAGATGCATTACTTTACAGGGTAAAGGGGCTAGTCTAGCATCTCATGAAACAGAATCAAGCACAAAGACACTCAGTGGTGAAATTGGTTCACTCAAATCAACTGTTGGCCACGGACCATACAGCTTGGATGAATTCAAAGCTAGACTCAGGATATCCTTTAAAGTCTTCATCCAGAAGGCATTTGAATTGCATCTATTCACTGCTGTACAGTCTCTTGAAAGAGCACTGGTAGGGGTGCGGGATGGCCGCAACATGATCTATGAAATTATTACTGAAGGTGAGAATGGTGGGAAGATTTCCTCGATTGTTGCTGCTGGTGTTGACTGTTTTGATTTGCTTCTGGAATCTGTTTCAGGTACTTTAGGTTCCCTCCAGCACAAATTATCAATTTTACGTGGAATTTCCACTCCAACACAAATTATCAATTTTGGCCCATCACGTTACAGAAATGGACATGAACATATGATATGCGTCTGACACTTCAGATTTACATTTTGACTTTGTTTTGTAGATTTCTAAAGAAAGAAGAGAGAAGAAAAAAAGAAGAAAATAACTAACGAGTGAAAGTTTCTAAAATGAGGGAAGAACAATAAATAAATAAAAAAGAAAAGAAAAAGAAAGAAGGCAGCAGAGGTGTAAATACAAAAGAAAAATAATCTGAAGAATTTTGCGTAGGGAAAAGGAAGGAGGGAGGGGGTAGGGAGATAGAGCCAAATAAGTTGAAAAAGAAAAACGAGAGAAAACAGAAGAAGAAGAAGAAGTAAAAGAATATAGGCTTGAAGAATAAATATAGCCCATGTCTAGGTTCCCATATTCAAATTTTGGACACTTTAGCCAAGTTCCTGTGATCTCTAGTTTGCTAAATGAGCAAACTTGGCTTCTAGAGACACACCTGGATCTGACAATTGTACATGAGATTGGGAAACATGGTGATTATGCATTTTTTGATCTTGTAAAATTTCAATGGTTTTACTTCCTTGTTGCTTCCTGTCCAACTCTGGAAGTAGCAGAGTTTCACTTGTATTCCTCAATTATAGCTTGTCAGATTTTAAGACACTTGAAGATGTAATCATGTAAGAAGCATAAAAATGAAGCGAAGATATGTATTCTCTTTGGGTGGTAAGAACTATGTAGCTTTTAGAAGGAATGGAGTGAATTTATGTTAGGGAGTCCTTGACCTTAGCTCATATTTTAGGTGATTCGGGATCATTGTCCCATTGAATAAGTTCATGTCTTCTTTATTTATTTAAATTTTTGGTAGATATATGTGCCGATCTGCTTTTGGGTGGAAATCTTCTTTGATCAAAGTAGTAGAATGGACTTGAGTTACGGACCTTATGGTAATGAGAGCAGAGTTGAAGACACTTGACTTAACAAAAAGGTGGCTCTCAAGTCTTGATGGAATTGAATAGGGATACGACTTGTTCAGTCAACTAGAGAATTTGGGATAAATAAACTAAGGTTTTTCCTCTCTCTGTTATTGAATTAAAATATTCCTCACTTATCATGTTTTATCAATTAGTTTAGATGTGATTGCTCCTTAACATATGGTGTTATTTGGAGGACTGAAATTTATTGAAGCTGTGGATTTGGAACAATATGACTCTTGAAGGATACATGTGATGGAAATTTATTATCTGGTGCTAACTTGGATCCTACCGTAGAGATTCTTGCAGTTTTTTGACATAGAAATATGCAGTCATTCCAGAATGAATGCATGATATTTAATGTAAAGGGTCGGCTGTCGTACTGTTTCTTCTCTCTTTTTTACATCATCAATTTTGGAAATCATACCTGAAGAAAAAAAAAGTAATGACTAGTATCCACACATGTCAAATTGCTTAATGTATGGTATAATCTAATAATTTTTTTTTTTATTTCTCAATGTACACACCACCATAGTTATTAAAGCATTTTGAGTATTTTGATGACTAGTCACACTCATATTCTGATACGAAATATACTTTGCAGGACGAAAGCGTTTGAATGTGCTTAAAAGACACATCCAAAGTTTAACCGGTGCTTTGTTCAACATAGTGCTTCATTTGCAGGGACCACTTATCTTCTACAGGAAATCAGCCAGCTGTGGAAGTGAGCTGAACCCAGATCCTGGGTCCATCATTCTTATGTGTGTTGAGGTGCTTGCAAAAGTAGCTAGAAAATCTTTATTTGAAATGGATTCATCCCATGTTGGGCAGGCTCTGCGTATGCCAGCGGCACTTTTTCAATATTTTCATAAACTAAGATCTTCCCATACTCCATCTAACTACTCTAGGCCCTTATCTGACCAAGATTCAAGAGCCATAGGAGGCTCACTTTACGATGTAGTAGATTCACAGTTCTCAGTGGACCTGTTTGCTGCATGCTGCAGATTATTGTCAACTGTTCTTAGGCATCATAAAAGGTATGTGTATCAAGGCCTTTGGATCTTTATTAAAGTTTATAATGTTTTTATGTGAATTTTTTCTTTCTGTTCCTAGATATGGTGATATTAGTTAGCGGTGAATGATTGTGAGCTGACAAATCTATTCTCATAATTTTGTTCTTGTCTTTTAATTTTGTTTTAGCATGTTTAGGGTTTAGGAGTTTATTCCGTGATGCTGTAACTTGATGAAATTGAATATTGAGATGATATATTTTTCTTATAAAGTTGTTTTGTATTTCTAGTGAATCTGAGCGATGCATCTCTCTTCTTGAGGAGTCGGTAAATATTCTGATTCACTGTTTGGAGGCTGTTGATAATGATTTAGTTCACCTCAAAGGTTATTTTGCATGGGGCATACAAGAAGGCATAAAATGTGCCAGTTTTCTTCGGAGGATTTATGAAGAGGTTTGTGATATTGGAAACTTAGCATCATGATGTCATTCTTCTTCTTAACTTTGCTTCCAAAATTATGCATTGTTTTATAATACTATCTATAACTTTTGATGCTGGGAGCCTGGGAGTAGCTACATTACTTTTGTTTATTTTCTTGGCGCGATGCTTGGTGAGACCCTGAAACTCGTAGGTGCAGGTGATGCCGGAGGACTTGCTCTTATATCAAGAATGTTAGTAAGCTAGTCTTTTAAATGAAGAGTTTAGGAAAGTATGATGTATTTAAATTTTTTGACAAGATGCATACTCCATAATTGAAATTAATGTAGCAGACTTCAACTAGTTGGGATAAGACTTTGTTATTGTACAGTTTATTGCTTCATTTTGTTGTACAGTAGTGACATCCAATTTATTAAAAAAAAAAGTGTTCTTCTTTGTGTGCATCCATAACCAAAGATTTGATTTATTCCAAATCTATGACTTGATCCTTTTGAGCATGGACATGCGTACTTTATGCTTGTTTCTTTCTTGTGGGATGTGTAGTACATATTTATTAATTTTTCTGGTCTAATTGTAACTTGATTCTTATGGTTCATATCAGAAATGTTTCTTTTGTCCATTGTCCCCCCACCACTCCAGTAGAATCCTTGCCCCTGAAGGCTTCCACCATAAATTTAGCTTTGAACTTGAGTCTGGGTACATCAGCTGCAGTCAATGAACTGCTGCTGGTCCCTATGCCATTTAGGCTTTTAGTTGTTGACAGCATATCACTTTAAAGTTTTTTTTTTTTTTTTTTAAATTTTATTGTTGTCTTGTGGATTTTGGATTAATGATCCAACCTCATAATTTCACTGCTCATGAAAGGCTTACCAACATTTAGTCTTGCTTTTATCCCAACTGATAATAAAAATATCTATGTTTCTCTAATTCTGATTATCAGTGTGGTACTGCCATGCTTGTATTTATCTCAATAAAATTCAATCATTAATTTTGTCTGTACAAGTGCTTTTATCTAACCAATCCTGTTACTACTGTATTTTAAAGAAAATATCCATTCACCACAGTTTCCACAGTTGAACTAAAAAACTTTTGCACAGTATTTCATGAGAACATAATGGTTTACGACTGGGAATCGGCACTGGGGACAATTTCTGTCGACTGTAAACCTTGTGTTGAGATTTGTCTTTCAATGTGTACTATACATGATTTTACAAAGCAGTCCATGTGACATTGTTTGCAGATAAGACAGCAAAAGGTTGATGGATTGTTCTGTTCTTATTTTCTATCTAACTACATAAGGATCTATTCAGGATATGGTCCACTAAGTACAGGCATAAGAAGGTACTTCCTTAGCTTTTAATATTCAAGTCTCAAGAAGATTATTGTTACTATTAATGAGCAAAAATCTCATCTTATCTCCCATTTTTGTTTCTTGCTGTTTTGAATCTAAATAATGTTACTGATAAATGGCAGGGAAATAGATGAGGCATTGAGACCTGGTATTTATGCTTTAATAGATGCATGTTCATCTGATGATCTTCAGCGGCTTCACATTGTTCTGGGAGGTTTGCAATCTACAGAACTCATCTGAAGAACGAAAGAATTAGACAACCAATAGGAGGGTATTGATGCTGGAGCCTACTGATCATTTGCAATTTTTTGTTTTTCAGAGGGCCCTTGCAGAAGAACTCTTGCAACTTTGCAACATGATCACAAACTGAACTTCCAATACGAAGGGAAAGTTTGATTTGCGATCATAACTGTTTTATGTATCAAGATCATCATCTGTATTTGCCCCTGGATTGTGGCTAATATATGTTGAGAAATACTCATGAGAAAAGCTCAGTGACAAGACACCACTGTGGTTGCTGCTTCATAACTATTTTCATCTATGCCTCCTGCTAAATATTGGGTATGTATAGGCTCTTTTGAAGAAAATTTGAAGCCTTCCACATACAAATTGTGAGGCTCATGCTGCTTTTGATCACTAGATTAACGTAATGGACCTGTAAGGTACAACTGCACTTAATTCTCATTTAAATTTTGTCTCTACTTCATCGAATGACTTACATGGCACCTTTTCCTTCTTAAGCTTGTGTTTTCACCAACCCACATGATAAAGCTCAAGGCTGGAAAAGTGGAAGCATCAAAACTGGAGCACGTGGCGATTAAAAGCAGACTTCACAGCTCCTCTGCAATGTGGTATGTGGCCTTGTTGATTATTCAGATCTCATTACTATTTATAACTGACCATCTGTAAAAAAATTGATCATTTTAGCACAATGATCAGCCAATCGCCAATGCTTTAAGGTATTATACCATAAATGTAACATTTCAAGTTAGGTTTATACAAGTTTCTGAGTGTAAAAAGAACATGTAACTGTAGCCTAGTTCAAGAATACAGCCAAAATGAAGGGCAGGGTTTTGTGGAATTCAAATGTTTGTTCAAGTTCACTCATGAACTTCGTTAACTTACCAAGAATGCGGTTTAAACTAATAAAAAGCTGATACAAGATTTTGTTAGTGCAAGTAAAATGGTTGTTAATAAACATATAATAATTCTGAACTTAACTCAATTATAAGCCTTTTTTCAAGTACATGGGTTTGGTGTAATAATTCTGAACCAAAATTTAAAAAAAAGAAGGTTAACAATAAATTGAAAAACATTTGCTGATTGGGATTTCTATGTTTAGTTTGAGGGTAAAGTGGAAAGCAGGTTTCCCTACTCAGCCATTGATTTGAATTTGTAGTAGAGATGGCAAGCCTTGCTTTTCAAAAAACTTAACCATGAAGGCCCATGAATTGTTATAGGTTAAACTCCGAGATAAACGTGTAAGCAGGTTTCCTTACCCATGGTGTTTTTCTGTAGAAAAAACGTATTTTTTGCTTGTTAGATTGAATTTTTTTTATTAAGACAAATTTCTCGGTCTTTCATTTTTTTTTTCTTTTTCTTTACAACATCTCAAACGTTTTTACTTGGATGGGTAAGAAAAAGCTCCTTTCTCTGAAGAAAATGTATATCCTAAGAGCGTGTTGCCGCCTATGAATCATGTCTTTCATCATTATCCTTTCCTTTATTAGTATTCAGAATTACCTTAAACATAATCAAACACGAAGCATAATAGATTTTTTTTTTTTCAACTTAAGTTTAAACAATAACCATTTACAAATTACGGAGGGTGGGATGGGATACATAATCTGCTCTTCCCACTTTGCGTTATTAAGGTTATAAGTTGATGTCGTCTAAGGCATCAGTTATCTAACACACAATCTAAGGCCTTTGTCTTGGGTTAAGAGTTAAAGATTGTCTATCTAAAGGTATGTAATAAACTTATAGCACAGGTGGAATTAATTTTAAATAACAAAAAAAGTTAAAAATAATCTTTCCATTTAGAAAATAAAAATGCTAAAACGACTTAAAATACAAACCCAAAGTTATACGTAGATGTGGTGACGGTGGCAGTATTATTTTGAATATATATATATATATATTTTTGGGGGATAGTTTTAGGCTATTAGCTATAACAAAATGTTGATTATTAACTATTTTTTTTTATTTTTTTGTTGGGGAAACGATATTTTCTCTGCCGCAGTTAAGTCATAAGTTAGTATGCCATTATCAAATTGGAAAGATCTCCGCATCAGACGAGCTTCACGTAGACCACTGAGTAAGCACTCGGTTCGCGTGCCGAGCTAGCAGCCGCATGCGATGGTGGTTGTTAGCAGCTACTACTCCCTCCTACCCCCTTACTCCTAACTACACTTTCTGTTTATAGATTACGGTTCCTTAAAAACATGTTGACATAGAAGCTTTCTTTTCTTCTTCCTTTTCATATAGGTAATAAGACGTACCAACCAACCACATGCATCTTTTAACTTCCAAATCTATCATATTAACTCTAGTACAAAACTAGCCAACCTTGACAAGGACCCTCATTGTACAAAAATTTCTCTGCTCCATTTAAGGATTCAACCAGAGGGAAAGAACACATAAGAGATCATTGATCTCAATATGATGATGTAATTAAACTACTGCTATATGTACACGTTTTCTAAGGATTAACTTCCTTAGAAATTTACTAGATTTCTTACAAAAAAAGTAATCAGGTGATTAAGTTTCAGGGAAGAAGAGAAAATGACACGAGAGTGTAGTTTGAGCTGCTTAATCACTCTCCAATATATAAATATATTAATCCTTACTTCTGCTTCAGTATATTGCTTCTAACAGCTTCAACAGAGCAAAACAAGTGTGCTTGATATATAGGAGAATTTAACCAAGGAACATTAATATGGCACCTACTAAAACATTGACAGAACTGGAGGGGGAGAAGAACTTGGAAGAAAGCTTCATTCGAGACAAAGACGAGCGTCCAAAGGTAGCTTACAACCAGTTCAGCGACGAGATTCCGGTGATTTCTCTTGCTGGGATAGATGACGAGTTGGAGGATCGGAGAGTGGAGATATGCAAGAAGATCGTAGAGGCATGCGAGGCGTGGGGGATTTTTCAGGTGATGGGTCATGGTGTTGATGCGACTCTTATATCTGAGATGAATCGGATAGCGACAGAGTTCTTCGCTTTGCCTCCAGAGGAGAAGTTGCGGTTTGACATGTCGGGTGGCAAGAAGGGTGGTTTCATCGTTTCCAGTCACCTACAGGTACTTTTGATCGTGCATGAACTGTTATGTTGATTCTCTGCAAATATTGCAATTTGATTTCCTCTTAGTTTCATGTTCGATTCCTTATTAAATAGGTTTCTAACTTTCAAGTGCTCCAATGTACAGCAAGTTTCAGAGATACTAATCGCATTCTTCTGTAAAGATCTTGAATTCCATGCTAAAATTTGATTGTTTAGCATAGATTTGCATTTAGAAGAAGAAGGGTGGTAGTTGAGTAGGAGTTCATATTCCATTGTGTTTGACAGCCGAGAAAATTCGAAAAAATTCTCTTAGAAGAAAATTGTTTTTAAGAAATTTGTTTCATAATTGTTTACTTAATTGATTGCATAAGTAGTCCGACCTCTTCAAATTTAGTTGTAAATAAATTTTCTAGTAAGAAAATCTTTTTCCAATTCCTACATGAGAAAGTTGTGGTGAGAATAAAGAGGGGTTGAAATTTTTTTTTTCTCCTATCTCGTGCTAAAACGCTAAAATTTAAGATTTTTTTTTAAGATTCTGAATAAAGGAATAAGAATAAGAGAAGAATAATATAAAATTTTTCTTGAGAAAGGTGAGAAAATTTTTCTAGAGAAGATAGAGTTTTCTAGAGAAATTTCTCTAAAAAAAAAAATAGCATGAGAATATTTTCTCATCATTATTTGATTTTGGTTATTAGAATAACCATCAGAAAATTTATAGTTCGTCCCCTCTTAGCAATCAAACACTAGAATTAGTTATTTTCTTCACTAATTTTCTCAAGAAAATTTTCATTTTTCCAAGAGTAATGTTAGAGCAACTCTATTTTGCAACGCAATTCCCAACTTCTGCTGATGTGACGTTATTTATATATAACATGAAAAAAAAACTTTTTTAACATGGTTAAAGGTGCTTACATCACATGTTGCCACTTAATACAACAATAGAAAAAATCTTGAGGAATGTCCAACATTTTTCTTTTCCCAACTATCAAACAAACATCATTTTTTTTAACCTTTTTATTTCTTTAGGACGCAAACTTTGGGAAATTTGATTTGCTTTGTCACATCTTGTTTCCAATACAACCGCTTAGCCCTATAAAAAAGTGAACAATAATCATTTATTCATAAACTCACTCATGAATATGAATAAGAGAATAATAATGGGGGGAATTAAAAATATATATCTGATGAATATATAAACTTGCAGGGTGAGGCTGTGCAGGACTGGCGAGAGATAGTGACGTACTTCTCCTACCCCATTAGAAGCAGAGACTACACAAGATGGCCGGACAAACCAGAAGGATGGAGAGCTGTGACCGAGGCTTATAGCGAGAAGCTGATGGGGTTAGGTTGCAAACTACTGGAGGTTCTGTCTCAGGCAATGGGTCTGGAGAAGGACGCCCTCAGCAAGGCCTGTGTTGATATGGACCAGAAAGTTGTGATCAATTTCTATCCCAAATGCCCACAACCAGACTTAACTCTAGGACTCAAGCGTCACACTGATCCGGGCACCATTACCCTCTTGCTTCAAGATCAAGTTGGTGGCCTTCAAGCCACCAGAGATGATGGCAAATCATGGATCACCGTTAAGCCTGTGGAAGGTGCCTTCGTCGTGAACCTCGGTGATCATGCCCATGTAAGTATACACAACGTAGTTTTGAAATATTGCTATCATTTACAAACTTTAAAATTAAAAAAAAAAGAATGTAGGTTAATTAAAAAAAATAACTGTGCAGAAGCTCCCACCTATACAGTTTCGGAGAAGGTCAGATCACTATATATATATGTAACAATGTATGTTGTCAAATCCATTAGATTGTACATTGCATATATTGATATACACAACACATGTATAAAGAAAAATATATACATATATGAAGGGAAAAATAATGTAGTTACGTCTTGCATAATTCGGTTAATATCTCTCTACAATTAATGTATGTACACATACATAAAAATTAAGGTCTTGACCATCGATAGAGGGACTTGGGAGTACATTCGAGAAGTGTACTAGCGCACTGAATCCCTCGGATCAATATAGAATTACCCAATGCATGTAACTCCATATTGATCTGATGGAATCAAGGCCCCCGACTAATCTTCCTGTGTCCCCAAGGCATGTAATACTTCTTCAATTGGATGATCATGAGCAGTATCTAAGCAATGGGAGGTTCAAGAATGCAGACCACCAGGCGGTGGTGAACTCGAACAGCAGCCGCCTGTCGATCGCCACATTCCAGAATCCGGCACCGGAGGCTAAGGTGTTTCCGTTGACGCTGCAAGAAGGAGAGAAGCCCATGTTGGAAGAGCCGATGACATTTGCCGAGATTTATAGGAAGAAGATGAGCAAGGATCTTGAGCTTGCAAAGCTTAAGAAGAAGCTGGCCAAGGAGATCAATGAGTAGCAGGACTTGGAGAAGCCCAAGCTCGAAGCCCAGCCCAAACCAATGGAACAGATTTTCGCCTGGCTACTTCTCAACATATTATAGCTGGATGTATTTTTTTGGTCACTTATGTAGTCTCTTATGAATTGATTTTAAAGAAGTGTTGTGCTACGTATATTCAAAGCAAGTACATTAATATAATTCCATTTCCTAATTATTATTGGATTGCCTTGAATTTTGCATTATAACATCATTTAATATAATTTAAAAGAGTGACGTTAAAGTCTTTGGGTTGATCTAGGTTCTTGTGAGTGAAGTTATGTCTTAAGTGGTAAATTAGTCGAGGTGCACACTCAAAACACTCTATATGGTGAAAACAATAATGTTACATTGACTGTGGTAGAAATTAGGGGTGTCAACAGTTCGATTTATGTCGGTTTGATACTTAAATTTAACTCAAATTAACCAAACATAATCGAGTTTGGTTCGATTTAGGTTATTCGGTTTAGTTCAAATTACTGATCTGAATCGAACATAATTGGTTGAGTTTAGTTTGAGTTGATCGGTTTAAAATTTTAAATGTACATATATTAAATATACTAAAATAGTTAGTTATGAAATAATATATATGAAGTAATCTTAAATTTCATAATGTATATTTAACAAATTTAAAAACAGTCTTTACTATATAAGATAATTATATAATTCTTAGGACAATGTGTTATATCATAAATGAATATTAGACATTAAAAAATAAATAACAACACTTTTCTTTTATAATTTGTTCGGTTCGGTTTAAATCAGTTTTCAAAATCTTAAACCATAATCCTAACTAAACCTATTAGGTTATACTTTCTCCAATATCCAAATCGAAATTATTAAAAATCAAATCAAATCGAACCAAACACACCAGTTTGGTTCGATTTTGCGGTTTGAGTCAATCCATTGACATCTTTAATAGAAATTACAATGTAAACTACATCATGCTAACATCTTTAAAGTGAACCAATCACATATTGATACGTGATTCAATATAATCTTAATACAATCTAAAGTTAATCTGGCGGTGTTACAGTTTGTAATCATAATCAATCTAGCATTATTTTAAAAATAATAATAATGAGTGGATGTCATTGGCGTCACTTTAGTATTTTTTTTAAAACCAAAAAAATATCCTAAAACATCACAACACCCAAATATTTTTTAATAAAAATTGTATATGTAGGGGTATATTAGGCAAAGAAAGACAGAAAAAGTCAAGGCTTAATTGATATGATGATTAAGCAAGTGTGGCAAAGGTGCATCCCTTTATTCGAAAGAGGAATCTTTTTGGAGTCAAAGAGCTAAGGTAGATTTGTTGAAGGGAGGTGACATGAACACAGTTTTTTCATTCTAAAGCCAGTGGTCGCAGAAGGAAATTTTTTTTATCAAAAGGCTCCTTAATGATGATGGAAGATGGTATAACTCACGGGGAAGTAGCAGAAATTGTAATTCAGTATTTCCAAAATCTCTTCAGTTCTAGTAAACCGACTTCTCAGGCTATTGATCAAGTCTTGGAGGGTATTATTCCTAGTGTTTCAGAGTGGACGAATCAGAGGCTTCTTTGCCCCTTTGATAAGAATGAGATTAAATCTGCTCTTGATCAGATGGCTCCAATTAAAAGCCCAGGTGTGGATGGCCTACCAGCTCTATTTTATCAAAAATATTGGCCAATAGTTGGTAATGACCTTACTACTATGTGTCTTTCTTTTTTAAATGGTAATGTTGATGTCAATAGAACTTTAATTTGCCTTATTCCTACACAAGCTAATCCTGTTACAGTGTCTGATTTCAGGCAAATACGTTTATGTACTGTTGTTTATAAAATAGTGGCTAAAGTTTTGGTTAATAGGTTGAAACCTTTATTGGGCCAGATTATATCGCCCAATCAAAGTGCATTCTTAGGTGGAAGATTAATAACTGATAATATCATTTTAGCCCATGAGATCTTATATCATATGAAAAATAAAAGACAAGGTAAAAAAGGTCTGGCTGCCCTCAAGCTGGATATGAGCAAAGCCTATGATCGAGTGGAATGAGATTTTCTTAAGGTTATAACGCTTCAGCTTAGGTTTGCGAACAGATGGGTGGATTTAATTATGAAATGTGTTACCTCAATCAAATTTTCTGTATTAGTCAATGGAAGCATTTTTGGAAATATTTCTCCCCACCGAGGTTTTGGCCAAGGTGACCCTCTCTCTCCCTACCTATTTTTACTATGTGCTGAAGGCTTTTCCCACCTCTTACATAAAGCTGAACTTGCTGGACAGCTTGAAGGAGTCAAAATATCTCGCATCAGCCCTTCTATTTCTCATTTATTTTTTGCTGAGGATAGCCTCATCTTTTTGTAAGGCTTCATGTAGCAATGCTAGTACAATTAACAATATTCTCCACACATATGAATTAGTATCGGTGGCAGCAAATTAACTATGGAAAATCTGAGATATGCTTCAGTCACAATGTCTCTCAAGAAAATAGGAAAATCTTCCAAGAGACGCTTAACATCAGAAGTTGTGGTGGGCACTCCAAATATTTGGGTCTTCCCTCAATGGGGAATAGGGGGAAGATGCAGCTTTTTGAATATATCAAGACGAAGCTTTGGAAAACTTTGCAAGGGTGGAAAGAAAAGCTATTTTCGGCAGGTGGGAAGGAGACTCTGATTAAAGCAGTGGCCCAAGCATTGCCGGCGTACACTATGAGTTCTTTTAGACTCCCATCCAGCTTATGCAAACAGCTCAATTCGATGATGGCAAACTTTTGGTGGGGCTTCTCTTCAAAAGGTCCAAAAACTCATTGGAAAAAGTGGAGTGAGCTTTGCAAACCAAAGGCTTTAGGCGGGCTGGGGTTTAGGGACCTTGAAGCATTTAATATGGCCCTTTCGGCCAAACAAGGGTGGCGGTTGGTTACTCACCCCCACTCTCTTACTACGGAGGTTTTAAAAGCTCGTTACTATCCCAATTCATCCTTTTGTGAGGCCAAAGCTCTTCCTTAATTTGGAAGAGTATTTGTTGGGGGCGAGAATTATTGAAGAAAGTTGTTCGTTGGCGGGTAGGAGACGGTTGCCAAATTCATTTAAAAGAAAGCACATGGCTGCCACGTCCCTCCACCTTCAAAATTATTACCCCTTCCTCACCTGCAAACAATAAATATGTTAAGGAGTTCATCACCCCTGATAGAAGATGGGATGTTGAAGCATTAAGGCAAGCGGTTTGGAAGGAGGATCTTTTAGCTATTACTAAAGTTCCCATCAGTATTAGAGAGATTCCAGACACCCCTATTTGGCATTATACCAACAATGGGCACTACACAGTCAAAAGTGGATATTGGCTTCACATGTCTACATTGGAAGGGAATCAATCCTCTTCATCAAGCCTAATAGTTGCTGGAAAATTCTATGGAGCCTTTGCCTTCCCCCTAAGATTAAGATCTTTTGGAAAGTTCTCCACAATTTTCTTCCCACCAACCTCAATCTGTGCAGAAGAAGAATCACATCCAACCCAATGCAGCATTTGCAAGGAAGAAGTTGAAACCATTAATGCTCTAGGGAAATGCTCCCAAGCTAATGAAATTTGGGACTCTATGACTGATTCTGTTCTTGCAGCAAATGTATATCCTTTCATTTCCAATATAAATTTTCTTAATATGATGTTACAGATTGACAGGGATGCATTAGAAAAGGCCTTGGCAGTTTGTTGGTGGATATGGGGCGAGAGGAACCGTCTTCTCTTCTCTAATAAGAAGAAAGGCCCTCTTCAAAATGCAGAAAGAGCTCTATCTTTAATCTTAGACTTCCAACAATATCACGGAGCTAGGGTGGAGAGGTCTAGAAGAAATTAATGCCATTGGATTCCTCCAGAGGAAAGGAAATTGAAGATGAATGTGGATGCAACTGGCAAAGATTCTCTACCATGGTTTGGTATTGGAGTTATTATCAGAGATGATTGGGGATTTTCCATTGCTGCGCTTGCCAAAAGATGTGAAGGTGGTGTGTCTGTCAAACACGTGAAGGATTAATTTTTGCAAGAGAGATGGGGTTGCAGATTAATGTGATAGAAGGAGACTCCTCTGTGGTGGTGAACGCGCTGACCTCAAGAGGAAACAACATTGATGAAGTTGGACTGCTTATTGAGGACTGTCTCAGATTACTTTTTCATTTTCATGATGTTAAGATTTGTGCAATTTTCAGGGAGGGTAATAGAATGGCCTACATGTTAGTTCATTATGGCTCACTATTGCATTGTTAATGGGTTATGATTTAGCTCACAATTGTGGCAAATATTGTGGGTCTTTAATCAAACAAACAATGCAAATATTCTCCACTCAATTGAACCAATAATGGGTTGCCCATTCTCTGTGATGGAGAGAGAATGGGCTAATGTCTTTAAATGAGTCCCCAAATCCAGCTTCAATATGTTGCGCTTGTGTATCCCATCACAAGGTTGAAGCTTAGGATTTAGAAGACAAAATGAAGAATCAGTAAGCAATTCATTCCAAATGGCTGAAGGTATAATTTATTTTTCATTTAAAGTTTTCACTACAGACTTAGCCAATATGCTTTAGGTCTTGAGTCTTTTTTGGCGTGCCCGGAGAATTACCCCCAATTGTTCTTGATATCCTGCTGGAAGAGTCCCATAATCTGTTTCAGTGTTATTAGTTGTTTGTTCTGGGTGTTTGTATAAAAAAAGAAAGTGTGGCTAACGTGCGCCGAGTGAGTAGGAAAAGAAAAAAGGCCGACAAAAGACGGAGCTCCGTTCGTAGAAAACGGGGTTTCCGAAATGCACTAGATTATTCCTCTCCTAGTAATAAGTGTCCGGTTTTGGACTAATCTTGTTTGCGTTCCCAAACATCTGTCTTAGGGTTTTCTCCATAAAGTGTCTAGGGTTTCATCGTTTGAGAGTTCTATAAATACCCGACCTCAACATAGATTCCCACGGACCACAGTGAACAGAGCTTTCTCTTTCTCTTCTATTGCTTTCCTCTGTTTTTTTTATTTTTTTCGATTTGTGCTTGTGATTATATAGATAGATTTGAGGAGCGCAGGGATCAGGTGACGAGAACATACTGCAACAATATGATAGATTTAATCATGATTGCTTATTAAAGTCTCCGATGATCCTTTCTTCTCGCTGTCACGTCATTGATGTTTAGCTTTTTTATTTTTTTTAAACGATATTAGCATTTTTTTTCAAGCTTTTGATAACTGGAGATGGATGCATGGTAAATCGGAGAAAGGAGATGATGATGTCTATTTGGTCCGTGTTTCTGAATAACATTGACTGATAAACCTTTCCAAGCTTCTGATCTTCCTCCAATTTGGCCATCCTTTCTTACCCAAATATCACTGTAAAAATCTTCTCGTATTTCTCTGTTTTATTTTGACTTGATTCGTTTTATTTTTAAACCTATTTTAATGTTCTGCAAATATGTTTGAAAGTTTCTCTCCTTACACTTCTAAAGTTAATGCTCTTTCTCTCTCTCTCTTCTTTTTTTTTTTTTTTTTTTTTTTTTTTTTTAAGCGGAAACAAAATTTTGTGAGCTCTTCATAAATTATTTGTCTTTCTCATATGGTTTGAGAGTACTAGTACACAAAATTTATCTTTTTATCTTGTGTTAAATTTATTATACAAAATTTATCTTTTTATCTTGTGTTAAATTTATTATCAAATTCATAATGGATACAAATGGTACGTTAAAATTAATCAATTTTTCTGCACCCTTTCCTTGGGATTCATTTGCGATACAAACTACCCAGTAGATATATGTTAATTCAGGGGGAGTAGTGCAGCTTTCATTGTGTTTACTGCAGGTAGCGGGTGTCGACACAGTTTGATTATCAAATCTAATTTAAATAAAACAACAAGCAGATTTGTATTTCGTTAAAACCTAATAATACCAATCAACCTTATTAAAAGTCAGTTCAATTTTATGGTCAACGAAGGTTGTTTTTATCATAAATAAGTTTGAAATAGTAAAATCTCAACCAACCTTTGGTTAGGAATATTCAAAATAAAGGCCTATGAAAAATATTATACTATTAAAAAGCTTAATGGTGATTTTATAGAAAGAAATGGAGAAAATCACCTGTTTTAGGGTATAAATGGTAAAGATTTCTTCTTGAAATCTTAATTTTTCTTTTTCATTCTTTAATTCGTTCCCAACTTAAATGATAATAGTAGTAACTTTTCTCCTTTATTTTTTGACCATTTTTCATAAAAAAAAAAAATCCAAAAAATAGGATCCCTCATTGGAATTTCGCATTTCGGACTTATATCTAATTTTTAAGTTTATTTGACTCATTAATAATTAATTATCAAACCAAAATAATAAATATATGCATAAAATACGTAAAATATGAGTATTATATACATCAAATATATACATAAGATTTAGACTCGAATATTTTAAGTCATCACGACATTATATGTGAAAGTGGTTTGTTACACTAGCTTTTCCTTTTCCTTTTGATTATTTATGTGAAATGTTGGAGAAAATGGAAAGAGCAAACGAAATGATATCATGTTTCAACTTGCTGTAAGTTTTGCATACTCATGCCAAAACCATTCATGATTGTAAGTTAAACACAATGTAGCAGTAGATATATACATAACATGTTTAATTTACATAATACATAAAAATACAATGACATACAAGAATCAAAATCTTACAGTGATTAAATGTTATTTTTACGTCAATGAACCTAGTAATATTCAGCACAATGGATCAACATGACTATCACCAAAGTTATTGCACCATCAAAATCTTCAACATCAATATTCACTCAAGATTTTTCACCAACACATTCAATTTTTAATTCCTATGCAAATATGAAATTCAAGCCACACTTAATTATTAGAGACTATTAAACACCATTCAATCTCACGAAAACACCAATAAACATTTGTAAAATCATGTATAATTTGAATTTATTTTACTTAACTATATTTACTTGTATTATTTACTCAAATACATTTCATTTAATCCAAGTCTTGCTCATTTACCACTAATTCTTACTTTAGCAACCTGAAAAATATTATACACATTCAATGAATTTAAATTTCAACTCAATTTTTGACTCATAAGCAGTTGAAGATGCTATTATATTGTTTCTATGGTCAATTTAGATATTTTCATAAAAAAAAAACAGTGAAAATAGATTTTCAAATCATATTTTCATTAGTTCTCAATTTTATTTTTCTATTGAAAACATATATCAATTTTATTAAAAATATAGAACACTCTTAAAATTATTTTGTTCACGTCGACACGTGTAAAATTAGTCATACTATCATTCTACCACCTTCAACAGGTATTTCACTGAGGTTTTACATGTTCGCGGAGGTATTCAAAGTCAATTTTACTCACTAAAACCATATATTTAGTTATTAAAAATATCAAATCTTATTCAGAAATCATGATCTTAACATCAAAATGTCCAAAATTGATAGATCTATCTTTTTACAGTATCAAATCGGAGTTTCATCTGGTTTTAATATGATTCAAAAAGTCTCCAATATCAAATCTAACTTTCAACAGCCATAAAAAAAATTTAAATCAACAAATAAATGAAATATAACCACATATTCGAGGCTTCGACAGTTTATGAAGTGTTTTTCAACCTTTTGAACAAATTTTCATTCAAGTCGAGTCGTCGAAAACACCATAAAATAGCTTCATAGCAAAAATTACTCAGAGGGAATCATTCCATTTGGCTTAGATTTATATTTCTTCTAATTTCAGGAAGAAATAAAGTGAAAATTACTTATCGCGAGTCCCGATTTAGCGCAAATCTAGCGTTTCTCCCCTTTTTCCTCTCTTCCTTTCTTTTTTGTTTTTTTTTCCTTCTTCCCTCACCTGCACGATGGAGAGATTAAAATGAGAGAAATATTTTTTAAGTTATATATATATGTATGTATGTATGTATCTACTTAACACATATTGTTTTGATCTTGATAATCTAATTGGAAGTTATAGAAATACAACCACGTATACTTGCGTACACATATCCCTATGTATTATATGCATATTATATATCTCGATATACGCATAATTTAATGTATTTATTTAATTAAAACTACGAAGTGTTACAATATCTCTGGGCCGTGCTTTACTCCTGCTCATATCCATAAGCATTTTCATCTCATCCTTTGTTAAACACAATATCAGTTGTGAATTCATTAGTGTAGTCCCGAACTAACACTAATTCATTGCCAATAATTTTGGATTCATCAAATCCCTCGTCATCCTGATAAATTACAACTCAATATTAGTATTACATACAAAATAAAACAAGAAAACAAAAAAAAAAACCTTAAAAAAAAAACCAAAAATGTTATGTCCAACCAGAATAAGTCAGACAGAAGCTTTTTGTTTAACTAAACAGGGCCGGACAAAAGCGTTTTGTTCGACCTGTCAGAGTCGGACAAGATATGTATTGTCCAATTTTGAATGGTCGGACAAAACATCTGTACTGATTTATTTTGTTATGTCTAACCAATTGTGGACGAACATTTTCTTGTGTGTCCGATCTATTATGGTCGGATACTCCACTTTCTATTCGTCTACGATAGGTCAAACAAAATGATTTCAGGGGTGATTTTCTGATATTCGAAACTCATTTTCTCCCCCTCTCCACTTTGATTTTAGGTTTGTTTTTATATAAAAATAGTGTAGATACCAAATGCAAGTACCGAAGGGGGAAGAACAGTTTGAATCTCTTTCTATTGTAAGTCGAACGACTTGCTTAATGGTGCACACTTCCAACACTTTGAACACTTTTTGAATGACTTGCGAACACTTCAAATTGAAACAAACCATTTGTGAATAGTTGAAGAGGGGCTTATGATTTGAAAAATACACTAAAATCACAAGATCGAAGATTAAAATTTGTTGGAGGGTTGAATTATTTTAGGATTTAGGGTAGGAGTTGAATGGTTGATGGTTGGGTGAAAAAAGTGGTGAAAAGGTTGGTGTCCTTTTTGGTAACTTTACATAAGAATTTTTGTCTGTTTACTTTTTAAATGAGGTGAGTGAAGAGATAAAAATAGGTAGGTGAAAATAGTCAAACCCTATAACTTTTTATCCTAGCAGCATTTTTATACAAGGAATTGCGGATCATGGAGCATGTAGTATTGTAGTGACTCTCAGACCAATTACAAACATATGTGGATTGTGGAGGAGTTGGGACCTCAACACAGAAATGAAGACATGGACCTAAGGCCTATAGAAGAAGGTGGAACAAGGGCTACAGACACAAGCCGCCAAATACAAATGAGACTAAGCCCATATATAAGTATGGGCCTAAGCCCAAAAGCTACAAACCCAAAATTCTCAAACCAAGCTAATTGAACTGAAATTGCACCTTGTCAACAACTATCGTTTGGTTGGTTGAGTGGCTCGGGGCATTCGTCTTAAGAAATAAAATTACAAGTTCGACTCTCTACTAGCGTTGGCTACTGGGGACGTCTCGCTCAAGAAACCAATGACTCAAGAAATTAGTTGGGATCAGATACCTAGACACCCTTAGTTAAAAAAAGAAAAAAAAAGAAAAAGAAAAAAAGGAGATACTCAGATCGGTAAAAAAAAATAAAAAATGCACCATGTCAACATTTGGCATTTGTAGTTTTATGTATTTAATATAATTGTTAGGTTAAAATTATAGTTTGGTCATCTGTGGCAAATAGTAATATTAAGGCCCTTAGGAGAAAAAAAGAGAGTAATAAAAGGCTGTAAGGGTGTTCACATTTTAAGTTGGGTCGGATTGAGGTCTGGGTTGTGAAAATTTTAAACCAATCTAACTCAATAGGACCCTAAATCCAATTCAACCCAACAACTTTGAGTTGGGTTGATTGAATTGGTCTATTTCAATATAGTAATTCTAAATTCTCTTTTTTTAACTAATTTTTAAGTTAAATATGAATATGTCTATAAATTTTTTAAGTTAAATATAAATATAATTTTAAATAATATTTTTATTCATGTTATTTTAGTCAAGAGATTTTATGTGATTTAATAACAATAAGTGACTAATAAAAATATTAATTAAAAAAATATTTTATATTTTTGACGAGTTCCGTTCGATTGATTTATAAAATCTTAATTAACCAAACTTAATCGGGTTACTAATTTTTAACCCAATGTAATCTAATTTTATATAAGAGTTCAACCCAATCTAGTCTATAAGGTTCGAATTGCTCAAGTTTATCAAACATGGTATGGTAGGATGAAGACCCCTATTTAGAGCACACAATTTTTTATAAAGCAGTACGGGGTTCAATGTGGACGGATGGACGTTAACATATACCTACTACACCATTAAAACCTCCGCGCACATAACCAATTTCGCGTGAGATTTCGCGGCGGATTAGCTGTCGGCTATCGTGACGAAATCGATTTGTCCTCTTGGTCCTGCACACCAGGGCGTTAACATCTTAAGAAACTCCTTCCAAAATTTGCATGCCACGACACCTCTTACCTTAAAAATATCACAATGAGTCAATGATGAATCATCTTCATCCACCTCATTGAAAGTAGTTGTTGATTGGGCTTCGTCGCTGAATATCACCACTAAATGACAAAAGCTAATTAAATTGAAAATTCCTTTTGAGCCATAGAAAAAAGGAATGAATAACTAATAATTCTACTAATAAATGCGTTTGATGGGATTTGCTTGTGATCCACGTGGCACGATCGTGTGCGGCATGTACGTGTGGCCACTTCGCACTCATCTCGCACTACTCGTCAGCATCACGTTCGTGTTCTGCCTAGTGCTTCCCCTTATTATTAATTTCCCCTCATTATTAATATCTATTTCAAATAATTAACGCTGTACATAATAATCATTTTTTATCTTAAGAAGAGGATCAATTTTAATGTATCGAATTATTTTTTAAACAGAAAATTTTAATAATCTCCTGGCAATACTAATAGGATAATAGAGACGTCACGTCCATATGAAATGGTAAAATAAGTCTTTGTATAAAAAATTAGGACTCTCTCTTGTTTTGACACGTATCATTCTATTCTCGTCGCTTTCATCTTTTTAATCTGACACCCATAAATACCAAGTCGGCCTAAGAGATTTAAAAATTATCTAACAATTTTATTAATTTTTCATCCAGATCCTGCCAATGGCAATGGGACCGAGTAGATTATATACTCCCCAATGTAGGCTGCTATCCTGTCTCCGGTCTTTTTCTACTCCCATCTGTCTCCTAATCATGGTCCTTTCGTTAGTCAAACGTTCTAAGATAGTACTACTTTGGGATCCGTCGACACGTGTTAGTAATTGACACCTTTAGCATTTTCCTTTTTTTTTTTTGTTTAATATAATTTCTCGTATTAACGTCAATTAGATTTCATTTTGACACCACCAATGATCGCTCTCCGCATTATACGGGTCTTTCTTGTAGAGGAGAGACTTATTTAAGATCCCTGAAGCTACGAGACTAAATAACATCCGAATTCTCAACCAAGCTGGTCCCTCCACGTGTATATTCAAAGCAGAAGCACCAAACCTTAACTGAAATCACAAAGCAAAGATCCTTGGAACAGCAAGGCCTAAAAAAAACCAGTTCAGTTTCTTTCTTTAAAACACCAAATCGGGCAACCCATCTTAGCATTCATCGCCAATTTCAAAGAATTAAGCTTTCTTTTTTTTTTCTTTTTCCTCAAAACAAATTGAAATCTTTTTTGTTTTTCTAATTGGTTCTTGATGGCTAATTATTATGAAAGGAGACGCCATGATTCATCAATCTTCGATGTGTTCTCTCTGAATCCTCTGCCATACCCGATTCTGCTAATTCTAGCAGTGATCTTCATCTTCTTTGGAATCTCTTCGTACATCTCGTACGAATCAGTGGTGGAGAGCGCAGAGGAGAATTTCAGTTGGATTCTAAAGGTAATTCCAATAGTTTTACTGATTCTTGTTCACTTCTTGTCTTACTTCGATATTACCGACCGTTGGTTCTACACATCTCCTTATGATCATCGAAGAAGAACCTATTTTTTGCCGTCTGAAGGTGCTTCTCCTTGGTTGGTCGCTGCGTTGATCGTGTTTTTACTTGTTATGGTGTCTTACCAATCCACTATACAGGATTTCTGGTCTCCTTGATGAACCATTAGAAGAATTATGTATTATTCTTATAATTATGATTGTAAGTATATACTGTTTTTTTCTTTTTTAGATCAATATATGTGTATGTAGTAATTAAGTCATGAATCAGTGTGTTGTATTGGAGTAGTGGGTTTGATTTAGAGTTCCTAAAGTTTTTGGTTTTTGTTGTAATGAATTTAAGTAGTTTGTTTGATTAATTTGCTTAATTTAAGTAGTTTTTGGTTTTTTATTGTAATGAATTTAAGTAGTTTGTTTGATTAATTTGCTTAATTTAAGTAGTTTTTGTTGATTAATGGGAAATTGGTAATTAAGTAACAGATCAAATCAAACTGTGAAAAGAAGCTAAGAACCAGCTGGGTCTATTAATTAGAGAACACCATCCAGCTGGGAAGTGGAGCTATCAGTGGTTTCTGATCAAAATCAGAATTTGAAAAAATAGAGGGTTTTATTTATTTATTTAATTTTTCTTTTTTCTGATGAGTGTTGCTAGCAATCCAATTGAATCTTCCATCTGTTCGTTTTGAAAATCCAGCTGCTTTGAAAAATTGATTCAGAAGGATGGTTTTCTGGGTTTGGGTTTGTAGAGTAATTCAGAGAATATTCTAGATTTCTTTGGACGAGGTTTTCTATTGGTATACAATGACAACAAGATAGATTTTTTTTAGCAAGAACGGAGAAAATCTTAATTAAAAGGAATATTGCTATTTAGTATAGAAGGTGAAATTCAACTGCTTTAATGATGAATACCCATTAATAAGCAACCCTAAACTCACAGTCAAGGGGGTCTCACATCCTTCTTAATTAATACATATGAATACTAAGCATGTACAAGGTGGATATAGATATTAATTTTGAATATTTATGAACATATATTTGGTAAAGAGCTTAATATATATTGGCTTCAAAATCAATATGAATAATATTTTACTGTATTGAAATGAGTGTATTTATATATGTATTCCAATGTTGATATATCGATAGTACTGTAAAGTTTAATTCTTAAATTGGTGATATTAATTTTTTGATTTATCCAGAATTGATGTGTGGTGGGTGTGTGTAAGTTTTAGTAGACTAGTTTAATGTAAACAAAGATACCACTGTTTTAACAAAAAAAAAAAATTAGTATATGGAATTTCATTAGCCCAAACAAGGGACAAGTGGCAAGTTGAAAAGACGAGTAATGAGATAATATATACTTTTAATCAATTGTTCATTTTAACCTAAAAAGTTCAAAATTCAAATGGTTTCAACTAACTTGGAAACTTTTGATCCACCACCGCTTCTTCAAGGAACAAAGTCTACGGAAGAGTGGCACCGTGCTGTGTGGATTATGGTCAGTCAGTAGTGTAGGAAAGCTTGTGTGATTCAAAAGAACAAATTGTTTAATCTAAAGAAAGGATAATGCTATGAAATTTAATGCAATTCATGGCATACCATTGGCTTTGGTGACCTACTGTCAAACTCATTGGATTCTTTTGATCCTTTTGCCTGTTTACTTTTTTTAACAAGTAACTACTACCATGACAATTTACGCAACTCGAGAATCGCCTAATTTGGTACCATGGTAAGAGTAATAGTTTGGTACCATGGTAAGAGTTGCGGTGTGGCAATGTCTTTACCATTTACACAGTAGACAATGCATTTGAGAGATTTGCTTGTGTTAAAAAAATATATAATTTTGCACATTTTTGCTGAAGAATAATTCTAGACGAACTTTTTATTTTTTAACACAATTTTTAACTTATGTTTACGTGATATTATTTGTATAAAATATGAATTTTTTTTTTTTAAAATGATTCAAAATAATCATACTATATACTGTCATGTAATATAGTGTTAAAAAATTTGTGAAAAATTTAAGTCTTCCTAACGTTTTTCTTTGTTGAAATAAGCTTTTGCCTATTTCTAGGTTGGCAACTGGTATTTTGAAAAAAAATGTTTCCGACTCTAAACGCAGAAGTTGTACTAAATAAGCCTTTTATATACAACTTTACTTTTTTTATATTAGAGAAGTTACTTTTAGAATCTAACACTTCGATTTGTTTGTTATAATATAAAACTCTCAACTATTGCTTTAGGGCTCACCCTTTGTTAAATAAATAATAGTTTTTCTCATAATATTATTGCATTACTATAATTACTAGATTATTTTTATATGTTCATGAAGACATAATAAATAGAAGTGTTTAAATATATTTATATATAAGATGGAGCAATAATTTATAAATTATATAGGATTAAGAAGATGAAGAAGACTCGATTCAGTATGACAAGAACTTTCAGAAAAAAAAAACCTTTGACAAAAAACATGTAAAAAGAAAAAAAGCCTTAAGAAACTAAAGCTATCCTTCAAGGTAGCGGACACAAATGTCTTAAGAAACGTAACCATTTGAGCAAAGATTGATGTATGCTTGTCGATTGGGGTTAAATGTCTCACTTTGCTGGAGCGTATGGAACAGGGTAGGGTCAAATACAAAAAGACAATCCCTAATTAAAACCCAAAACTTTCCCAAAACGCAGAAAAAAAAAAAAAAATCTGTTCTTACAAGTTACAACCTCTTTTTACTCACCCACCCACCACCGATATTATTATGATTTTCCCATTAATTATATAAAGAAAAAAAAAACAAAAAATATAAAGATCAACAAGTCTAGCTAATTAATTACCAGTAATTTTTCAAAAATCTACACAAGATCAGCAGGTTAATAATTAGATTAATCAGTATGACCTCCAGAGAGGTCGAAACCACTGTGAATGAAAAGAAGACTGGTAAGAGATCATCACCAGAAGCACCACCACCAACACGGCAACGCCCCAAGGCGAATTCCCGGCTCGATGAATCGAACCATGTTCGGCTCGTGGCAACCGAACCGCGAACCTCCCGTTCACAGACAAGGAGCGCACAAGGAAGATCAAAATAACCGGCAGCAACAACAAAAGAAGCTGGAAATTAATGAGTGTATGTTGCATCTCTGCCCTGTAATCCAAATACTTGGAGAGCGAAAGGAAGAGTATAACAATAGCGAAGATGGCGAGCAAGGGAAGCGGCGGGAGAGCTATGGAAGATAGTGTGTGGTTTGTCCAACCATGTTTCCATTCCGGGCCTCTCTTGTCTCTGTTGAAGAACCACCCCATGTTTGTGTTGTGCGAAGAATGTAAGTAAATTAATGAGACTTGCTCAAGCTGATGATCTCTTCTTTGATGGCTTAGTGAATATATATATTGACTGGAGAGTGGTGGTAGTGTTTGCTTTGGCACAAATGCTAGAGCATGGATTCTCTCTGCTTTTGGGCTGGTACACACAAAAGAAGGGCTCTTTTGTGGCACCAGATTTGCTGTATTATTTTTGTTTCTCGAACAAGAAAAGAAAAAAATAAGATTGGAATATATTCTGCCACATTTAATCCAAAATAAAAAATAAATAAAAGTAATTCTACATAACATGGTTATGCTGGACATTAGTTAAGCTCATATCATGTAAGATTGTAAGTAGTCTCCTAATTTGGGTTGGATATATGGTTTCAGCCCATCTATTGCAGATCCGTCCATTTACGATCTGGCAAGAATAGTAAAAGGATGTAGATCGGCCCATCTTGCTAGCAGACCCAATACTATAAAATCTAGGCTCTGGTCCATCCTCTACAGGGCCAGGATTTAGTCCAAGGCCTTGAAATGTGATATTTGCAGTATTTACGGGCAAAACTCCCAAAGACTTAGTTGGTTAGAAGGAAATCTAACATGTTTATTGAAAACATTGATATTATAATTTTCTATGATTAATTTTAAAAAAGAGTGTTGCTGCATTGATTTTTACCTGACATTGATAGTAACACACTTTCAGTATACATTATTGAATTGTCGTGGATCTTACTTAATTATATGATTTAATACAATTTAATAATGTATTGTTAAAAATGTTACTTTTAACATTTTTCTTTCAAGAAAATCTGGGACCTATCTTTAATGATTAGTTGGATTGTCTCGAATTATGTATAATTAGTTGAAAAATTCAAAGATATGTCAAAGTGATGTACAATTAATATGGATGTACACTTTAAATGCCATTTTATATATTGATTCCGTTTGATCTTCAGGGCACTGTGTGTAGGTTCTTAAGTATATATATATATAAAGGAGCCGAACAAAAGATCTGCAAATTAACAACAGTACTCATCCATGAGATGCTTAAAACAAGGTTTTTGTTTCTTTGATCACATCCTTACATATATCGCCTAAATACAAGGACGCATACAAACCATAAAGACAAAAAACTTAAGAGGGGCCAATATCACACAAACAACACAAGACATACAGTATTATACTTTTAAGTCTTAATGAAAATTAGGCCTTAATTAATGCCCACCAGACACGGACATTCATATCCACTTAGCCATATATAACCTTTTCGTTGGTTAGCGCCTAATCAGCAGCGCGAATTATTAGGTGCATACTCGCAATTTTGATTTTATTGTTTCATTGCTAAGCAACCAACAGCCTTATATACTTATACCAATGACACAAACTGCCAGCCTACTGCAAACAACAAGCCTATCTCCGCAATGGTTGAAGCAGTAGTAAGTAGGATGGTCATCCTGAGGATAAACACCTTTCCTACAAAGTTGCCCTTGCTAGTAGATAGCATGAACAGAATTACACCAAGAAAAACATTTACTATTGCTGAACCAAACAAGGGTTTCAGCAAAAATGTTTGGGCGGACGCAGCAGCACTTTTCGTGGTCGTAAACACTTGAAAGAGATTGACGGCTGTACCCATAGCATTTGGAGCGACAACCATTGAAGTTGGCATAACCAAGTATTTTACAACCTTAATCCCCATCTTTTGTAACATGAGCAAGGTATTTTCATTTGCTGATCCATTGATAATTGAGTTTCCAGCGCCTGTAGTACCATTTACCTCCTGCATGCATCCAATTATTCCAATACCAGTTAATAAGTCAGCCTACTTCTAATTAATTAACACATGCTTAGAAAGAGAATGAAATCATATTGAAAGGCTATTAATTATGAGAAAAATGCTAAAAAGGCATCCAATTATATGTATATATAACGAAATATTCTATATAATATAATTACCGCATCCATTATATATACTAATTACCTGATGTCTTACTGTTGTACGATTTTCTGTGATAATCTCCTGAAGTTGTATTCCACTGGACATATTTCCATGAGTATTAGGGGAAAATTCAATAAACTCGGATTGGTTTCCCCCAGTACCTTGTGCCCCTTCAATATCATGCCCATCCTATATATACCAAAATATAATTTTTTATTTTTATGAACAAATTGGAAAGAGGTAGCTGGCAAGATTGATTAAGAAAAGAAAAAGAAAAGGTGGTACAGCTTCCTTACCACGGCCTCCAGATTTGGGTGATTCATACTTGGGGCTTGGCCGAAGCATCTCGTCACAAATGACGGTAAATATGACACCACCTTCGTCAGAAAATTTCCATTGTTACGGTTGTCATCTGTTCCATTCCCTGACATAATGAAACATAGAACCTATTTCACTGAGGAAACCATACAACTGACATACAAATATAACATATTCTCCAATATATGTAAGAGAAATTCTATACAAATTAATTGAAAAAGTCTGCTATATAAGATTTGAAGCACTTGAGCTGTATTAAGATCACCCTAAACCCTAAACTCTAGTTCTCTTTACCACTGGTTAATTATGATTGATTGTTAATGGTTTTGGTAACAGTTCATATTCTTTCTAAAGACGAATACTGACTGCACAAATTACCGAGGATAAAGAACAGGTTGATTAAGGGAGTACTTATAAGAGAAGAAAGAAAAACCCTATTTGTATTGTGATTTCATATAAATAAGAAACTCATTTATCTGAGAAGCAACTATCTATCATTGGTCCAAGGGTCCCACCTACTTGAGCATTGATCATTGAGCTGTATTGAGTTATCTCTTTATTTCTATTTTTGGTATAGTCTGTCTCTTACCAACCCATGTAGTGAAAAAAAAAAGACAGTTTGATTTGTAGCAAGTCTTTCTCTTCCATCTCATCAATCTCAAGTGAAAAAAAGGCATGAATGTCGTGTTGTATAAAATGAAGGTAGTATTTGGTTTTTCATACCCAACGATCAAATCAACAAAATGGAAACATTCAAACAATTAATCAATCAATCACACTGTAAACTTTAATTATATGGTTTGGCCACTAGTACCTATGATTACGAGTAGAGAACTCAATGCATTATACTCTAAAAATTATAAACCAACAGACCATCATTTAACACTCATCTCTTGTTACCCACTTGATCACTCATAATCTTTCAACCTTCAATACATGATTCCATTGCCAATCAATCTGAATTAATCATCTTATATATATAATGAATAAATCGAACTTCTAATACAACATAAAACGCTAGAATTAGACATCTATCACAATTAAAAATCTATCACAAATACTCGTTATAATTAGGACTCACTTAATGTGTGACGCCCCACTAAAATATTAAGACAAATTTTCGAGCATAACTCTTATACTTTGAAGAAAGTGGAGACTTTGAACTCATTGGAACCCTAAATTAGTTGGATTGAGACCTTAAATTGACGAATCGAAAACCCTTGAATACGAAGTTTTAACCTCGAAGTTTGTGTTAAAAAACCGAGAGTGAATACCAAACATAAAATGGATGAAAAACGTTGAGAAAATCCCCAAAACATCTAAAATTCAGACCAAAAACTCTAATTCCTTAAAAACGTAGAAGATGAGACTCAAACAAATCTTAAATCAGGGTGTTTTGGAACCTTAGGAAACCCCATTTTGACAATCTAAGAAGAACCGAGACTCGAAAAATGAAGCAAACAAAAAAACCGGTGAAGGAATCGGGTGAGAAACGAGTGAGAAACGCGTTCCTGAAATGAGAAACACATTTCCCCAAAGGAAAAACACATCACAACTATAAAAATCGTTTTATCTTATGATTCATGTTTGTTTACATGTTATTAAATGTTATTAGCATGAGGTGTAGCTAAATGAGATTATGTAAGTGTATGAATATGAGTACTTTTACATGCCATGATAGAGAATGCTTTACTTTACATGTTTATGAGTAAATGTATGCTATGATGGAAAATGAGTAGACCTTCATCGATAAGATTAAGTGCACATATATGACATGTTGAGGTTATTATATATGCTCTTATGATATGTGCATGGTTTTCAACCTATTGGTGAGTATGTGATGACAGTTATGCGAGATCATCTTACTGGGTTGTAAGCTCACACTACTCCTTTATTTATTAGGATCCTGCAGTGCCTGAGACAAGGGAAAGAGTATTGCTTATTGATCTCTCCCGGTGTTGACTCTATCACTTCTAGTTGGTGAGTACGAGATGGAGTGGGAGGCGTCTCGAGTTCGCTTATGAGATGTTTTATTTTCATTAAAATTTACAACTATACTTGGATATGAATGATTGTAATAAAATTACTTTACTTAACTTATCATGATAATTCCGCACTTTGGTTGATTGTTTTTGTCTTCTGTTGATCTAAGCCTTGTGTGACTTGTTCATGGTTGAATGTTTGTGAAAATGATGATATGTGTAAAGGTGGAGGGTTAATAGTACCCTATTGTGGAGGGTACTAGCCCGATCGACTTGATATTTTCTTGAGTGAAACTTAAGGTCGTCACAGTTGGTATCAGAGCTCAGGTCTACGATCTCTTGGGGCATAGGGCTATATAAACCCGACAGCATGAACAAGTCAAGGCAAGAGTACAAGACTTTGAAATTTGAAATCACCAAATCATGAAAATTAAGTTTACTATATCAAAAGAACTAGATAGCCGAACGAGAACTAGATAGGGTGAAAGTTTTCCCTTAGTAGATGAATTCTAAGATTTTTTTAAAAGGTCTCAAGGCAATGTTTTGAATATCTCAAATAATTGATGAGGACATGCAGAGGACCTCTTGATGGAAATAGAGCCCCAAAGACTCAGGGGGAGGCAAACGCAGAGAGCATTCGGCGATTAGAGGAGCTTGTACTGTCATTGAACCAACAGTTGTAGGAGGTCCTTGCCCTTATCAGGACCCAGGGACAACAATCCAATGTAAACACCCATCCACCACCAGTGCCTGCAGAAGCAGTAGTACAACCTATTGTAGTTGAGGTTGCTACGGACGTTGAGACACGACCACCGGTAGTAGACGACGCCACTTTAAGGGCATCATTACTCATGGAGAGGTTCATGAAGTGACATCTGATAAGTACGTATTCAGTATATGTTTTGGAGCATGATTTAGGTGAATTTTATGATGTTTAGCTTATATATTAGGTTAGTTTATCATAAATTTAGTTATTTGATAGATTAGTCAAGTTTTGGTATTTTGGCATTATTTCGGTTTGGATTTTTATAGGTTAGTTCATGTGAACATATAAGCATGATACTCATTTAATTTGCTTTGTTTTAAAGGTGTTTTGATGTACCTAAAGTTGATTTGGATGATGGAAACAAGTTACAAGAAATTGGAATGCAAGAACATGAAGAATGCAAGTCAAAGGAGATGATAAAGTGGTTAAGTCCACAAGAAAAGAGGAAGAAAACTGTGCAAAAACCTGTAACGCCTCCGGGCGCCACAGCACCGAGACTTTCTATTTTGCGTGACTTTCAGGGTTTTGGCCATAATTTTCTCAATTTAACTCTGAATTGGACACGGTTTGTTTCTACTTCTTCCTTACTTGAAACACTACATGATGAGAGGGTTTCAAGGTGGGATAGAGAGTGGAGAACAAGAGAAAAAACAGAGATGAAGAAAACGGAGGTACGACAGAATTAGAAACCTTCTAATTTTGTTGCGAACTTTCCTAGTTCGACTTAGAGTTTCTTATTGCGACTTCCTATGAATTGTGGCTCTATAAAGATCATTGTTTAGGGTTTTCAAAGGATCATAAAGGAGAGAACAAGGCAAGACGACTAGAACGAAGTGGAGAAGAAGAGATCGAAGTTGGAGACAACCAAGAGATATTCGAATCCAAAGAGTTTTAGTTTGTTATTTTTATGTTGATATTCAAGTTTATAACAATATTTTGTCTTTATCTTCGAAGTTATGAACTAATTTAGTTTTCTAGAGGACAGATAGATCCTATACTAGACTATGTGTCTTAAGTTTGGTTTTATGTTTATTATTAATTGAATCTTCATAGTTTATTTATATTTCTCATTGCATAATTCTTTTAATCTCTTGATCAGGGATTGAATGATATTAGACTTGGGGGTGGCACTTGAGAGAAGATTCCTTGGGTTGGAACAAGAGAATTATCACCTAAAATCATCATAGAATCGAGAGATTTATGATATCTTTTGAAGTTGTAGGAAGAATCACAAAACCTAATGAGTTGTTAGGGTTTTGGTTTTTATCGAGAGATTGAAATCAAGCTTTGGTGAAATGTTCTAGTTCAGCACTCGAGAGAGGGAATTAGAGACTTTAGGATTCTTGACTTATAAACTAGAAGAGGATATTAATAATAGACATAGCTAATCTACATAGATGATGGTTGGGTGAAGTTGAACCTCTAGACTTTCCTTTATTGATATCTATTCATTGTTTGATTGCTTATTCACTTTTTCATAGTTATTTAATCTACTTAAATCCTATATTTTGATTATCTAGATAAAGTTAGGGTTAGTAATTACGGTATTTAGTGAGAGTTAATCGGTCCTTGAGGACGATAGCCCGATTCTCATCGGTATTTTATAACTTGACATCGTACGCTTGCGGTTTACACGTAACAAGTTTTTGGCGTCGTTGCCGGAGACTGATTCACTCTATTTTTACTAATATCGTTAGTAACTAAATTTAATTTTAATTTAGATTTTTCTTTTGATTTTTTTCATTTTCCTTTTGTTGTTTCTTTTGTAAAACAATGATGTACAATTTCAATCACTCAACTTTCCAAGATAGTTTCGGGGTAGTTGATCCTATAACAATGTTGTCGACATCAATGTCCCACCTTCAACATCAAATATCCAATTTTATTTATGCAAGATCTCAACATACTATGAAGAGAATGGGAGTTGCAAACATGATATATGCAGGAGTTGATTCAAGTATGGAGCAAGTTCAATATGGTAACCATTGGGCTTATAATTGTAAGGGTGACCCTTTACCCTATTAATACCATTCGGTTATTTATGACCATGAAAACTACTCCTATGATTATTCATGGAATGCCTTGCAACCTCTACCCGACATTTATAATCAAGTGGAAAAGAAGCCCTCCTTAGAAGATTTACTTAATGATTTTGTATCAGAAGCGAAGCTTGCTAAGAGTGATCAGTCTAGGTTAGGCAATTCATGGAATGAGTTCGCTTATGACATGTTTTATTTTCATTAAACTTTGAAACTATATTTGGATATGGACGACTGTAATAAATTTACTTTACTTTATTTAACTTAAAATGATATTTCCGCACTTTGGTAGATTGTCTGTCTTTTGTTGATCTAAGTCTTGTGTGACTTGTTCATGGTTGAATGTGTCGCGACCCCTTCCCGGGTGACGTCACGACCGGCACAGTACCCCAGAGAATGTCACAACCCGACAAACCTGAGGCACTGATAAGCCTCTACTCAGAAGGTTACATACGATCCAAAGACATAATATGTATATGATCAGGATAGTTGAATTAAATACCGAGATATGGCATCATCATCCAGAATATGAGGTCATCGACCCAATCCACAAGATTCGACTATCCTTACTATAAACATGGATATTTTATTATTATTCCATTTAGCATATACATATCAAAAGTTTCTCACGAACTATATGTTATATATCATAGTATCTGTGATAATTATACATTTACAAAACAAAACACAGATGTCTTCTACTATTTTCCTTATGTGCAAATCAAAACTCACATCAACAAGAAGTAAGGCAAGCTACACCAACTCTAAGCCTTGCCCTTTCCTTTACGATCTGATCCTGAAAAATATAAGGGAAAATGGAATGAGCTCAACTAGCTCAGTGAGTACTTTTCACAAAAATCTCCACATATGCACTTATGTAAAACATGTATGTTACTTGAAATAACATTGGTAAATTGAAATGCATTAAGAAAATATATGATTCATGCTTCCAAATTAAAGATATAATTATGCATCATTTTCATAAAAGATATGTAGAAAAGCCTCAACAGGAGGTCATATCAGGATAACATTGCCTACATTTCCCCCATTGCGCCATGGGTTCAAACCAACACGTTATCCAACTAATCCTTCTACCCTTACATTCCTTAGTGATTCGAAAAGTCCTTTTCACAAGACACTTTTCCCTAAAGAACAAGTAAATAGAAAGAAATCCAACGCCAAGGTATTTAATCCGAAATACCTAAGGCCATGTTAATGCATAAAATCCGTGCTCATGATCATAAATACAATGCACATATATAATATAATGCATATCATTCAAGAATTCAATTTCATTTATCTACAATGCTATACATGGAGAAGTAAGGTGAGAAATACTCACAAATCACAAAATTTGGCCTAAGACCACATTTTTTTCACCAATTCACCAATACTTCAATTGTGTTCACAAATCTTCATCCAATTCATAATTCATCCACTGCAAATTACACATTGTACACACATAAATGAATTCTAGAAAAATGAATTTAATCACTTGATTAATTACCAAGTATCAATACCCATTACCTTACCATTTCAATTACTAAGATAGAATTTCCAGCACATGATCAAATTACTCATTTGATCACCAAATTAACACAAAATTTTCATCTCTATAAGTTAATCAATTTAATCCCTAAGCAAGTTACCTAAGCATTCTTCAAATGCTCTAACATTTTCAGCACTTAAATTTCAGCCAATTACCCATCAAATTAATCAAAATCTATCATTGAACAACTTACCAAGGTATTGCCATTGCCCAATTTTCTAAATTTCCAGCACATGAATTTATCAAATAAATCATTAATTAATCACTAATTCAACTAAAATGTACTGGTAAACATCTTACCAAATCATTCTCAAATCTGAAAATTTTCCAGCAACTTGTATACATCATTAACTCAAAATTTCACATACTTTGCACTCCAATCTTTGTAATTTATCATCACAGAATAGTCAAGACCAATTTCCAATCATAAAACACTACAATTTCAGTCACTAAAATGGGTTCTAACACCCTTGTTCATCCAGGTTTGGAATACCCAAATCAATGAAAAGTTGTAGTGAATTGAGCCTCAATTACTTTACCAAGCAACAAGGAATTCTCTCTAATTGTTTCAACCAATAATAATGTACCATTTCAGCAAGTCAAATACATTAAATTACTACCATTCAATCACTGAAACTTAATGAATTTATCATTAGAAAACTTACCCATAATCCAGAAATCAAACCCCCATTGTTTGAGCTTCAATTCACCTCAATTTCAATCCAACCTCATCACTTTCTAGTTTCAAACTAGCCATGGAAAGTTGTTGCATGTCACATATAATGTATAGAATGAAGAGGAGAGTTTGAATATGAAACTTTCACATCTAAAACTATGGATCTCACCTTCATGTGGAGCTCCAAAATCTCCTTCTTCTTCAACCGTATTCTCAATTTCTCTCAAGCTTAATATTCTGGTATGCACTTCACTTGCATATTTCAGCCACTAAACAATTCATGCCAACAAGCCAACATGTGTCAAAATGAGCTGATTTCAACTTGCCACCAATTTCACCTAGTTGCCAACACACAAACAAATCAACAAGTGGCTAATCCATCATGCCAACAAGCTACAAGGTGTCTAAATGAGTTCATGGTGGCTGAATTTAAGTAAGACACCTATTACATAACATGCACAAGCCACCTTATTTATTTAATTCCCATTCATTCCACTATTCATTTATTTAATGAGCATGTGAATATATTAGATTAATTTCCTAATTAACCATAACACATGTCATTTAACACCTAATTTATCATAACACATGATTATTGCATGTATTAGACCATTATACACTAATACATATCAAACACACAAATTTATTAAAATACCTCGTACACACAGTATACGAGTATTATACACATCGACTACGTGTACAAGACCACGTATTGGCAGTCCACGTCATCATGACGTCAGGTGCGAAAAGTGGGTCGTTACAATCTCCCCAACTTAGGAAATTTCGTCCTCGAAATTTAAGATATTGTACTTTAATTATTACCTCAAGAGGTGAACAAATCAGGAAAGCTCTTCCGCATCTGATCTTCCCGCTCCCAAGTTTGCTCCTCATTGTTATGAAATTGCCATTTGACTCTGACTAAAGGAATTTCTTTATTTCGCAACTTTTGAATCCTCCTGTCAAGAATCTGAATAGGCTTCTCTTCATAAGTAGCATCCTCGCCAACTTGTAATTGTGTGACATCTAAAATGCGTGTTGGGTCTGGATACTTAGTCGGGTCTGTATGGTATTTTCTCAACATAGAAACATGAAATACATTATGAACACCGACTAACTGAGGAGGTAGAGCAAGTTTGTATGCTAGCGGACCAATCCTCCCCAAGACCTTAAATGGTCCAATAAAACGGGGAGCTAATTTTCCTTTCACCCCAAACCGCATTTGACCTTTCCGTGGCGAGACCTTAAGCAATACCAGGTCACCCACTGCAAACTCTAAAGGTCTATGTCGGTTATCAAAATAACTTTTTTGTCGATCTTGGGCAACTTTCAATTTCTGCCTAATTTGCTTGATCTGTTCAGTATGATCAACAACAACTTTCGGCCCCAATAATTGTGAGTCTCCCACTTCATACCAGCAAGTCGGAGATCTACACGGCCTACCATACAAGGCCTCATAAGGTGCCATACCTATACTGGCTTGATAGCTGTTATTATAAGCAAATTCACATAATGGTAAACTTTCACTCCAAGTCCCACCAAACTCTAATGCACAAGATCTGAGCATATCTTCCAGCATCTGAATCACCCTCTCAGTCTGGCCATCAGTCTGAGGATGAAATGCTGTACTAAGACGGAGGTGAGTACCAAACCGAGTCTGCATGGCCTGCCAAAACCTCGATGTAAAACGCGGATCTCTATCTGATACAATAGAAAGAGGTACCCCATGTAATCTCACAATCTCCCGCACATACAATCTGCTCAGTCTGTCAATCGAGTCTCTGGTGTTCATCGGAAGAAAGTGCGCAGACTTCGTCAATCTATCAACAATCACCCAGATGGCATCATATCTACCCTGAGATCTAGGTAGCCCTGTGATAAAGTCCATAGTAATATGCTCCCATTTCCATTCTGGAATGGATAATGGTTGCATCTGGCCTCCTGGCCTCTGGTGTTCAGCTTTTACTTGTTGACACACGTCACATTTCTGCACGTACTCAGCTATACTTTTCTTCATCCCATGCCACCAAACGGTTCTTTTCATATCATGATACATTTTAGTAGACCCTGGGTGAATGGTATACTGAGATCTGTGTGCCTTCTGTAACAACTCTGCCCTCAATTCTCTATCTGTGGGTACCCATAACCTCCCCTGATAACGCAAGATACCATCTGGACCTCTCTGCCACTCAACTCTGTCCGTACTATCCGCCCAAGAATTATACATACCAAGATCAGGATCATGCTGCTGCATCTCTTTAATCCTCTGAATATGAGAATCTGTCAACTGAATATGCATCTGAGCACAAATATCAACATGTGGAGCCATAGAGAGGACACTCATCATAGTCACTCTCTCCAAAAGTCGCCACTCATGGGCCATCTGACATGCTACCACACCTGTCTCAACACGTTTCCTGCTCAATGCATCAGCTACAACGTTGGCCTTTCCAGGATGATATTCTAGAGTGAAGTCATAATCCTTTAGGAATTCCAACCATCTACGTTGTCTCATATTCAGTTCCTTCTGGTCAAACAAGTATTTCAAACTCTTATGGTCTGAATACAATGTGAACTTTTCCCCATAGAGGTAATGCCTCCACAACTTCAATGCAAAAACTACCGCTGCCAACTCCAAATCATGCACAGGATAGTTTTTCTCATGCACCTTCAACTGTCTAGATGCATAAGCAATTACTCTACCCGTCTGCATCAATACACAGCCTAAACCTGCATGTGATGCATCAGTGTAAATCACCAACTCTTTTCCAGGTTCTGGGAGCACTAAAACCGGGGCAGTAGTCAACTTTTTCTTTAGTTCATTGAAAGCATCCTCACATGCTGAAGTCCACACATATGGCACATTTTTCTGAGTTAGCCTAGTAAGTGGAGTAGCCAATTTGGAAAAACCCTCCACAAACCTTCTGTAATAACCAGCCAGACCCAAAAAACTGCGAATCTCTGTCACTGTGGTTGGTCTTGGCCAATTTATAATTGCCTCGACCTTAGCAGAATCAACAGAAATACCTTCAGCACTAACCACATGACCTAAAAATTTCACCTCATTTATCCAAAACTCACATTTGCTGAGCTTAGCATATAGCCTATGCTCTTTCAATGTCTGCAATGTGATCCGGAGGTGCTGCTCATGCTCCTCACGTGTTTTGGAATATATCAAAATATCGTCAATAAAGACAATAATGAAATGATCTAGATATGGTCTAAACACCCTCTGCATCAAATCCATAAACATCGCAGGTGCGTTCGTTAGCCCAAATGGCATGACCAAAAATTCATAATGACCATATCTCGTCCTGAAGGCAGTTTTCGGGACATCTTCTTCTCTAATCCTCAACTGATGGTAGCCTGATCTCAAATCAATCTTAGAGAAAAATTTGGCACCATTTAACTGATCAAACAGATCATCAATGCGAGGTAGAGGATATTTGTTCTTAACTGTGACTTTGTTCAGCTGACGGTAATCTATACACAATCTCAGACTCCCGTCTTTTTTTTTCACAAAAAGAACCGGTGCACCCCAAGGTGACATACTAGGGTTAATAAACCCTTTATTCAAAAGCTCTTCTATCTGCACCTTGAGTTCTTGCAACTCCTTCGGTGCCATCCGATAAGGTGGAATAGAGATAGGTTTAGTATCAGGCATTAGCTCAATAATGAAGTCAATTTCCCTCTTGGGTGGTAATCCCGGTAAATCTTCAGGAAACACATCGGGAAATTCACTCACTATTGGAATATCAGAAATCTGAATGCCTTGATCCTTTTCTTCTAATGGCCTAATACTAGCCATGAGTGCAGTTTCTACATCAGTAGCCAGTCTGCCTCGGGTAGGTGGTCTGGTAGAAGTCATACCTCTGTAGACAACTGATGGCCGCCCATGGATCTGTAAGACAATCTGTTTATGGAAACAATCCACTTGGGCGTGATACGCCGCCAACCAGTCCATACCCAAAATAGCATCAAAATCAAGGAACTCTAACACCCTAAGGTTCACAAGCATTTCTAGGTCCTCATATTTGACCACACAATTCATGCAAATCATGTCTGGGTAGATTCTCTCACCCGTAGCTGTACTCAAAATCAAAGGTGTACTAGCTCTAACCACAGGCAATTTAAGTCTATCTACCACATGTCCAGATATGAATGATAACGTAGAACCAGAATCAATCAACACATGCAACATTATATCACAAATAGAAATCATACCCTCAATCAGATTCTTACTGGCATCAGGATCTGGTTCAGTCACTGCCTTAGCTTGCTCCCTAGTACCAGATGTAACAGAAATAGCTGGAGCAGAAAATTGCCTCGGCGCAGAACACTGATTAGCCTTGTGGCCTTTCACACCACATCTGAAGCAAGTAATAACGGGTCTCGGAACTGATGATGCAGTCTGTGACTGACTCTGTGATCTTACTGGAGTCTGATCTCCCTTATTGTACACTGTTGGAACAGATGCTACAAAAGCAGGAGCAACAAATGAATCAACTCCAGAAAATCCACCACTGGACTTGGGCTTCTTATCTTTATTCCAAGGCTTCTTGTCCCACTTCTTCTTGAACTTTCCTGACGATGGAAATGATGAAGCAGAAGAAAAGACAGGTACTGGCGGAATAGTCGTCGTCTTAGATCTCGCCGCAGCCTCAGCAGTCTCAAAATCCATAGCCTGCCTCAAAGCCTGATCATAAGTCGACACACCAGCCAAAGCTAATCCCTGTCGAATCTGATCCCGGAAACCATCCCTCAATCTCGCCATCCTCAAAGCATCGGTAGGTACTAACTCTGGAGCAAAGAGTGAGAGTCTGGTAAACTCATGCTCGTACTCTCGAACTGATCTACTACCCTGGGTCAACTGAATGAACTCATTTCGTCTCCGATCAACCTCTGATCGCGGGTAGTAAGTAGCATAAAACAACTCCTTAAATCTCATCCAAGTTTTGATCTCACCAAGAGATCTCTGAGTAGTTTCCCACCATTTATCAGCCGCATCAGCCAACTTAAATCTAGCCAGACGAACTCTGTCTCTGTCTAGAGCCTGCATATCGTTAAGGATGACCTCAATGCGCTGAATCCAACTCTCAGCATCCTCAAGCTTCAAACTGCCTGAAAATGTTGGAGGTTCTCGTATCTTGAATGCTTTCATCTCTTTCTCATATCGTTTCTTCTCCTCAACGTCTTCACCAGACTCAGGAGTCGGTACAGTTATTTCAGCAGGAGGAGTGACAGCCATGACACCAACACTACTAGTGCCCACACCCTGAACAGCAGGTGCATCAACACGTGGCCTGTCTTGTTGCAGCTTAGTAATCATCTCAAAAAGTTGAGCATTCTGCTGCTGCTGGATAGTAACCATTTCCTCCAACCTCTTCAGCCTATCTTGATCGCTAGGGTCCATTGCTAACCCTGATTTTGCCTTTCTTCAAAAAGCTGCAATGTCAATGGCAAAATATATCAGGCAGGGTAGCATACTATGGATATCATTATTCATAATCTAACTACCCATATAATACCCATACAATCAAAACATAATATTCTAAAGCTTTTATCTTTCTTAAAGATTTTATAACTTGACCGTAGGTATTCTCAACTTCAGGCTCTGATACCAATATTGTCGCGACCCCTTCCCGGGTGACGTCACGACCGGCACAGTACCCCAGAGAATGTCACAACCCGACAAACCTGAGGCACTGATAAGCCTCTACTCAGAAGGTTACATACGATCCAAAGACATAATATGTATATGATCAGGATAGTTGAATTAAATACCGAGATATGGCATCATCATCCAGAATATGAGGTCATCGACCCAATCCACAAGATTCGACTATCCTTACTATAAACATGGATATTTTATTATTATTCCATTTAGCATATACATATCAAAAGTTTCTCACGAACTATATGTTATATATCATAGTATCTGTGATAATTATACATTTACAAAACAAAACACAGATGTCTTCTACTATTTTCCTTATGTGCAAATCAAAACTCACATCAACAAGAAGTAAGGCAAGCTACACCAACTCTAAGCCTTGCCCTTTCCTTTACGATCTGATCCTGAAAAATATAAGGGAAAATGGAATGAGCTCAACTAGCTCAGTGAGTACTTTTCACAAAAATCTCCACATATGCACTTATGTAAAACATGTATGTTACTTGAAATAACATTGGTAAATTGAAATGCATTAAGAAAATATATGATTCATGCTTCCAAATTAAAGATATAATTATGCATCATTTTCATAAAAGATATGTAGAAAAGCCTCAACAGGAGGTCATATCAGGATAACATTGCCTACATTTCCCCCATTGCGCCATGGGTTCAAACCAACACGTTATCCAACTAATCCTTCTACCCTTACATTCCTTAGTGATTCGAAAAGTCCTTTTCACAAGACACTTTTCCCTAAAGAACAAGTAAATAGAAAGAAATCCAACGCCAAGGTATTTAATCCGAAATACCTAAGGCCATGTTAATGCATAAAATCCGTGCTCATGATCATAAATACAATGCACATATATAATATAATGCATATCATTCAAGAATTCAATTTCATTTATCTACAATGCTATACATGGAGAAGTAAGGTGAGAAATACTCACAAATCACAAAATTTGGCCTAAGACCACATTTTTTTCACCAATTCACCAATACTTCAATTGTGTTCACAAATCTTCATCCAATTCATAATTCATCCACTGCAAATTACACATTGTACACACATAAATGAATTCTAGAAAAATGAATTTAATCACTTGATTAATTACCAAGTATCAATACCCATTACCTTACCATTTCAATTACTAAGATAGAATTTCCAGCACATGATCAAATTACTCATTTGATCACCAAATTAACACAAAATTTTCATCTCTATAAGTTAATCAATTTAATCCCTAAGCAAGTTACCTAAGCATTCTTCAAATGCTCTAACATTTTCAGCACTTAAATTTCAGCCAATTACCCATCAAATTAATCAAAATCTATCATTGAACAACTTACCAAGGTATTGCCATTGCCCAATTTTCTAAATTTCCAGCACATGAATTTATCAAATAAATCATTAATTAATCACTAATTCAACTAAAATGTACTGGTAAACATCTTACCAAATCATTCTCAAATCTGAAAATTTTCCAGCAACTTGTATACATCATTAACTCAAAATTTCACATACTTTGCACTCCAATCTTTGTAATTTATCATCACAGAATAGTCAAGACCAATTTCCAATCATAAAACACTACAATTTCAGTCACTAAAATGGGTTCTAACACCCTTGTTCATCCAGGTTTGGAATACCCAAATCAATGAAAAGTTGTAGTGAATTGAGCCTCAATTACTTTACCAAGCAACAAGGAATTCTCTCTAATTGTTTCAACCAATAATAATGTACCATTTCAGCAAGTCAAATACATTAAATTACTACCATTCAATCACTGAAACTTAATGAATTTATCATTAGAAAACTTACCCATAATCCAGAAATCAAACCCCCATTGTTTGAGCTTCAATTCACCTCAATTTCAATCCAACCTCATCACTTTCTAGTTTCAAACTAGCCATGGAAAGTTGTTGCATGTCACATATAATGTATAGAATGAAGAGGAGAGTTTGAATATGAAACTTTCACATCTAAAACTATGGATCTCACCTTCATGTGGAGCTCCAAAATCTCCTTCTTCTTCAACCGTATTCTCAATTTCTCTCAAGCTTAATATTCTGGTATGCACTTCACTTGCATATTTCAGCCACTAAACAATTCATGCCAACAAGCCAACATGTGTCAAAATGAGCTGATTTCAACTTGCCACCAATTTCACCTAGTTGCCAACACACAAACAAATCAACAAGTGGCTAATCCATCATGCCAACAAGCTACAAGGTGTCTAAATGAGTTCATGGTGGCTGAATTTAAGTAAGACACCTATTACATAACATGCACAAGCCACCTTATTTATTTAATTCCCATTCATTCCACTATTCATTTATTTAATGAGCATGTGAATATATTAGATTAATTTCCTAATTAACCATAACACATGTCATTTAACACCTAATTTATCATAACACATGATTATTGCATGTATTAGACCATTATACACTAATACATATCAAACACACAAATTTATTAAAATACCTCGTACACACAGTATACGAGTATTATACACATCGACTACGTGTACAAGACCACGTATTGGCAGTCCACGTCATCATGACGTCAGGTGCGAAAAGTGGGTCGTTACAGAATGTTTGTAGAAATAATGATATGTGTAGAGGTTGAGGGTTACTAATACCCTATTAGAGAGGGTATTAGCCCGCGCAACTTGATATTTTCTTGAATGAAAACTAAGGTCGTCAGACTTAATCTGAAACTTTATCAATTCAAGTTAATCCCAACAAGTTATAGAACTGAAACAATAAGCTTTGACATGAAAATTCTATTCAACTATCCCAAGTGTTCAAATCTTGGAATCAAATTGCATATATTATTTCTTAACTATATTTTGAAACTTCTATGAATTAATTTTAAAACATATAAAATCTAACCCTCCCATATCTCAAAGCTATATCACATATAAATTACCTACCTATAAAGAAAATTGAATAAACAAAACAAAATGGAGAAATATTTTAATATTAAACTAATATAAACTTTCGACAAAGGGATAACACACTTGGGAATCCAAAATGGAAATTTATCAATTGTTTGCACTCTACCCAATTAATACCCAATGTAATAAACAAAACTACTTAGCACAACTGTCTAACCTGTGTTAGGAGTTAGCTGGGTTAAGTGGATATTAAATAGGGTTGCATTTTTCGTTTGTATTGGGTTTAATGTTTGTAGTACTGATTGATAGATGGAGCTGATCTCTTCGTTCTCTAAATCTCTACTTCATATACAGGGCTATGTGAGAGTCAGAGTCAGAGTCGCTAAATACTACGGCTCTGTGTAGATCCAAAGGGACTCCAGCGGTTGGGTACACATCGATCCTAATTCCTAAGTGCAAAGTCATCAAAGCATTACCGATGAATTTACAACAACAAAAAGATTTGAAGCACAAAGTGTGATACCTGAGGGAATGTTGGACAAGGAGATCGACGACATGGTAAATCAGGGTCCCACCTGAAAGCTGCAAGTCGATAAATTAATAGCAGCAGCAAAACACTTTCAGCAGAAGAAGAAGAGAAAGAGAAAGGGGAAGAGATCTATATGGTTGATCAAGATTAATTCCACTTGAAAGCACAAATAACAACAAAACCTACATTTGAATTTAAGAAGAAGAAGGATTCACCTGAAAGCACTTGATAAATGAGATCAACAGCAAAAACACCGCAGTTGATGAAGAAGAAGCTGTAAGGTATGGAGGAAGTAGAAATAGTTGACGTATCAAAAAGGATGGGAATACGAAATTTCCTAGAAGTAACATTTACGACGGTTCACCGGATATTACGGTTGCTGTCGTGGCTCCCGAAGTGAGGCGTCACGTGTTACACTCTTATTACCTGGTTCAGTTCCCATTTGCCCTGCCATCAATATTACCAAACTGTCCTTTTAAAGAGGACAGACTTATGTCATTAATTTTTTATTTTTTATGTATATTGACGAAGATGAAATAAAAGAAAACAAAAATAGCTATATACATATAAGAATCTTAAACAGCTAGCCTAGTCCAACGCAGCGATCGAAGCCGGAGTGTTAAAACCACTCTTAAAAAGGACAATTTAGTAATATCGATATACTGTCCTTGAACCAGCTTATGACAGCGCGACACGTGACTTCTCAATTAATCGGCAGCTACACAACTGCAAGAATCGTAAACTTTTTAACCGCAGCAAAACTTCGCCCAACCGCTAGGGTTGATTTCTACAGGCTTTCCACCTTGAACGCGTGACATCCGCGTTGGGGCCTTCATTTTTTTTTGTTCTTTCCTTTCTATCATTTTGATTCTTTTCACTTGTACACTTACTTAGGCCTTAGTGCGCTTCTAACTAATTTACTTTGCAACATCTCTTTCTTTTCTTTTTCTTTTCTGCTTTTCTTGTTCTATACTACTACTACCTATACCACAATGGAAAAGGAGAAATTATAATTTATCTTCCTATGTAAACACCACAATGAAAAAGAAAATATATATCATCAACATTTCCTCATATTAAGATTGATGAAATTAAAAAGTTTAAATGAAAATTAGAGCTACATAGCCTTATTATTTATCATTTTGAATACATTTATATTAAAATTCATGCATATCCATCAACGTCATGAGTTGAAGACAACTAAAAAATTTAATACCTGTTGTGGATCATACTGTTTAAATGAATTATCAAGTGAATGAGTTGAGGATACTTATTGTCATTATTGCATTTGAGTTAAATTTTTATTATGAAGTAATCAATGCATCATCATAAGTACGAAAACAACTATAAAAGGATTTGTTAGTATTAATTGTTTACATGACTTATATACAACGATCACTATTCGTTCATTCACTTAAAATTTATAAGGTCAAATTATGATGTGTAGTTTGGATGCAGATCATCATTATGAAGTAATAACATATATATCATGAATTAAAAGGTAGCATATTCAAACTAGTGGGAGCATTGAAGACGAATATATTAGACAAGTTTCTTTAATTATGTCTTGGGTTGTTGACATAACTAATAAACCTTAATAATAATATTTTTATATATTAATCAAAATTTGATGAATAAACATAAAAATATATATATATATACTCAATTTTGAAGAAGTCAATGAATTAACATCAATAATAGTCTCCAAAACAAATTATCTTTCTTTTTATTCTTTCTCTGGCTTGAATCCATTCAACGTGGTTTCCAGGTGGTTAGGTGAGTGAGTAAGGTGGGGTTGGTGAAGGGTTGTGTGCACGATATATTACTTTGTGAAAGTGAATTGTGGGCCTGTGTGGCCATGTGAAGGAATCCAAAAGGAGATCTAATATCTCGGCTCACTGATTTGTCATTTTTTGTGCATACCAAATGATTTTTGGTCCGTGATATAAAAAAGAGTACTCCGATTGTTTTGAAAAAAAAAATTAAAAATCATTTTTAGGTTTAACTACAAAATTTATGAAACAAAGTAGAGGAAAATAGAAGAAAGTCGTTTAGTATATTAATTAAACTAGGTCAATTTGCTTGCATTTTCTTTTGTATTGAATAATATTTTTCGTGTTTAACGGTAAACATCTCAGGCAATCAATTTTTGGATGGTTAGCCGTCTGAAGCTATTCTTCCCAGTGGTGCAGTAGATAATAAAGCTCGAAAGAGTCTGTCAGACTGAGTCACTGACATCCATAATATTTTCTCAGCTTTTCATACTGGTCTACGTGGCACCAACACGTAGTCCTGAGTTGACCACTCAGTTGTCAATCGCTTTTTCTGGGCAATGAGAAGGCCTAATATTTTAGCTTAATTAGCTGTACTTGTCGGTGCATGCCTCTTAATTAGCAAAAACATATATATCTTCAAGAAAAATATTTATAACTTAGTTGAAGATAAGAACAACAGCACTCATCCAGGTTTACAATCGCTACAAGTATATTTAATATGAGAGATGCTTAAACAGGAATTTATGAGTCTCTACAAAAGTAAATCATCCGCACCTAGCGCAATATTCTATTAGCTTCATTAGCTGCCTAATCAATATATTAAAGAACGACCACCTTACATATATATGCCCTAAAAAAAAAAAGAAAAAAAAAAGAAAAAGACCATACATATATTTATACCAAGGACACAAACTGCCAACCTACTGCAGACAACATGACTATCTCCAAAACGGCTGAAGCCGATGTAAGTGTGATTATCACCTTGAGAAAAAACCCCTTTCCCCAAAAGTTCCCCTTGGTAGTACACAGCACGAACAAAACCGCACCAAAAGCAACATTTACCATTGCTGAAACAAGGTAGGGTTTAAGCATAAAGGTGTTGGTAGACCCAGCAACACTTGGGTTGGTCTTAAAGACTGGATACAGATTCACAGCTGTACTTATAGCACTCGGAGCGATGACCATTGAAGTGGGCAGAACCCAGAATTTCACAATCTTGAGCCCGATGTCCTGTAAGTTGTCCAAGCTACTTCTATTTGCTGCTGATCGATTTCCAGCCGCCGTCCCATGAGTCCCCTATAGTACATGTATATATATTCCATCAAACCAAATAAGAAAAATAAAAAATAAATTAAATAATTGGTTGAGCAAAAGATGAAATACATGTGGTATGTATTACCTGATTCGCAGGTTGTATTCCAGATGGCGGGTGTCCATGAGTATCTAGTGCTCCTTCTAAATCATGGACATCCTGCACATACCAAAAAAGTACATATACATTATATAAGAAGTGCTAAAGAATATTCAAAAATCAAGCCCAAAGTTATACTCATGCAGCTAGATTGACCAAGGGAAAAAAGAAGAGGGTGGGTGAAGGAGGACGTGGGGGTTTGTAAAATACCTCCTCCGGATCTGGGAGATTGGTAGCTGGGGCTCGGGTGAAGGGATTCTTCACAAATGGCTTCATAAATGCTGCAGCACGTGAAAACGCCCGCTTAATCACATTCCGATTGTTACTGCTATTGCTGTTGTCCGTTCCATTCACTGACAGAATGAAACATAAATTATAAAAATTTCTCCCAAATTAATTCACTGAAGAAACCATATCATCAATATATAATTATAAAAGAAGAGATCGATGCTATACAAGATGAAAAAGTCAGGCAATGTTATAAAAAGGAAAATGATGTGTACCATTAAAAAGGGCAAAATGATGTATAGGAGATAACACAAAGTCGGAACTCAAAAGGGAATTAATTTGTCGCAAAAATCGAAAAGAGAGAAGGTCAAATTAATTGCAAAAAGCCGTCTTACCAGGACTCGGATTATGATGCTACAACGCCATTTTCCATTGCTAAAACATGTTCCGTGTTAATTTTACGCTGGTGCACACAATTCCCACGCACGCACGCACACACGCATACACACAATTCCCTGCACTGACGGCATGGGGTAATGAAAATAGAACAGATCTGTACATGTTGTGGGTGAGTGGATTTGTTGATGATGTTCAGGCCAGGCGACATGAAGGCAGACTTAATCACCTAACTAAAGGGAACATGATGGTTGGAGCTCAGAGAGAGGAGGGGAGCTGACGTGGATGTAGATCGGAGTGTTCATTGAGTCTCTGCAAGGGTTTATAGATCTGGGAGGCCGGCCGGTGGGTTGTGGGTAATCTTGTGTTATAAATTTAGCATAAACTGCAACCAAATGATCAATTCTGAGGCGCGCAGAAAATAATACCTGGATTGGTGGGGGAAGAGGCGTTCAACATCGTGAATCAACGCTGTTAAATCCACCTGAAAGCAAGTAGATCGTCAAAAACAACAAAAACAAGAAAAGAAGAAGGTTGTAGCTGAAAAAATGAAAGCAACAACAGGCCCTTAATTAGTTGAAGAAAAAGAAAAAGAACAAGGGGTTCAGATCAGAAGCGGGATCTTAAGGGGGGTGGAACAATAATAACAACAACACCACCAACAACAACAACAACAAAAAAGAAGAAGGTTGCACCTGAAAAATGAAATGAAAGCAGCAACAGAGTGAAGTTGAAGAAGATGAACAAGTACAAAGGGCCCAGACAAGACGCCGTATCTTAATTCTGGAGGAAGGGGAAATAGCCTCTTCGAGCAAACTTATACAGGGAAAAAGTTCTAGACCGTGGGTTTTGGTGTCCTGTCCTAGAACAGTTATTTCCGACATGCTAGTATATACTGACGAATCAAAGCAATGTAAATGGTCCCCACAATTAATTAAATAATCATATAATAAGATAAAGATATTTAATTAAATTGACACCTCTCCTTCGCAGCAGCTTCCGTTTCAAACCTCGAGAAGTTTCCAACTTGATCGATGCGGTCCGCGTGCCTTGATGCTGCAATGTTTTGTTTTATTATTCTTTCCTCCACCGTTAAATTCCTTTATTCTTTTGTGCTCTTCATTTTACTTCTAAATTTATGTTTCTTTGCATTTTTTTATTTTTATTTTTTCATCTTTATGTTTTTAAGCACTGTTAACTTTTGAATGCAATTTAAATTTCATAAAAGTAGAAAAAACAAATTCAATGGACTGATTTACAATTACAAACCATAGCATGTTTCAATATATTTAAATGCATGCACGCCACACCAACAAAAACCAAACAAACAAAAAGAAATTATAATTTGTCATTATAGTTTTTGGATATTCATCAAATCATAAATTAATTATTAAGAATATATAAAGCATACCAACTTTTCATGTTAGCTCATTAATAAAATGGTTGCTTATCAAAAATAGAATAAATATTGAAGTAATGCAGATTTACATATGAAGATCAGTACGTACTTACATAAGTTTCTTATGATTATTAAATAATAAATAAACCAAAAATAATAATATTATTTCTTATATGTTAATCTAAATTTGATAAAACATTAAAATATATGTTTAATTAAGAAGTTATAACCAATATTAATCTCCAAAAGGAGTAGTCATAAGCTGATCGGACGTCCGAAAAAGGGAGAAATCACGAAAGGAAAAAGAGACAAATGCGAAAAGGGCTTTTTTATTTTTATTACCTTTATTCTTTTGTTTTGTAATGAAGTGGATGGCATAATATCAAAACTATTTTATTGCACTGTGGAATGGGTACGTACCTACGCGCTCCAGTGTTTTTTAGATCATGTTGAAGTTATTTGAATTGGAGTACTCGAGAATAATCCAAGCACTGAGGCAAGCCTCGGATTAGGACAAAGAAAGCCACGTGATTTCTAAGTGGCACGCTACCTCCTTCAAAACTTGCAAAACCCACTGATTTCTAAGCCTGAACTAGCACGCTGTGCTATCAACGAATGAGACAGGCACGGAGACTTTTATTTATAAACTTTAATCATCATGTGTTATCAAAGAGATTAGGATACTTTATTAGGTTAAAAACTTATTCTTTAATTGATTTGAAAACTAATTTCTTTTATACCTTGTGAGATAGATTTATAAGTCAATACAGATGTTGTTAATTAATTGTGAGCCAAAATAAAAATATTACTAACATTAATATTGTATTTGATTGGTGATCTAAAAATTTGGATTAAAAAAATTAAAAATTAAAAATAATGTTTTATTATTTTTTAAAAACAACCTATAATTCACTTCAACTAAAATAAATTTTATATATTTTTAAAATTTTTGAATATAAAAAATTATATTCGAATCTTAAACCAAATGCACTCTAAAACTTTTATTGTCACCTCCAATTTCTCATTTTCATTATGATCCCTACTATTCTTCTTCTCATTCTTTATTTCAGCTCCAATTATTTGATATTGTAAACTATAAACTTAACATATTGTTAAGTAAAATTTTGACTAGTTTCAATTTAATTAAGCTTTCAAGTAAATATATGTTCTCCAAAAATAAAAATAAAAAAAGAGTTTTCAGTTTTCAGTTTTCAGTTGGAAAATAAAGTTGGGAGATGAATTTGTAATGAAGTGGAAAAAAGGTATTCCTAGGTATTTATTTATTTATTTCCTTTGCCAAAAAAAAATATTTATTTTATTTCTATTATTTTTGGGTTCTGGGGCACGTGATCCAATGAGACAATTCCAGATGTCAATGGCACGGCCTTTTGAAGGATTCGGTCATTCGGCTACTCAATTGGACTATATACAATTGGTCAAAATTAGAGGAGGGATGGTTATCATACCTATATTTTAATAATATTATTTATATCTCGTGAAATACTTAAAAAGCATAGGATAAAAATTTCATTAAATATGTGATAATCAATTAACTACAAAAACTAACTTATTATTTCTAGACAACGTGCTTTTCGAGACAGTTGGGTAAAGTTAGGGTTGTTGGGGGGTTTGGTGAACTGGCGGAGAAGGCGCTTAGGAAGAGAGATTTTATTATTATTATCATAATTATTCTTTTATTTTGTTGTGTAAGTTGGATTCTGCCCATGTGATCAGGAAACGTCCCAAACGAAAGCGTGCTTAATATTTCTTTACTTTCTTGTCATTTTTTTTATGCTACAGTAAATGACATTTGCTACGTGGCTCACTTACGCGTGGCCACATCTTTACCCTGTAACTTTCATTACAACTCATTAAGCATAATCTTTGCAACTTGTTGCTATACTATTAAATAGGAAAAGCGTATAAAAGAGATTGTTTACTATTCATTAATTAGTTTTTTTTTTTTTTTTACGAAAAGAAATTTTTGTCAATATTCATTAATTAGTTTGGTTTCTATCTCCTTTAATGTCAGGGTTCGTATCTATTAAATCTAGTTATCCACCAAATATCCACCAAATATCTTTCTAGATTTATCGACACGTGGCACTGGCATACAGTTACACTTCCACGTTTCCTCTTTGCACTACAATGCTTTACTAAGAATGCGACGCGTGGCACTAAAGTCGTTCTGCAAACCTCTCCATCCGGTGTTTCAATATCATTGCTTATAAAATTAACAACACGCACCCGTCCACCCTCCACCCTCCACCCTCCACACACACGCGCACACACGCGCTTGCACACACGCACAAAATTCGTACATAAGGGTAAGAAACTTTGGAGGATCGCTTTTCGATCTCAACCTCCCCTCACTCCCACTAATTAAAAAATCCCTGACTTTAATCTGGAAGGGTAATTGGGCGTTGGATCATGTGCTCCTCATACGCACGCTGAGAACCTTCTCCATAATCTTCTTTCTTGAAAGTCATAAAAAACTAATTTGACGTTGGTCGTGTGATTTTTTCATTGGGTTCTTAGCAGGGACGGTCAAATCTCAAGTTGAAAGAGTTTACAAATTTTTTTTTTCAAGAATCATTGTCCAGGTATAGATTTAGTTTCGTAATATGTTGTAACGGGCTCAAAAATACTACGTATTTTAAAAATTAAAAAAAAAGAAAGTCATAAAAATGACCAGCCCTGATCTCTCGCGCTCTCTTTCGCTTTATTTTTTCGTGGCTTTCAGACCGTATGACAATGCGTGTATTTGTCTTCTACTTTTTTCATAAGTAAGTGAATAAATTAATAATATCGAAAGGAAAGCAGTTAATTACTTACCAACAGCTTAGCTAAGCTAAGTGATTAAATAAATTCCCACCATCAGTGCTAAACTGTACAATAAGAGAAGGCCGATACTGATATATGGGATTGAATACCCTTTCTTCACCGCACAACAACTTCAGAAAATTAATTAATTAATTAATTATAGTTTATTGGCCATGGAATGAGTTATATGTCACAATAAGAAGTATAATAATATATGGAAATATCTCTCTCATATGGACCCCACCAGCCCGGGCCGTTCTAATATCAAAATCATCATAAATTGCTGGCATTTAGAAAGCTAGTAAAGTCTTATATTGGGATAATTACAAGAGATGGTCAAGGAAGGGTGGTGGGCTACGCTAGCAAAAAGACTGGTGAAGACGACCAGTAACGCGTGCGGATGATCTAGGGTTTAGAATATATGTGACTCGTATTTCATGCTTTCCTTGTCTACCATGAATTGAAGGGAATACAGCTTATTCAAACTAGTCTGAACAAACTGCAGATTTACATTGAAATAAATTAAATTAAGTAATTTCAAAAACATATAAACTAATTAAAAATATTTGCTTAAAGTTTACATATCATATATATTCTTAACTATTTGAAAAAAGTCTTTTCTCTTCGTCAACCCATGTCAAGTTGGTGCATGAGAATAGACAAGTGTCTCATGCCTCATTTATCTTCTCCAACACATGTCAAGTTGGTGCATTAGAGTGCACAAGTATCCCAGACCCTATTTCTCTTCTCTAACACATGTCAAGTTGGTATATAAGAATAGACAAGTGTCTCATACCCCACTTCTCTTCTCCAAGGAAGTCCTAGAGAGTGAGATGAGTGGAAGAAAAGTAAAAAAGAAGAGAAAAGAAAGAAGAAGAGAAAGAAAGAGGAAGTTACTTTGAGGGAAGTCTCAGCAATATTTTCATTAAAGAGATAGATCTCGGTGATATATAGTCAGATTGAGCTCAAACTTTGTCAGCCAATTCGTATCTTATGATTATTCATTATGGTCGGTGGAGATCTTGATTGAAGTTTTCTTCTGAGAGATATAACCTCCCAAATAAAGCTAGTTGGAAAGTCTAAATTTCTCGCGCAGTTTAGATCAAACTGATAGATCTCCTAAACCTACCGTTGGATGAATATGATATTTCAGAACATGGTTCACAACTAATATTTCTGCATTATGAACGGTTGAGATGTTGATTTGTCAAGTATTTTGTGTGATATAGTAATTTGAGTTGAAATATATGCAGCAGGAAAGGAGAAATTGTTTGATTAGAGACTTGTTCATCAAAAAGACTTATCTCCTTGGTCCACCGTTGGATTGAGCTGATTTTTGGGCAGAAGGTTTGCTTCTTAACATGCGTCAATCTGTACGGTTGATTTTGTGATAAAAAATTTCTGTTGGCAGCTTTATACATCTGAACAAAATATTAAATGGAAAATTGGTAGGGTTGTTTGTATTAAACGTAAGTTTAAAATATGAACTTAGACCTTTCCAAATAGCTTGCATGTCAACTATGTTGACCTAGTTGCCATTGTTGATGAACACATGATGTAATATTAGTGATATATATGGCTGAACATGGTGACCTAGTGTAAATCGGTAATATGGCCTAAGTATGAAAAATTTCATATTTTAGGGCTTTTGATGCTTTTGGCCTAGAATTATTAAATTAATGCAATTTATGTCTAATTAAGCATGATTAGGGTTGATTATGTTACTGATTAGGTAGTTGTGACCATATCATGGGTTAGGCCTACCTGTCATCAAATGACCCAATTTGGACATATTTATGCCTAAGAAATTATTGACAATCAGTATTTTTGATTAATTGAATGGTTTATGAATGAGAACTATGCATTAGAGGCCTAAGTCATGTGATTTGAGTTGAATGATGGATTAGATGGGATTTAGGCCTATTGTCTATATGTGGGCTGATTTAGGATTGATGTGTAATGTCTATATGATTGAGCATAGGAATTGATGTATGGTTGGATATTGACGAATGTTTCAGGACCTTGATTGGGTTGATTAGTTTGGTGTCCTTGTCTGGTTAGATACTCTCGCGAGGCTTGGTTGTGAGTAGACTTCATCTATGATAATATCTTTTATGTCATCATGTCACTTATATATATTGTATGTTGAAAGCATGAATGTGTTCTAATATTTTGAATGATGCATTGATTTGAGAAAACCTTATGACTTTGGTTAGGCCCATCTATCTGGCTAATAGGGAGACTTAAACTTGTCATAGGAGGGTTTTAAAAAGGAAATATTTGGGGATGAGAACAGTACGATGAAATAGACGTGCACTAATAACCCCAATGCATGTGGAATGTGAATCCAAATTGATAGGCTTTTACATGCATTCGAACTTATTATAAATGCTTGATATTTATATGTTATGAGCTTTTAATCATGCTACGTATTGACATGCATACATGATCTTTATTGATAAGTATTGATAACATATTTGAGTTCTATTCACTAGGCACCGTTGGCTCACACTCATTTTCCTCTTTCAGGTCCTTCTATCCCAAATAAGGGCAAAGGAGTAGTCATATCTTGAGGGCCTTGCGGCGAGAGAATACAAGGCCTCGATGTGAGGTGAGAGGCATTTTGATTGAACTGTGTTTTAAATTATGATGTTTTATATTTTGAACTATGTAATTATAACACTTATCACATTATAGTATGATTGAGTTGAGACTTGTTAGATAGACCATGTGGGCATATGATGATTTTTTTTTGACCCAGAACTTTGGACTTTATGTGTATGTCTATCTTGATGAACTGTAGGGATTATGATTTTATTTATGGTTCATTTTTATGAATTATCTCTTGTCTTGGATGATTAATATGGTTGATAGTTTTGTTTAGTATCTTTTATATTATGTCGTTGTTTGGGATAAGACTCGTAGGGTCTCAACCACCTTACAGGGGTTGAGGAGTAGTTGGAGATGCCTACGTCGGGCATCCCGCATCGGCATTCCGCACACCATTCCCTGTGGGGTTGGTAGTCCTGGGTGCGGGGTCGCCACAGTATTTGTATCATCAGTTGGGATGTGTCACGAGATATCACGTGCAACAAATTGCGGGCTACATGACATTACTTGAGGTATAACTATTTCTATCATTTTGGTTTAACTAAATTAAACTTGAAATAAATATGTTTGTGTTATAGTAATTGTTTTTCTTATGTCTGGTAGGCATGGACATACAAGCACTTCTCATTTGTGAGACCGCACGTAAATCGTGGATATAATAACAACCTCCCGCGTGCCACGAAGTGGAAACCTCGTAAAGAACAAGGTCTAGAGAAGATTACGTTGAAGTTCTACGTGAGACAATTGATGATCTTCAACCAAATCAGGTAAATGCTACTCTTTTAAATTAAATTTGTTATATACATCATATCAATTTATATGTTAGGTATTTATTATTTTGTTTAGGTTGCATGAGATCCTTACACAGATTGTAGGCCGAAAGCCCTCTACATAAAGTGACCTTTTATACCTCGTGCGTAAAGTTCTTTGATGTGGTCAAGCCCTACATCGAGTTCTTGGTCAATTTGGACAGGTACAGAAGATCCCACATCCTCCTATACATCTTGTTCGAGCTGAGAGGAGTGCTAGGGGACGTCATTACAACGTCCATCACATGTTTATTGATCAGTATTGGGAGAACTAGGACTACCATTTGTTACAAGCGGCTGCACGAGGGGAATAAGTTTCTAATTCATGGGACGTTGTTCCAAAATATCTTGAGTGGTTCAAACAAATTTCACGTCCAAAGGTGCAGAACCCTGAATATCGACTATCTACTAAAGCGTCAACTTCAACGGAGAATTTAGAAATTTTTGTAATAAATCAAAACCTACAAAACATTATTATTATATATAATTTTATTAAATTTGGCAGTATTTGATCTTTTGATTTTAGACAGAGCGCAACAACTGAGGGCTAGCGATGTTGAGGTCCTTGAGAGCAACTCAATGATCTGAATAGATTTCTATTCATTAACAAGTATAAAACAATACATAATATTTTTATACCTGCACAAAGTGACACTCATTCATGAACCCCATAACAAATAGTCGTCTCTACGTTACTGGAACAGGTTCACTCCTTAGTGGAAGAAACGTTAGACAGTGTCAGGGTGAGATAAGTACAAATACCATATTATACTTGCTTGCAATCAAGTGACCCATCTCAGGCATTGTCATCCAAGCATGTGACGGTGCTGAGGTCTCATAACAATCAAGTGCCTTCATGATGTCGTCAACTCTGCCACAATATTGGAAAACGACCTCGTAGTGATCCTTGAAACTCATGAATTCCTCTAAGAGCATTTGCTTAACCCTTTTCCATTCACCTTCTCATAATCCAAAAAAAAGGCAACTGCTCGATAACCACAATGCCCACGGCCTCCACATCTTTCATTTGCTGGACGTAAGTTTTCAAAGCAGCTGAAAATTGATTTATATACTTAGGTGGTCGCTTGTCCTGTGAACCTTAGATGGTCGCTTAACCTTAGTCATCATGTTTTTAGGGGAACAATTGTCTTGTTGGGATAAGACATGCTCAAACAATAATGGATATCTCTTGGTTGACTTATCAACTTTCAAACTCGGCCTTCCCCGAGTATTTCTTGTTATGGCATGCTCAGTGACCATTGTAGATGATGGCTTCAATATCTCTTTCAACCACTTAAGCATTCTTCTTCTCCCAGATGTGTCACATTACTCGAACTTTCTACAAAAGCCCTTAAACTCCTCGTGGCATTGTAATTGGTCTTGAGACTCTTGAACAAGGAGAAGCATATCCAATTTCTTCCAATATGCATCCACCAAAGTAGTAAGGATGGGTCGACTCTTTTTGTGATATTTAAAGATCTCATGTGCACAAAGTAACCCATGAGTTTTTTCAACACGCAACGAGAACTAAAAGTTTCGAAATCTGTCTCCTTCAAACGTTCACATTCTTTTTGAATCTTTTCAATTGCATGAATCAAGACAACCCCTCGCAGTACCCATATATAGGACCTTTATGAACGTGTTACTTGGTAAATAAGCTTTTCTCAAAAGATGACGATATCTCGATATGTTGCAAAGTTAACATAGAATGTATTGTGATCCAGCTACTCTCAAACGTTTCCTGTGAAGAATCCAAGTGTTTTTTCAACTTTGCATGTGCACTTTCAGCCCGGTTAGTTGTGACATTGCAAAAATGCATGATCTCATTTGTCCAAGCCCCCACAAATCTTTCCTTGTAGTTCAACAACCACTCATTGTATAGATAAAGAAGAAGAGTAGGGTAAGCTTTATAAGATTTTAAAATCACTTTCCAATGCTCTTCATACTGCTCATCTATCTCTAAATCCACCAAACCATGCCACATGCCTATGAATTTTATATGGTCACTGCTATACTTGAACAACGGTTTCGATTTTGCCAACACATTCTTATTAATGTGCCAACTGCACAACAAATTTCTAACATCTGGAAAAATAATATTCACTGCATTCATCAGGGCCAATTCTCTATAAGTAACAAAAACCTTTAGTTGTCACCACCCTTCTACCAGATCTTTCAACTTCTCAAGTGCCCATATGTAGCTCTCTTATTCCTCGTTCTCCATGAATACATGCGCCACCGAAAATGTGAGATGAGTTGATGTAACACCAACTATCTCAACTAACGGATATTGATAAATATTCGTCTTATACATGCAATCCATTATCAAAACTTTAAGAAAATAACGCAACAAGTTGACCGATACTGGGTGTGCGTAAAACAACGTCTGCACATGATCAGTGTTTTTGTCGGACTTGTGCCACTCGACGTATTGTTCTTCAGCAAACTTCATCATTAAATATTGCGTCTGAGACCTCCCACAGTGTTCCAACAATTTATATTTGCTACGTGCATTGTATATGGTCTTCAATGTAGATTTATTACCTGCATCCCTTCGCTTGAGAGCATTCAGTATATCTCTAGGCCTTGCTTGACTTCTGCTCATATCCACAAGTATTTCCATCTCATCCTTTGTCAGTCGGTCTGCATAAGAGTGCCCTTTCATCCGATCAGCAGGTGGATGATTATGAGTGTCGCAATCCACTTTTACCATCCAATCGTCATCAGTGACTAAGTTTTTCCCCCGTAATAAGAATGGACAATTACACTTCTTCGATTTGGTTTCATTCACTATCCTTTTTTTTGTATCTTGCGGGTTATACACACCGTACCTCTCACATACAAACTTGATTCTCGTCCGCCTACCTTTCGTACCCTCTGCATCTGAGCTCTTGATAACGATAACAAAACCATTTGCACAGCCTACTTCCCTTGTCCATGCAATAAGTTCGACCTTACTCTTAAACGCAATATCGGTTGTGAACTCATTAGTGTAGTCCCGAAGTAATACCAACTCATTGCCAACAATTTTGGATTCATCAAATCTCTCGTTATCCTAATGAATTACAACTCAATATTAGTATTGCATACAAAATAAAACAAAAAACCTTAAAAAATACCAAAAATGCTCTGTCCGACCAAAATTGTCGAACACAAGTTTTATGTCCGACTGATTCTAGTCGGACAGAACAATTGTAATGTTTTATTTTTTTCTGTCCGACCTGTCAGGGATGGACATTTCTTTTCGTGTCCGATTTATAATGGTCGGACACTACACTTTCTGTCCATCCACGATAGGTCAAACAGAACTATTTTGGGGGCGATTTTTTAGGTTTCGAAACCTATTTTCGCCTCCTTTCCACCTCGATTTTAGGTTTGTTTTTGCATAAAAATAGTGTAGATACCAAATGCACGTACCTTAAGGGATGAATAACGACTTAAATCTCTTTCCATTGTAAGTCGAACGACTTGCTTGACGGTGCACACTTCTAACACTTGGAACACTTCCTCAATGACTTGCGAACACTTCAAATCGAAATAAACCACTTACGAACAGTTGAAGACGTGCTTGTGATTCAAAAAATAGGTTAAAATCACAAGATCGAAGTTTGAGATTTGTTGGAGGATTGAATAGTTTTTGGGTTTGGTTAGGAGTTGAATGGTTGATGGGTGGGTGAAGAGAGAGGTTTAAGGGTTTAAGGGGTTTAATAGATGTCTTTTTTGGTAATTTTATATGATAATTTGTTAGTCTTTTTACTTTTTAGATGAGGTGGGTGAAGAAATAAAATAAAAATGGGTGGGTAAAAATAGTCACACCCACATATATATATATATATATATACACTACTTTGTAAAGAAGTGGATTGTGCTCATTTTTTTTATTGCGTTGTTTATATTTTTTATGCCATAGCCAATGATTATTATGTCCCATGTAATTTTACAGCTTGTAAGAGTCGATTTGGCTTTGGTGGTAACCTCAGCTCACCACTACCATAAGGATTAAGGAGGGCAAAGTTCAGCTCTTAGTGCAAAGAAATGAGATTATCTTTTTCATTTAGTGCTATTTTTGCATATGATGTATTTAAAACGGTTAATTAATATATATTGTAGAGAAAATCTTTTTGGTATATACTTAAAATCTTCAATATAATTGTCATGTTTATTCTTATTTTCCAATAATATCTAATCAACGAATTATATATATTATTTGTTGTTCACTAATCTTTCGCTCCATCTCCTCTTGGTTTTTTACTTTTCTTCTTTCCCTATTTTAGTTAATGTTTCATTCACGTGATGTTATTTTGCATATAGTCCATGGTTGGCCTTGGAACAAATACAGCCTTATTTGGTATACAATTTAAACATAAGATTTTCTTTAAAATATGTTAAGTTGGATTTGCTTAAAAGTTCTAAAAATTATTTTTTACATTTAACTTGAAAATTTATGAAAGAAACAATAAAATAAAAGAAAGTCGTTTGATATATTAAATGTTTTTTTTTTATTTTAATAACCTCTCAACCTAGGTTTCTACCCACGGGTGATGCTAAAAAAATGAGCAAACTAGCTAGGTATGTGAAAGTTAAACTACCTTGGTTTGCTCTCATTTTAATATTTTGTGTTTAAATAAAGCCCAAAAATATAGACTTTTTTTCTTTAAAAATATTGTGGCGCTTATGATTTTTAACGGCCAACAGATCTCTGGGGTGGTAATTTGGTCTGAGGCCCATTGGTCTAACCCGGCCTGTAATAAATGATCCGGTCCAAATTTTGGCCCGATTATTACATGAGCATGTCCGGCCCGGTTTCAAAATTTATTATACAGGTATGAAATAACATAGCTAGATCTTCAAAATAACTCGCTAAAAAAAGCAAATGAAAATCTTAAAATCTTCGGAAAAAAAATTAAAGAAACCATCTTTGTTATAACTTCTAACCAATAAATCACACTAATGACTACAAATTCCTATGCTATTTGATTGCTCTGCATTGTTTTTTTTTTTTTTTTTTTTTTGTCAAGAGGATTACAAAGCAAAAAGCACAACAATCACTCCAGGAAAAACTGGACTGCTCTGAATTGTTGATCATCTTTTGACCAGAGAAATTTTGCAGTTGAATCAGTTCATGTCTTTCTGGTTCTGATAAATGACAAAGAGATAAGTCATTATATATTACATGTAAAAAATATGATTTTTAATTAGCAACTATTAAGCTTTTTTACACATTATATAGGACTTTGAATTCATATTAAACAATATAATAGAATGAAACACTTTCGAGCCAAGTGGTGTTATATATATTGACATTTATTGTTGGCATAAACAAAAACATCAGTATAATATTTCATTAAATTACCTTAAATTATGTATTGACGAAGATCAATGTTTCTATCAATGTCGACTAGAAATGTCACTTTTAACATTTTTCAATCGAAACATATTTGAGGAATTGATTAAATTGGCATAATTTCAACCTCAATTCCAACGTTTCAGCCCAAGGTGTATCTCTCATATGGGAGTGATTTCCTCGGGGCACACTACAACAACCCTCTTCAGAAATTTTCTTCTCATAAAATTCGTATTCCATGGAAGAGAAGTGGAAGAACGTTTGGTATCTCTTTCTGACTGCGCTTTTAATAAAAGAAAACTAAATTAACAAAGTGTTTTGGGCCCTTTTAGAACTGATCATCATCATAAGATACGGGATATGTATCTTCACATGTAACCATGTGACCCCCCATTCAAGACAAAAAAGCTATAAGGTCACGCATGTTAGTGTCTTTGCTGGACCAGCCTTTAAGAACCACATATTCCTACTCTATTATATTAATCCCCCTTTCATGTGCAGCTACCTCACACTAACTAGCTCCTATTCTCTTTGAACTAAGCCTTAAAAAAATTTATATGAATAAACATAGCTTTAGCTTGGTTCTCCCTGTATTCCAAGACATAGTCAGTCTAGAATGTAAGAAAGAAGTTTGTACAGTCAGCTTGGGTAAATGAGACAAGGATTTGTTCTCATGGTTGGTGGACTTGTTCTTTTAATTTTGTTCTTATTTCTATTATTATTAATTAGGCCGATCTTTTGCAAGTTGAAGGGTCCCATCTACTTTGAATCATATATACGATGAGATGCTCATAAATCTAATAATTTAAGGTCTAATGAACCAAAAAGCAATGATAAGGTGCTTAATTAATCTACAAGAAATTTTAGATTCACTGTTACGAATATTTATCATAAGCACTGACTAAGATGATCTGTATTTGCTATTAAATCAAGAGAAATTAAGAAATAACCAGAGAGCTGAAACCATCCAATTGGGTTAATGGGCCCTAGAGTCACTGGTGTATAGTATGAACTGAAAAACATTGAAATCAAAACATAAGACAAGTTTTCACTTACTTTTGACAAAAGAAGGCATATATAATATTTTAGCAGTATTAATCTGAAGATTAATTCCTTGAGAATTCTAGCTAGCTGGGGGAACTGAACTCAAATGGATTTCGAAGATCAAGATCGACCCAGAATGGAGAAGATGAGAGGATTCAAAAAGAACATGAAGAGCTCTCTCTGCATTCCGCGACTCGGAGCCAAGAACACCACTACCACCACCAACAATAACAACAACAACAACAACAACTGGTTGTCACCAATCTCACTGTTGGAGCGATTTCGCGAAGCGGTGTTCCGTTTGATCATGTTCGGTGCTTTCTCTAAGGTCACACACCATGAAGAATCCACTAGCTGCCAGCAGCCTCATTATTACTACAAGTATCCTCCCAATCATCACCATAGTCAAGCCGTTGCAGATTGTATAGAGTTCATTAAGAAATCGGCTTCCACGAATTATGAAACAAGTGACTCCATTATTAATGATAGTAGTTCTACAGATAATACGAGTACAGAGCAGGCAGTTTCAGCTTGGCCGGTAATGTGATTTCATTTAATTAGCTATATATCTTCTTGATTGGTTTTTAGTATTCTCATAGGAAAACAAGGATCGTGTTTACGTTGACTTGTTTGTTGTGAGGAGGAATTGGTAGAAATTGTGTATTGGGATTAGTTAATATTCTGTAAAGTTTGTTTGTTTGTTTCTTTTCTTCTCTGTAAAAGGGTCGCGAGAATCCGGTTCAAGCTTGTATTGTTGTAGCTAGAAAGAAACTCGTGAATTCGAGTTTCTGGATCTTGCATCCCCTTAAAGACCCAGTTTCAGTTTCAAATTCTAAGGCATAATATTTGCTCGATATTAACTTCTTGCTTAATTCTCTGAATTATTGCAATAATATTGTGCTTTAAGCCTGGTTTCTTTTGTCCACGGCTATAGATCGAAATTGAGATTATTACAGATTTTTGTTGAAAGAGGCACATGGAATTTAGGGTTTTTTTGTTTTGTTTTTTTTTTTTTAAATCAATCTATAATATTTTTGTTAGATTGATCAATTAAATACATGTAACTCATTCAAAATCAAAAGATTGAAACCAACTTTCGGTTTGTAGAGTAGTTCGGGCACCTGTCTCAGGAAACAAGGTCACGAGTTTGATTCTTCGCTAACGTTGACCACTCGAGCAACTAAAGGCCCAAAGAATTAATTAAAGGCCGGATACCCGAATACCCTCGGTTATCAACAAAGCAACATTAATATGCCTTCAAGGGTCAAAACAATTCCTCACCCCCATTAAAAGCTAAGGAAGCTTAGACCCCCCACCTAATACAAGGGGAAAATTATGTTTTTTGTTTGGTTAGAATGTTACAAGGAGTTAACAATAATTAATTTTATACAAAACTCTTAGGTCCATCTTATATTATAATTATTAATATTTGTCTAAGAACATATATTGCACTTAATTTTTACAATTTATTAATAAAATTTTATTTAAATTTTAATACTAATAACAATAATATATTTCTTTTGAGAAAAAGGTATTAAACCTGTTTGGTACAATAATTACATTTTATTATAAAGTGTTATAAGCTATTAAAAGTTTGTTTAACAAAATACAAAGGAAATGCTTTTTTTTTTGTGGTATAGATGTTTGCAAAATAACTTTAATTTTAATTTTGTATAAGCAATTTGAACAAGTTGAGAACGGGTAATTAAAAAAAAAAATGTTAAGATATTTTTAGTTGATATTAGTAGAAACCATATGAGAAAGTATGACAAAAAGGTATTAATTACTTAAATTATTACTTTTATATTGATGAAAATATGAGAAAGTAGTGAAGAAAAGTTGAGTAGTTAAATTACTTCATTATTTTCATATTGTTAAAACTATATTTTAAAATTAAATATAATAATAATGTTTTTTAACAATATTTACTAAATGACAAGTAATATAAACCATATTTGAGGAAAATATTTGAGGAAAATATAAATTATACAACAATATTAAATTTTGAAACCGAAGAAACAAGAGGCGCGAAATTAAATCATAAAGTTTAGACGACGAAACGAAATTCCAATCCCAATCCCCAGGAGCCAGAGAATTTGCCGATTTGGAATCCTTGGGCGTAACTTGGGAATTGGATCATTGGAAGTGACGATCTTCCATCCGTTGAAAACTCTTTTGCTTGAATTGAAGTTCTTCTGGAGAAAAACTTTGAATACCGATGCCAGGTACGTTTGCAATTCTAGGGTTTATCAATGTTTGTTTTCCGAGCTGGTGGTATATTACGGTCGCGGCTTGCTCTAGAATTATCCGTGCCGGCGTTTTACTCGCAGGCGGCCAACCCGAAAGAGAAGACAAGGTGTCGATGGAGCTGACAGAGGAGATCATTCAGAGCATGGAAGTCGGCATGGCTTTTAGGGATTACGTGAGTTCTCTAACTATATGTGTGTTTCACTATCCGATTTAGTCGTTTAAGTATATTTAGTTCCGCGAAGAAGATAATGGAAGTTTGAATTTACAGGAATCTCGATCAATTAAGAATCCTGATTTTGAACAATGGAATTTTTATGTGTGTTTCACTATCCGATTTAGTCATTTAAGTATATTTAGTTCCGTGAAGAAGATAATCAAAGTTGAATTTACAGGAATCTCGATCAATTAAGAATCCTGATTTTGAATAATGGAATTTTTTTTTCTATTCTGAGGATTATGCTCTTCGCTAGCCTGTCTAGCATGAACTTTCTATTTATGATTGCTCTTTAAAGTTCAAACCTAGGGAAAATCTCATTGTGTCTTTCTTCTTTGTTTGATGCTTTAAAATTTTACCTCATTATTTGTGTTGCATTTGTCGTTATCTCTAATTAATAGACTGCCAATTACAGAATGGTCGAATCAGTTCCATGGATTTTCATAGAGCATCGAGTTACCTGGTTACTGCCAGTGATGATGAATCAATACGTCTCTACGACGTTGCGAATGGAACGTATGCCTCTTTTTCCGTTTATTATTTCATATTCAAGTCACCATTGTCATATGCATGTGCTTGTAGTATTGGCGGATCATTATTTTCTTCCTAGCAATTTTATCTAAGTTTTGGTGGTGCTTGTTGGGTTATTGGTTGGCTCTATGTCCTCAAACACTTCGAGGATATGTTACTCTTGGTCATGAAATTTGCTATCATTTTTCTTTTCATTGTTTCTATTTTGGAATATTTTCCTAATTTACAGACATGTACGGGGAAAGTTTTTATGCTTTGAAAGACTTATATAAAAATAAAACTTTAGGTTGAACTTCAAAAATCTTTATTGCTTTCATCATTGTACATTTACTCTTGAGACTTTTTGAGAAGCAATCATACAACAATTTTAGGTTTAAATCACTAAGTTGATACTCGTAAGAATTAGACAAGCAAACATGCTTTTTATTGTAGATGATTTGACATATCTTCTATGTCCTAACATTATGTGAGATAAGATGAGTAAATTCATGAAGAAGGTAGCCAAAGAGATTCTTAGAGATTTGAAAGAGAGTGGACCATTAGTGAAAGGAACTTGGTTGCAGACTGAAGAAGTTCAAAGTTCAAAAAGATTTAAAAGAGAATCTATAAATTTCAAGTTCTCAACCTCATTCTAGCAATCAAGATTGTCAAGCTTACTAAATTATTCTGGTTTATCAAGTGTTCAAGGATCAAATTCAAGTCATTCAGCATCAAGATACAAGGCACTCATTGCTTAACTTATAAGTCTATTTTTCACACTCCATCAATTCAACTCTTTTAAGCTTTCACTCTTCACTCTGCATTCTTCAAGGCTTCAATTTAAAGCCTGAAGCCTTCAGCTTTCAACTTTGATTGGTCAAGATGCAACTCAACCACTAAAGTATTGATTTGGCTTTTCTCTGTTGTCTTATAATATTATACTGCTAGATTGCTAGTCCATTGTTCATTCTTACTTGAAGAGGTAAAATCTCTGCCCTATACTTTCTTTTGGAGAGATTATATTTATAAATTCACAAATCACAATTTAGAGCCCATTTTCATAGTTTTTTTTGGGAAATTTGAACGCATAACTATAGTTTTAACTTTTAAATTTGATTCATTTTTCATCAAAAATGGCATAAACTACTTTACATAAATTCATAAACTTTTATAGATCTGTCATTGTGCTTCTACTACTTCATAGACTTCTAAGACTTGTAGTTTATCAATTTTTAGTCATTATAATAGTAATTAGTATGTGCTATTTAGAACTATATACCAAGTGAGTATGTTAGTAAATGCACACTTGTATTTTTAGTCTTCATAGAATGTTAGTTTTTTTTTTGTGTCAATTTCATAGTATGTTAGTTAGTATGCTGTAATCTATTGTAGTTTTTAGATGCTATGGTAACCCACTAACCCTGGGGGAAACCACTTATGGATTTCCCAAACTGATAATTTCTCCTTCTATTTTTTCACACACCCCTTTTATGGCTAAGTGGCCTAAAGTATAATTGTGTGTGTTGCCAGGTGTTTGAAGACCATAAATAGCAAAAAGTATGGTGTCGACCTTGTTTGCTTTACTTCCCATCCAACAACTGTTATATATTCTTCAAAAAATGGCTGGGACGGTACGCTTCTTATATGAAGTTTATGAAATTTTTGCGCAGAACATTTTCTAATACTGTTCATTTATCTGATGATTAATACTCAGAATCTTTGAGGCTTCTTTCCTTGCACGACAATAAGTACTTGCGGTATTTTAAAGGTCATCATGACAGGTCAGACTGGATACCATGTTAGCCCTGATTGTTCTTATTCTCCGGCTGCTTCAGTGTGGGATCCTTGCTATAATATTAATTATATGTGCTATAATATTTATTATATTGACATTTTGTGTTGTTTGTGGAAGGGTCGTCTCACTTAGCCTGTGCCCTCGAAAGGAATGTTTTATCTCTGGCTCTCTTGATCGAACTGTTTTACTTTGGGATCAAAGAGCCGAAAAGTGTCAGGTAGATCTCATCTTTTCCATGCTTATGATGGGCATTGGTAACTTTTAAAATAGATTACATAACTTATTTTCTTAATATCAGGCTCTTCTACGTGTACAAGGAAGACCTGCTGTTGCTTATGATGATCAAGGATTGGTCTTTGCCATTGCCTTTGGAGGGTTTATAAGAATGTTTGATGCTCGCAAGTATGAGAAGGTTTATCTTCACTTTGATCCTAACCCTGTTATTCAAGATTTTTCAGGCACTGACCGTAGGAAATTCTTTCATATTTAGGGACCTTTTGATATCTTTTCTGTTGGTGGAGATACTTCTGATGCTAATGCTGTAAAATTTAGTAATGATGGGAGACTCATGCTTTTGACCACCATGGATGGCCATATTCATGTACTTGATTCATTCCGGGGAAGACTTGTAAGTTCATTTTTGCTGTTTTTAATCTTTCAATATTGTTTTCAAAATTTATTTGCATGAGCTTAAGCATCAACTGCCATCTGCCTAGTATTTATCTCATTTTAGATGCAGCAAAATCATCTTTTGAACTTCCATTTGTTTGTTGTTGGTGCAGTTGTCTACTTATAATGTTAAACCCGTTTCTAGCAATTCTACCTTGGAAGCATCTTTCAGTCCTGAGGGAATGTTTGTCATATCAGGTACAAGAAGTTTCTATATCGCTTTCATTCAATCATTCTGCAAATAAACTTACATGTTTTTTTCATTTTTCTATATTTTACCATGATTTCAGCATTTTCAATCTGGTAAGTCAGTGTTCTTCATCTTGCATTATATTTTCCAGTTGCAATATTTTTTATATAACCTTGGGCTTGCTTAACCATACAGGGAGTGTACTTGTGCTCTATGCTTGATGGCATAGGGAAAATGGGTAGGGTTTCCACCCTCCAGTTAATAATGTCATTTCTTCTTGGTGGGAAGTAATTTGAAATGATGATCCTTCTTCTATCACACTTTTTTCTGTAAGGCAGCATGATATTAAGATCATGTATTCATTAATTGGATAGCAATAAACCTACAATCACTCTATGAGGTTGGTTGGACTCCGAAACCTCATATTCAGAAACAATTAAGTCCATGTTTCCTCCACAATGTTTGATACCCTATGATGCTGTTTGGTGGCTTTGCACCAGCTATCATATTCTCTTCTTCTTTTGCATCCAGTTAGGTGGCATTCTTGAGGGATTAAGTTGACCTTCATTTTTCTTTACTTGAGCAGGTTCAGGGGATGGTAGCGTGTATGCATGGAGTGTCAGAAGTGGCAAAGAAGTATGACAATAACCATTCCTAAGAATTGAATTGCTTATCATTATTAAGGATTTTGTGATTTGGTTGTTGTGACATTATGTATAATGCCCTTTCAGTGGCAGTTAATCCTCTGTATTCTTGCCCAAGTATGTGTAGGATATTAGGGGACTATGTTTCTATTCTCTCTTCCATTTTGTTTATTGTCCTTAATTCCAGATAATTTCATAGGGCGCACTATGATGCTCATATGAACCTTTGGTGTGACCTCTACTAATGGTAAAAAAAATGAAGCATTGATCTGATGATTTCTTACCAGTGACATTGAGAAATTTTTGTCAAATGCTTGAACACTCGTTAGGTTTTTCAGTTTTCCGTTTTAGAAGTTATGTACTTATAGAAATTTTTATCTTTCCTTTTTTTATTCTTTTCTTGTTACACATTAGCATATCCCATATAGTTGGAAAAAAGGCTTAGTTGAATTAAGTTGAATCATTACGCATTAGCATAAAGAAATAGCGAAATGTCTTAGTTTGAGGAACTTTCACTGTTCTAATTGTTTCATGTGCTCCCCTAATTGCATGCAATAATTTCTTTTATTCTTACCATTTCTTCAGGTTGCCAGTTGGATGAGTACTGAAATCGAACCTCCGGTCATAAAGTGGGCTCCAGGAAGCCTCATGTTCGCCACTGGATCTTCTGAACTATCATTTTGGATCCCAGATTTATCCAAGTTGGGGTCTTATGTCGGAGCTAAGTAAGCAGCGCTCTGAGTCTGTGATAGGTAATCCATTTTTCCTGCCAGTGAGTTTTTCTTTAGTTTTAAATGTATATTTATTTTCTGTCTGTTACTCTGGCGCCTTTGTCAAATTAGATTTGTACCATTTGATGTAATGCCTGTACAGAAAAAAATAATCATAATGCAATTAGTGTTGCTTTGAAGCAGAGGCAGTTTTGAATTCTTCTTTTTTTGAAAAAAATGGCCAAGTGAAAATTAAAACAATGACAGTGCTATCGTTTCTTACTGATAGGATGCTAAGAATCCTTTTCCACTATTTCCTGGTTAGAGATTTATTTGTATATCACTAAATCTTGCAATGGTTTTTTGGACACCATGAATGGACCATATTTGGACCCAAATGTTCATCTTAATAGACAGGAACTCAATCTTCCTTCGTTCTTTCCTTTTTCCCATATCTCAAATAATTGTAATAGTGAATTTAATTACATTTGAGAGAGTATAAAATCAGTTGGCAATAATATTTTCTTTGATAGAAAATTACATTTCGAACACATTGCTATGAAAAGGGGATATTAATGTCTTTTTCTGGTTAACGTTGCATAGACAAGCAAGTATATGCCTCCCTCCTTTTATGTTTTTAGATTAGCGGGTATTGGGGATTTATGTCCTCCCTAATTCTTTTGGAGCATGACCATAAACCCTTTAGGGTAGGTGTGCTTGCATTGAACCAACTCACTAGTTGTTATCTATCTGGATTAAGGACCACTTGAAGTGGTTAAATATAAATTTTTGAACACCCTAAACCCTTATAACACTTTAATTTAAATTTTTGAGACATGTTGTCAGATCTCATCACAACCTTCAAATGCATGTATTGAAGTTCTTTATTCAATACTTTCTGTATAATATCATTTTTACTGAGGTCAATGACAATTAGCTGTAATTGCAGCCAACATAATGCCATTTTTTATATAGTTTTCAAAATCATACAAATTATTTGAGTACATGTTGATCGAAATACTGGATTAATTTCATCAGATATGGAGTAAATCATCGTGTAGAATATAATGAAGTATTTGTCCCAAATTAATATTTAGGACGATTAGCTACAAGTTAAGATGCAATCTACCAACAATAACTATCCAAGAGAATGGCATTCATCCCTCACTCTGTGCGCATGGAGTTTCACCAATCTTGCAACTACAAAATGTTCATTAAACTCAATTATATGGGTAGGAAACAGGGAGTAATTTCCCATGAAACTTGGTGATATATTGCTTCCCAACGTCGAATTAAAGCAATTAAAGCGTTGTAAAATAAGGTTTGGCTCTGACTATTGCAGGATACGCTCCATAATTACAACTCACTTTATTGTATTATAAAAGAAACATAAGAACAGAGGTTACGGACTCCAAAGACTTGGAAACAAGGAGAAGAAAGCAAAGAAAATAGTGTGTAGTAAGAGTTGGATCAGGAGGAGCATGTGTAAGGAATTATCATCCATTGTTTGCGACACTTAGCAACACTTTCATTACAGAGAGGCACTTGTCGATTCTGGTCAAACAACGCTTCCTTCTCACACTGTCCTTCCCTTGCCTTGCCGTGCCGTGCCCTTCAATAATCATGCTGTACTCTACCCAAAACCCACGTGAATGCTATAAAAAAAAAATTAACAAGTAGTGTTAGTAATTAAATATAGTTAACTTAAAATAAGCCGTGTGTTATGGGTTAGGACTCAATTTCTGACAACAATACACCACCAAATTCATAAAATATAAGACTACTGTCACAGTCCTATGTTCAAATCAAATTATCACAATATTATCCTAATTATTTAAAGTACGTAATATGTGAATAAGCTATCTCTATGACCATTCTTTTTATTAAGATGAAGGACTTTTACATGTTAATTTGTTTCGTTTCAGCTAAAGTAATATATTGAAACATTTTAGCATTTAATCAGATAACGCCATTCCACCTTTGCATCTTCATAAATATCAATGGCACATGCCCACTAAGATACGATGCCAAAACATTGGCAGCAGCTATATTACAAAAACTATAATATGCCTTTATAACGGTGTCGGTTCATTTTGTCACTTAAAATTGCCACCAACTCCATTACTTCTATTTTGAATCACTCAACCACTTTCTGAGAAGTTGCAAGAAACCATACAAAGTTAGGAGAGAAACAGAATCAAAATGCTGAAGGGTCCAATTAATCCCATGCTCTCAATGCAGAGACAACAAAACCATATGCTAATGTTAGCAAAAAGCACATAAAAACACATATAAAGGAATATATACAAAAAAAAAAATAGAAAACCTTTGACCTACACTCTAAAATCTACTCGCATAAAAAATATTTAAATAAAAACAAAAACATTTAACTAATCTAGCGGGCCTTTTCCTTTTGCATTACAAGCATGCAAATGAGCAGTTGAACTTGCCTCTCTATTTCCCTAGCTAACTCCTCTTACAATTTTAATTGTTACTCTGTCAAACAGAAAACACAACAGATTCCTGTACATGCAATAGGAAAAAAAAAAAACCTTCATCAGATAGTGATCATCATTATCATCATCACTATAAACTCACATTGCCTCTAATTAATCAAGGGCTTTGTAAATAACAACAAAACAAGGCAAAATAGCCCTCGGATTAAAAACAATTAGTTCCTCGAGATTCGTGTAGACACCGGTATGTCCAGCTACAGAATCATACGTGCCGGTAGCCACGCCGGTATCGTCCTCCGCGGCCGCATCATCCACGATGTGCTTCACCCTTCCAGCAATGACACGGCACACCAGCATGGCTCTCCTCCCGACCGTACAACTCAAGCTATCGTGGGCCCTACCGCTGCTGGCTGTAGTGAGCACCCCTTTGCTGTCGTGCGCCACCTTTCCAGTGAACCCGTGGCGTATGATGGTGCACACGCCGCAGCCTGGTATGGCGCCGCATAGGCTCGAGGTCCCGCGTGCGCCCAGCGCGCAAGTTAGCGAAGTGCAGTGGAATCTCAGTAGTTCGTTACCGTCGGCTGCGCATCTGGGATTTTTCTTGGTGTTGGCGTTCGTACGTGCTCTCACTGCGTCTCGGCAGTCCTCGAACCGTTGGAGGGTTCGTGGAGTGTTGTGGACTTTTAGTATCCGTTCGATCTTGCATATTGGGTTGTCTTTCTTCAACCAGCTTGACTTGAAGATTATCTCCACTATGTTTCGGCCAGAATCGTCAGGACCCAGCTCCGAAACTGCTCCATTAATGGAAATATTATATATATATATCAGACATATAATCATCATAAAAAATTGTCAAATTTGCATAGTATTATGTATATTCCAGCTCAAAAATAAATAAAGAGAAATGTTACTCTACTAAGTCTAACTAATAAAAATGCAATTATATGAATAATTATACTATTATGGTCATTAGATCAGGTGCTGAAGTAGTTAACACATGTATATCTTCTTCTTTTTTTAGTTGAAATAGCATTTTCCACAAATAAAGATGTAAAATAGATGGTGATTGATTATCATAGGCAACCATAATTTCTCCTTGATCATAATGAAATAGCTGATTAAATTGCTATTTGGATTAATTAATAGCAGTTTTTTATTATTATTATGAAAATACCTGCATGCCTTACGGCTTGATGAAGCTCCAAGCTTTCAATTTTGGGAAAGACCTCTCCACACTGTGAGCAAGCACGAATGGTTGTTCTTGGAGATGGGTACCTGTTGTTTTAATATTTCATATTTATTAATTTTTGGTTGGATTAATAATTTCAACCCATTAGTTTGATGATGAAATAATGAAAAAGAGGGCCATGAAAATTAAGAAATAAAATCCAAGATTAATATAATTAATTAAAGAAAAAAAATACCTGCTGGGATCAACAATTGTATGACATTCATAACACCCAGAAAGTTTTCTAAATTGCATTCCTCTCGATGAATTATTACCAACGTTCGATCTCATTAAACTAGAGGAAGACCGAGCACTCGCCAACTTGTTAACGACTTTCCGGGTCAGAAGTCCGGTGTCCTGGCCGACGATGCTGCTCTCCGGCGAGTTATCAGCTCGGTGAACCACTCTCGTGTTTCCATGAACCACGTCTCTGAAACTACAGATAGAACTGCAAGAAGAGCCCAGCTTCGAGTACCCAACGGCGCCGGCGCCTGCGCCGGAGTTCTTGGATGGGTCGTGAACTCGTGACCCTTCAATCTGTTTACAAGTAAGAAGGTTCTTGATTTGGTCCCATGAAGAGGGTTGCTTTTGCTTATTCTTTATACGCTTGCGCTTTGGAACTTGTTCTTGGGCTGTTGATGCGTTTGTTGGTAAGAAAGTAGAGATAGCCATGAAGAGCAAAGCGAGGAAGTAGTAGTAAAGTAAAGTTGCAGGTCGAGCTCTCTCATTCATGGCGCCTCTCAGAGAGAGTGAGAGAGAGAGTGAGAGAGAAAGAGAGGAAGAGAAGAAAGAATTGGATGCTGTGTGGGCTTGAGAGAGCACTTTAATGGAGAGGGATCCGAGAAAGAAAGAGAAGAGGCAAAGCAAGGGGGCGGTGGGTCATAGCCTATAGTTTTGTTTCTTTAACAGAGGCCAGCTTTGGTGTAACTCCTCTTTATATTTTCCGACTGATTTAGGCGATTCTTATTAATTTGACTGGGTCAACGCTATGAGTGTCAAAGTTAAGGTCCATATGACACATCAACTAGAGAATAAATGTATTTGTTTCACCACAAAAAACTTAATAAATACATAAAAAGTAGTATTGCATTTACATTTTTACGTGACATTTATAAAAAAGGAAGTGTTAATCTAACTATAAAAAAAAATGTGATGTGTATTACCTATAACATACTATTAAATTGTTTCTTACATATATCATGTGTTTTTACCAATGTTAGTTTAAAATGTCATGTATTTAGCATTTTTCATAGTAGAAATATTATAACAATTTGGGAAGTCAAATGCCATATAAACACGAGATCTCTAAACCTATCTATTTTTTATTTTTATTTTTTTTTGCCCTTTTTGTAAGGAGTCTGAACCTTTCTATTAGTAGCCCAAAGATTTTACTAATCCAAGGGATTGGGAAGTTTTATATTTAATCTCCCCCCTCAAGTACTGATAGCATGACCCTTTCCATAAAATAGGTGAAACATATTTAAAAACATGCTTTGAAAACATGTATCTTACCACTATTAAATTACATGTATTTTTTAAAAAAATTAATAATTAGCCAGGTATTACATACATTTCTACTGATCATGTGTATTTATAAGTATCTCCAGTTATCACAAAATCACTTGAATGATTTTTAAGTGATTGAAGCATCATCTAAACACCTATGTAGTACAATAGAAGAAGTGCTTGAACCATACCTAACTATCCATTTTTAAATAAATATGTCCATTTATAGCATAGTCATAGATCCACCTACTTGGTGCATGTGTTAAATATGCAATAAATATGATGTATTCAATGGCAACGTACATTCACAAAAATGTGCAGTTGTACAGTAATATTTATGATCAGTGTTTCCATGCCAAGTTCACAAATTCAAATTCAAAAGGTGAGAGTATTACTATTTTGAAAAATAATACAAAATGACAAGCCCATTCATATACAGTGAAATTTGATTTTTAATTTGAAGCTTATTAAGTAGTTGTAACATATATTAAATGATATTATTGAAGTATTTAATGTCATTACAACTGAAATTATACTAAAGTAAAGCTCGAGCTAATGCTAGCTGCGAACTATAAACAAAAAAAATATATAATGGCATGTTTGGAGATTTTGAATATAGTCTTAGATGAAATTGAATAATAAATTTAAATTGGTAAAACAAGCCGACTTGGCATGATTAGAGCTAGTCTATCATGCTTTGTTCTCCTCCATGATTAATTATTTAACTAAATTATAAAACTTGAAAATCTCAAATCACATGATACTGCGAATGTAAACTTTGTTAATAAATCAAAACCTTTGTTTTTGCTTAAAAAAAAAAAATAGATTATCAAACGCAACTGACTCTCGCTTATGATTTTATTTATATTTCATGTGCCGAAAACATAGTCTTCTTTTTCACTCAAATAAAAAACTCATTAAGGCCCAGCGAGAGAGAATGCCAGACATTTGATGCACTCGTGGCAATGGTTTTGTGATTTTTCAAGGTGATTAATTGGTCTAGAATACGTCGGATACCCCATGATAGGGAAATTGCAAATTAAGATTGTATTTTCTCAAAAAAATAAAATAAAAATTACTACTTATACGAGTACTAGAAACTCATTTATACACATGCAGCTATATAAGTTGCTGCGATTGTAGAGTCCAACCATATTTATTTGCTTTTTCCAACTCCTTTCCTTATCAATTTCGGTCCATTTTTTTATTTTATTTTTAATCAAAGTTCATGACATATATAAAATTATAATTTTATAATTCCTTCTCCTACATAAGAAATTAAGGTTATTTTTAGAAGAGTTTAAATTGGGTCTAATCTGATCAATCTACCCAATAAAAAAGTCCTAAAAATGTCCAAGCTACGCGCACTAACTAACTTGGGTCATTGTATTAATTAAACAGCCGGCCATGTGCTGCTTAACGATGAACCCAACCCAACATTAATCAAATGGTCCAATATACGTGAGTATGCAATTTTCTATCCATAGTCACAAGTTTGCGCCACATGTCAAAGGACCATACTTGACGTTGATTAATGCTCGTCAACATCAGTACCAGTGGATGCATGGTCAATTAACCTCACTCTTGATTCTTCCAAAGTTAATTCCGGTCAATACTATCCGCTGACAATTCATAAATATATATATATATATATATATATATATATATATATATATATATATATATATATATATATATATATATATATATATCCTCTTAAAACTCCTCTTTCTCCAGGCATCTTGTGTTAAGAGTGGTTAGAAGTCAGATATGGGTTTGGCCAACCATCCAAATTATATAACCAAATTAAGCAATAACTCCATTGGCTTCGACAAGCTAGCAAAGAGATTCGATGGAGTATAGATAATATATATATATTATTATTATTATAGGGCAACTGAATCATGCAAAACCTAACCATTAAAAGTATAATTTGTCAGTTTCAAACATATATATCCCATTTGTATGTATATCTTCTACAAGATTCGTATCTTTTAATTTCAAGAAAAGTAAACATAAATAGCCATGAGTCATCTATTTTTTTTCCTTTATTTTATTTAATTTATTTGAGAATTCAAACTAATAAAATTATAATATTTAGATCTCAAATGTTTATTGGATAATTAAAATAATAAGCAATTGAAAACAATTATATTGTAATAATATATAGATATTGTACATATGAGGGTCACCGACTGCACCTACTTCTTGGATCCATTCTTTATGTTGTGGTATGTGGTATATGCTTATAGGCCAATTCAAATATATATAATAGGTGAAATTAATTAATCCATAATTCAACATTTAATATAGAAACTGATATTAATTAATTGCATGTCCAACAAATTAGACTAAATATTAGTTTATTATTTCTCTCGTGTATGAAACTTCTATTTATTACGAGATCTTTACACTTTTGTAGTTTAATTTAGGTCAAATTCACGTGGATTAGTCTCGCTGTAAAAGTTGAGGAGGACACTAAGTTGGGTGCCGCTCAATAGTGAAACCAAAAAAAAAAATAGCTTATTGTCTTAATATATAATATTACCTAAAATTAATAAACATCCTTGTAATGTTACCTTGATGCATGGGTGTTGGAGAGAAATGACATAATGATGACATGATTTGAAATAATACTATATAAAGATATGAGAGAAAACAAATTACAAATGTCAATGATTATAAACCATTGATTTTCTTTAAAACATGATGAGAAACGTTACAATTTAATTAATTATTTGAATCGAGAAAAAAATACTGATAGAGTTCCTAAGGAATCATATAATTTCCAGATCTTACTAATTAGAGTCCAATTTGCTTTGTTTTTTCTAAGATTATGATCCTATTACAAATGAGCGAGAATTAAAATAGAAAGCACTTACATATGTAGTAATTAATAAAAGGGTGAGTAAATTATAAATGTGAAAATTGTTTATATATGGGGTGGCTCCATCTTGCCAATAGGCTATTTTATTTGTGTATTAGTTTCTTAATCTAAATTAAAAAAAAATTTATTTTGTGTTAGAAACTAATTAGTATTAAAAATTAATTCTAACACTTAATATTATATATACCCTCCTTGTAGGGGTGTTTGATATGAATATATAAAAATTTAGAATTTATATGGGAGCACTTATAATTTAAAAAATTTTATTTTTTCTTTTTCTCTTTGCTTTTTATTTGCTTTATTTAATATTTACTTTTGTTTACTGCTCTAGTCCGGTTCACACGTGGGATAGTATTTATGCTTGGATTTTGCTCAACCTCGGACTCCACGATGGTTTGGGCTTTGAAAACTTGAACCAAATGGAGTTTACCAGCTACCGAAACCTCGGGTTCTAGGAATCTGGACTCAGATAGAAATTGTCCTTGAGCCGAAGATCGCCTAAGCAGCTGCACAAATTTCCCTCGTCATCTCCATATGTTTTAATTAATGTTTCTTATTTATGTTTTATTTTAAAATTGTTTTTTTTTTGTCAACTAAAATTGTTTTTATTGAAGTCATTAATATTGTATATATTTTGTAAAAACCTCAAAAATTCAGTTTGTCCATTTAAATCAGAATCTTAATATTATTCATAATACTTGATTAGGGTAAATATTGCAATACAAACAACATAACTTCAATATCTTGAATTTTCATTCAATCATATATCAAAATGTGATTCAATCCAATCTAAAGCAATTCAAAGATGATGGAGTGTTACAGTTTACATTGCAATACAACACCCTATTCAATTTTACATTATTCTTATATTAAGAAAGGTAATTACTCTTATAAAAAGCCATCATTAGTAATGCATTAATTATAGAAAAAAAAATCTTAATGGCAGACATTAGCATCTGTATGATTTTTTTTTTCTAAAAAAAAAGAAAAGAAAAAAAAAAGGAGACCCAAAATATGTTTAAATGGGCCCTATTGATTTTATACATATAACCATCATATTTGATACATCAAGCCACTGCATAAACTAATAAAAACCTGTGATAATCTCCAAAACCTACTGAGCCCTAGAGATATCAACTCACGCATCGACTTGAAATTTTTTCTTGGTCATGAACATCAAAGAGGGTTAGTGCCCAAGTCATAGAACATTTATTACTACAATTACATCATGCTTGTATGCAAGAAAACGAGTACAGTAGATAAGATACTAAATTAATCCAACTCACTTGCTTTTCTAACTATAAAAATTACAATTACATCTTCATTACTTCTTATATACATGAAAACTAGTAAAACGCGTATATCTAATCAACATTAATTAAGGTGTACTTTCAGATTAATTTACATTTTTGTTTAGTAATTTTCTCATTTTATATATATAAAAGTAAAACCATTCGTTAATTAGGTAGTGGGTGGGGTTCGTGCTGCCGTCATCAACGCAAGGTACCGCAGTAGTAATTGAAAAGCAAGTACCGAAACAGAGAATGGGGATCGATCGGTTTCTATGTCATCAAAATATGCATGCATGCATGCATATATGCATTAAACTAGTATACATCTCAACACTCTTTCGAGGCTTCAGACTTGAAGCCAAGAACTTTTTAACGATAATAGCAAGGAGAGAGCGAACACGCTCGAGCAGAGAGTACTGCAGTGACCATCAGGATCGACTTGCATTATAATTAAAAAAACATGACGCTGCATTGCCTCACTTTTGCTACTACAAGACATTGCGTATTTTAACTCTCAAAAAGCTCAAAAGATCTCCTTCGGCTCTCTACAGCTAAATCTTTACATTTTCTATTCTTCCATGAAAAAGGGCATAATCTATGCCTTCCCTATTTAGACTTCACAACCCTGTCTCTTTCTACCCAATATGACATTAGGGTCATTCAAGAAGATAAACTAAGACAACAAGTCAAGCCAAAAAAAGAGAATGCATCCAACTTGTGTCCCAGTTTCCAAAATCTTCTTGATTTGGACCACCCTTGTATATATTTTATTGTTTTCAAGTTTTAAAGCTAGCTGTTCATGTGAGGGTTTTGGGTGGTAGACCCAAGAGAATAATGCAATATAATTGATTGATGAGATGAAAGTACATATATTCTCTCTGAACACCTAAACTTTTATCAATAATTTGGCTGTTATCCATCTTTAGCCCTTTGGCTAATTGTTCCTAAATGGCCTAGTTGGAAGAAAATCATTAGTGATCAGGAGTTTAAACTAATCAGTGCTTTTTCTGACTGATTTAAATTTATTCCATATAACTACAATCATTTTTCTCTTTCTTATTTTAATGATTTGAATTTGTTTTGCACTTCGACGCTTTTTAGGTTTCTATACTTATCAGTAGACTCGCTCTGATCATCTACTAATAAAAGGAGAATGATTAGTGTATATGATTTTGCCTTACAAAATGATGTGATGTACGTTGTTGTTCGTATAAATTTAAAGTGGTTATACTATACAATTATCACGCAATACAGTAATGTGTTTTACCTTAGGACTAGCACTGCTAAAAAAATCAAGCCTCGGTCCACTACTCAACCATACAAAATGGGCCCATATTGTTGTGTGGCTCACAAAACTGGGCCCAGATTTTATCCAACTGTAAATAGTAAATACGGGAATCTCCACTCGTGGTTTCGAACTTCGAAGAAGCACGCAATTCTTCTCTGCACTAAACGGTGGTATATGCTCTCATAGAAAGATTGATTTCACATTTTCCCGAGGCGCATCTTTTCACAATTTTCTTTTGTTTTTACCTCATCATCGACTCCTCTTTCTGATTCGATTCTCATTTCACACACACGCCCATTTTCAAGATCCCAAAATATATAATCAAAATCCGAAATTGAACTACACACACGTGTTAATATCTCTAGTTTAGAACAGTGATTCAATGCGATATACAAAAGGAAAATTCTTCAAATTTTCTGATGATAACACGTGTCTTTGTTGACATTAATTTAAACTTTGACCTTGCATTAAAACCAAAACAAACTAATAATTAACAGGAAAGACAATTAATTGGGTGAATGAACGGTCGGAGAATTCAGTCGGTGCCGGACGACCTGCCGGAGTAGGAGTTGAGGCTGAGTTCAAGAGAGGTTCGAGAACCAGATTTGTCAGCTTCGGGTGCATACCAGCTTGGTTGCTGCATATGAGGGCGATTGCTGGTGCAAAGCCCTGCAATATTGTCTTCACCGTGCATGGGGAAGAGAGGGAGAGTTTCAATTTCCGGAGCTTCTTCTTCTTCTACTTCTTCTTCTTCTTCTTCTTCTTCTTCTCTGATAGTTTGGATGGGTTTTGTCTTGTAGAAAAAATGGTCAGAAGATGAGTATGGATCAATACTGGTATTACCTATCCAACAAAGATTGCTACTGCCAGTACCAGAGGATATGGAACAGTCCTGATTTATAAAAACATAATATATAAGCACAACAACAACAGAAGGACATATATATAGAGAGAAATATGATAGATATAGGGTATCTTAGAGTTTTTGTTAGTAATTGACATGTCATATTATTAATAGAACAAAAAAAGAAGAAGGAAAAAACGGAAAGATTTTACATTTGGGCCAGAATGAGGGCTGTTTCCTTTATGGTTTTTACGAAGGGGGTGGCCTTAAGTCTTAATATTTAGAGGATAAAATGATTAAATTAGGGTCTAGTTTGGTGACTATTTACTATCTATGTTTAAAAGATTGGAGGTTACAAAAAATTAGAATTTTTTATTATGCATGTTGATTTTCCTCTGCATAGAGAGGTAGAGCAACCAAAAATTACATGAATGCTAAGAATTTGTACTTCTTTTTTTCATGGTATCAGCCTCTATAAAAATTAATGCAAAATCATGTAAAAGATATAAACTTTCCAATGGTTCATCTAAGGGAAGTTTTTAAAGTTTCCCGCTCTCATAAGCATTAATAATGTGAGCTGCAATTCTAATATAGACTATCTAGCTACATTTCATTTATATTAAGATTAGAGGAAAACAGACAGTAAAAGCTAGTATGATCAGTTAATTGTAGAGTTCTATAAGGCCTTTAATTATAAATTAATACCCTGAAACTCTTCTCCACGAGTACAGGTCCATATCCCATGCTCCCCATCTGCCCAACACCAAGTACACCTGGTGAAGAAGGGCATGAGGAAGAAGAAGAAGAAACCCCTGTAAATTAGACAAAACACCAAAACAAATTAAAGAAGAAAAAAAATCAACAACATATCAAAAGGAAAAAAAAAAACAGAAGGGTAAAAATAATTATTTTAACAAGAACAAAGGAGAATATATATATATATATATGTGTATCAGTGATTTAGTTGTCACTTCACCAGGAGTTATAATATTGTTAGTAGTGTATTTGGTATGAATCATAGAATCCTCAGACTTCCATGAATTAACAGTGCTTGTGCCTCCTCCTCTTTGCATGGCTGCCATGTCGACTGTGAATCTCTTCTTCTGCCTCTCACGAGCTTTATGGTTCTGGAACCAATAGAAAACATTCTTCCCTTCAATCTTACCGTACTGCCTCAACCTAGCTGATATCTTCTGTATCTGCTCGGCACTTGGAGACCTAACTCCATTGTTGTAGTAAAGATCCTTCAATATTCTTATTTGATCAGAAGTGGGTGTCCACCTTGTACTACTCTGCCTGCATAGAAAACTGCTCTTGCTACTACTGCCAGTGCTGCTGCTATCTCCCAATCCTTCATGTCCCTGTTGATGTTGTTGTTGTTGTGGCTCTTGTTGATGATGAGGCTCCATTGCTAGAGTATAAGAAAACAAAAGCCTCAGAGAGAAAAAGAAGCTAACTAGCTAGAGAGTGAGTGAAAAGTGAAGTGATTTTGCATGAAATGGTTAAGTTAATAAGAAGAGAAGGGCATAGATGGGGAAGGTTGAAGAGAGAGGAGGAGATCAGAAGGATATCTGGAAGAGAGGGACTGAAGTTGACAGAGTAAGTTAATAAAAGGGTAGGGGACAAAAAAGGGAGTAGAAAGCGAGGGACTCAGAGGAACTACTTGTGCGAAAAGGCATGGCGGTATGATTATTATGAGCAGAGAGAAAAAGACCCATGAAGTGATGAAAATGCACATAGATGGGCAATATATGATATATTATGTGATTAGACATGAATCATATACGTGTATAAAATTTTTAGGTACTGATGATCATGAATGAATGAATGAATGGAAAGAAGGAAAAATGAATGATGGGATCACCTAAACTTGGGTTTTTTGTTATAATTATTAGATTTGTGAGAGAGTGAGAAATGAGATACATATGGTAGTCATAGTTTTTCAGTAGATCAGCCAAAGGACCCTTTATAAGCTTTCTATTTATATGTCTTTACAAGTTAAGTCATCCACATCATAGGGGGTGCCAAAAAAGTTTTGGGTCCCCCACATTTGAAATTCAAGTAACTAGGATTTTGATTTCTACCTGGTAAAATGTTTTTGATATATAAATGGGAAATACTGATAAGGTCAATCCTTCTAAATATGAAAAGGGTCATGCCCAAATCAATTATATCTTATCCCAAAGTAACAGGTCAGGAGCAAGATGATGAAAATTAAATAAAGATCCAGCTGAAAAAGATCGTCCTCTTCAGATATATAGTTGTGGTAGAAGAACACCTTTCAAAATGATCTTCCTTGAATCACGTTATAATTAATACATGATTATCATTGAAGAATAAAATCCTTAATTAGTATACTAACATGGTTGACTTAAAAGGTCATGTAAACTCGATAAAACCCTTATTTTCCTAATGAGGTGGGTCAGATATAAACTCAAAATTATTATATAGATATTTCATGGAGACGGATCGAATTATGTTGAGATCATGTCAAGGGTGGGCCAAATATATATGATTACAAAAATACAAAAAAATACAAAAAAAAATGATCTAAACAGCTAGCCGTTATAGTTATCGTAAATTGGTCCTGAAGGGGGGGATGAAGAAAAAATTTCTCTAGGTTTTTTGTTACTTAATGCTCTTATAATTGGGGTGTTTCATGCAGCATCACGCGTCCCTAGGAAATCTATTACATTTAATGTGCGTTGATGGGTCTGGAGCCATACCATCAAAAGCTCATTATTTTTGTGCTTTCTCACTGCAGCTTTCTACCTCCCAAAAAATGGCACCTGAAAGCCCCAGCATGGGCAATGGACTGAGTCATCAGCTGCATCATTCAGGTTAAGGGCTTTTAGGCTTAGGTCTGGATTTCAGGGTCGAGAGCTGGAGTTAATTAGAGGGTCTTTTAAGTCCTCCTTAATGGTCAAATTCATTATCTACAATCACCTCAACGTCTTAAAAAGTTATTCAACATTTGCTTTTGGTTAAACACTCGATAAAAAACCTTTTTTTTTGTAAATAAAAATATTTTTTTCTTTTTCTTTTCTGGTCAAGAAAACAAAAATGTTAAAATGATTAGAAATCAATCAACTCAAAAGCTATAGCTATTAGATAAGGGCCCAACAATGGGCTACACATGAAAAGTTAAAAAAGAAATAGAAGAAGAAAAATATTAATTATGCAAATAGGAAATGTATAAATATTAATAATAAGACTTTGATATCATATTAAAAATTACTCAATCCAAATGTTATAGCTATCAGATAAGGACCCAACAATACATATGACAACTATCAACAACAAATTATATCAAAAATTATACCCACCCTGACAAAGTGAATGGTAAGTGATGGATGTTTTTTTTTTCTCTTTTTCTAACTTTTTAGAAAAACACTTTTTTCGTAAACTGTACTTTATATAAAAGTGAGTCTATTATATTGAAGCTAGAGTAGCGTACAAGAAAATACTTTAGAAACACATCATTTTACAATTATCAAATTACATTTTCTTTTCTCAAATCCCATATTACATAAAAGATTTGATGATTTTCAAGAAGTGTGTTTCCCACTTGTGTTTCTGTAGTGTCTTTAATTAATCACGTATTACCTACTTGATCATATGATTTTCAAGAAATGATTTCCCACTTGTCTTTCTAAAGTGTCTCACCTTAGCGTTAATTTCTTATATTGGATATTTTTTTTTTATTGGATGTTCAAATTATAAAAAGGTATAATGGGCTTTCTATGTACGTATGTCTCCGGTCAAATTCATTACTTTTTTAATTGGTGGAATTAACCAAAAATGGAAAATAAATAATTAATAGTAAGGTCTGGTTAATTTGTAGTTCAGATGAGTATTTATAAGCAATCAAATCAATGACTAACAAGCCACCTGGTGTGAATTATTATTCTAATTAGAGTTAATTAATTATTGGCTCTGATCATTAGAATTGCTCATAATGTAGATAGTAAAAAAGGGGAGTATTACAACGACCCAATTGGCTGGAGTACAGAATCATCATTTCTTTACTGACATTCCTGCAGAAATCCAACCCCAAAGGCTCCTTAAATTCATACTGCACCACTCTCATTCCTATTTTTCCACAACTATGACTAAAAACAGCTTCCTGTCCAGCTTTTCTTTCTCTCTCATATCACTGCCATGCTTTGTTCTTGGTATATATATATATATCTCAGTTTTCAAGCTCATCAACTTTTTCAGATTGTTTTATTTTTGCTTGATTGACATGACCATCATGAGATTTTCCTTTCCTTAATTATCATGCAATTTTCCTTCGCATGCATACATTCATATATATAATCTCTCTTTAATTCTCTCAAAGCTTCTTTCATGAACTTTGTGCTTAGCTTTAGCTTAGCTTAGCTTAGCTTAGCTTTAGCAGTGTCTGTGTCTCTTATCCAATCCTGAACAGCTTACCTCATTCAGCGACTCCTAATGTGCAGCCGCTCTGGTACACACCTTTTCTTTCGGGTAATCATATTGTGATGTTTCTCTCCAAATCTCAAAAGATACATCTTGATACACTCAAGATCTCCCTCTCTCTCTCTAAACTAGGCTTCTAGTCATGTTCCTTTTCTTTCTTTCTTTCTTTTTTTCTTTTTTTCCTCCCTTCCTAATCAATATTAGAAATGGAGTGAGTGACTCTGGTTGGTACCACTTTCCTTTTCTTCATGATACAACAGTCAACAATCTATAGGCTGCTATATGGGCTTTCTTGCTATCACAACATTTTGATCCAGTACTGCCACCACTTGATGCTCCAACAAACACCAAAAATCTATTTGGGTAATGAATTTGGTAACTCTATTTAACCTTTACTTTTATTTTAAAATTAACTTTTAATTATAATAGAGATTTAAGCCCTACTAAAATTAGAGATTAAATTTTTTAAAAAAATTATTTAATTTTTTATTTATTTATTACCTTCTATTTTTTTTTAAGTTACAAATAGAATTATCAAATACCACCTTAATTGACCATTTAATGGAAATGAAGTTGTGTTCTTTGATCAAAATATATACTGAAGTAAATTGACAAGGTTCTAGTTATAACTTGAGTGGCTAACTTGAATTTATTTACACACACACTACTATAATAAATCTATATATGTAGAACTTTTTACTGCATTGATCATTTTTGCATTTCTTTCACATTTGCTCTTTCTCTTTTGTGTTCTTTTATGAAAAATTGAATATTTAATTAATGAGGGTATTATATTAATTGTACATTAAAAAAAGATTCTATATCAAACACAACTTCCATCAAATAAAACAACTTCCCATTTAACACTTTTAACTCAGTTGTCCAAAAAATAAAAAACTTATATTTATCATTTATTTTAGAAATTATTTATGGGGCTGATATATGGTAATTTAGATAATTCTCTATTCGCTCCACGTCTCCTACTTTTAAGCTACTTTATATTTAATTAATTTTTTTTACCTTTTATAATTTTAATATTTTACTATTTTTACCCACTTTTTTTTATAGTTCAGCTAAATAAATTATAAAAAAAATATTATTTCTACCACAAAAATTTGAAGAAATGTTATTCTTACTACATTAAATTTTTTTAAATATCTTTCTCATAATTTCAAACAAATTTATCTCCCTCTAATCCAAGCCTATCGTTTTCAACGCATCCTCTCTATTTTTCTTTCATTCTGAACACTAAAAACTATAAATCATTACATTCAAAACCCTCAAAATCAATTATTTCCTTGCTATTATCTCATCTTCAGCGAAAAAATTGATGGTTTTGACGAATTTTGTATTATTTTTTTTTACAAGAAAGGCAGTAGCAATTCGAAGTTTCATGAACAAAAATCACTAAATTGATAAAAGATTTATTGTTAAAATAATATATTTTGGTATTTTTGTTTGCGAAAAACGTCGCCGGGTGTCCGAGAAAATCACCATGAGAAGAATGAGATCACGATTGGTTCGAACCTACGATACCAAACCAATGGCGGTGGTTCAGTTTGAGACGATAGAACTTTACGTTTTGGATTATGTTATCAGTGACCGAACCGTACAATATATTATTTTAATATAGTTAAAGCACTAAAAAATAAAAATAAATAGATGGTTCGGTCATACAAACCAAATCAATTCCGGTTCAGTCACGCAAGACCAAATCCTATGACGAAATTAGAAAAAAAAAAGAAAAAGGAATATTTTAATACAATCATATGAGGATATTATTAAAAATCGAAATAATTTCTTGAGATGTTAAGGTTGTTTTTTTTGTGATTTATTTAACTGTCTTTTTTCTTTATGACAACATACAATTTTATTAATAATATAAACAGTATTACTGAATATATTAACAAGATAATAATAATAATTATTATTAATTATATCCGTCATCTAAAACTCTATACGGCAATGCACGTAGTATTAGCATATATATATAAAATGAGTGACAAACATCCTTGTGTTTTTCATCATATGAAGAGTGATCTGCTTAGTACTGAAGATATGGCATTTATGAGATTTTAAATCAGATCGAGAAGTTCCTTTCAAGAAGTTAATTGTTACCGCACAATAGCTATTTATAGTGTTGGAGTCGTAAGCTAGTTCTTAGGGTGGACCACATGTTGGATTGAGATGTTGTTGTAGTTATGTGCGTGAAGTATCTTAGTAGTTAAAAAGAGTGACCCACAATAAAAATTGCTTGACGTTGAAAGCTATAGATAAATAGGTAGCGATTCAAATTTGTATATTAATAATAATATAAATATTAAAAAAATATTAACCTTATTGTAAAATAATATAATTACATTATAACTATATATTCATAATATAATTTATATATATTAAGAAATATAATAATTGATCTAATATATATAAACATCTAATTATATTATTTTGTAGTTAAATTAAAATTTTTACCAACATTAATACTCTCCTGCCTGTAGACCAAATTCATAGGGAGGAAAGACAAGATTTTAATAAATTAATGAGAGACACTCAAGAAGATTTAGACATAAGACCTCTATGATATGTGAGTCTTACAATGTAATCAAACTATCAATTGGCCATAACACCCACATTATACAAACTGTCACTTTATTTTATATTTTATTTGAAGAAATTATATGGTAACTGAGGTCAAAACTCAGGTCAAGCTATAAGTCAAGCATACTCATCGCATGAACCATCACGGTTCACAATGACCTGTAAACCTTTTTTTTTTTTTTCCCAATTTTTCTGATTCTCAGCTTCATTACATTACATGGCAAGCCTCACAGAAGGCCAAGCACGCAGGCTCGTATTGTTTGCATTCTAAAATCAATAGCACCATAAATTCTTTTCATTTCTATGGCCGAATAGGAACAAATAAAATGCATTAGTACACTTCTGGGATTTGGATAAGAAAAAATTATGAAATATATTATAGTCATAACTTGCAAACCTCATTACAAAAAAATGAATACTTCTTTAGCTTTTTGCTAAACACAAATATAAACAATCATTCACACATAACAAGGACTAGACGCAATCGTATAAAATTGACTCAGAAATTAAGCAACTCGAGCCAGAGCTTGTGGTTCTCAAGTTAAGGGATGGGCCATCAGCTACCCAAACTCAACCTCTCTCTTCTTCTGTATCCAAACTGAGACTGATTCCGACCAGAATATCGTTGCTCTGAGCGACTTCCTCCTCCAGCAAAACCCTTTCGCTTTTCTGAATTAATTAGCTGCCTGCTCGGCACAGAAGGAGATTTTGAAGGATTAGACTTATCTGAATCATCCATATTATAAGGCAGTGGCTCAAGTCCCTGTAGATCAGGTTCAGGGACAAATCCAAATGGAAGTTTGGCTTCATCCATTTTCCTAAAAGTAATAGATATCCTGAAAAATAGAAGGATGAAATGTCATAATTTGTTCAGTCCAGCAAATACAAGTAAGATCCAAGGCAAATATCCACCTTCTATTAGGAACTGCAGGCACACAATGCTTGGCAACATCGGCTCCATTTCCATTCAAGACCAGTACAGACCTGAAAGAAGCAAAATCTTTAAGTGATCCTGAAGTTTTCTGGTAAGTATAGCACAGAGGCATCTAAAAGAGAAAAATTCAGATAATAGTTTGAAGAGAAAGAGGAGAAAAAAAAAACAATCTACAACTCAAGGAATCTTAATCATCAGAGAAATAAATCTAGACACCGTGGTTCCAGCTACTAAAAAAGCCAACGGCACAAGAAGCACGTTTAGAGGACTTGAGAGAGAGCCAAAAGGACATGTATTATCAGTGCACATTAAAGCTTCATCCCACTGGAGGAGAACTCACAAAAGGTAGCCCCTTAGATCCTTGACGTTACGAACAACCACACAGTTTGAACAAGATTAATAACTACACAGATCGATAAATTACTCCCATTTCTTTATAAAAATGACGGAAGAATTTGGTCTCCATTTTAAATAACACAGTCCACAAAATTATTGGTTAGGTCACTAGAGAAAGAGGGACAAAAAGAAAATATTCAGTATGAAGATAACAAGAATATCAATATACTTACCCCACTGGCAACGGAATTGAAGCTGCGCCACTAAATTCTCCAGGTCCAACAATCTGCAGGTTTGATCCAAAGACAATATTGCACTCACTCAAAAATGATACAGTGCAAAAAGGCCGGACAAAATCATGGTTGTCAATGTGAGGTGGTATGCAGTCTCCTTCTTCATAGATGTTTACAATGCAACTGTCAGGTACGCAAGATGGAGGAAGAACATGCCATCCAACCAACCTCCTTATGATCACCTTAAATAGATGAGGTATGGGATCAACATATTCACTACGTAGGATTCCAGGTGGGTTTCCGTTTTTATCCTGTGAGAAAAACTCATTTCAAGTTAGTTAAGAGTGTCATCAATTTGTCAAGTTGTTAGTTGTCACGACTAGTAAGAAATCACATAGCAGAAACGCCACTCAATGTGTATGAGAAACATACTTGTCTGAGTAGAGAATTAATTAATATCATCATTACACATGTTTGAAAAGGATCAACTTACCGTTGCATAGTTGTAACAGCAACCAAATTGGATTGTCACGCGTCCCTTTCCCCGCATCCACTTTTGCGGAGCTGAGTATGTGCGATCTGCAAGTAGAATACAGATAATATAAGCTTCTCCAATATACTATGAGCACAATTACAATCTGGGATAACAAAGCAAATGATCAATATTCATAATTAAGTTGTGCATTTGCAATAAATCTTCAGCATGGTATTTGTTTAGAACTAGGAGAAAATAGAGAGAAACCATGATCAGTATAGCACACCTATGGCTATAGAACTTGATTCAGGGCCTTTGTCTAACCAGGAATTGCCTCATTTTTTATTTTTACTAATTATTTCTTGTTATTTCAGATTATTCCACTATTAAATTAGAATGCCAATCATTAAATCAGGATATCTTTTGTTTTGCTCCCAGTAGCTCTTCACCTGACATAAATGTCTCATTCATCCGAATGATGCTGATTTATGCGGAACCTATTTCCCATCTAGTAACATTAATTATTATTTTAAATGAAAGACCCCTAAAAAAAAACTCTATTAATTCAATGAATTAATTTGGAGAGACCGTTCTAGAGAGATTCAAGTAGGCCTGTGAATTTCCCAAAGTGTGAATAAAAATGTAGCAGAGCTTCAAAACTGCACTAGTATCATGGCAAAATAATACAATAGAAAAACCCATTCATGAAAATTCATTCAAAAATACGGCAGAATACAAAAACTTGACTGCTCATATTATATATTGAATGTGTGTTATGCATGCTTTGCTCCGAATGAGCAATTTTCTTCCTTTTTATCTTTCTAATATTCCAATAGTGACTATTATTACTTACCAAGAAACAAAGAAAAACAAAAGATATGATCAACAGTCTATGGTATTTCAATAGAAATCGACATAGTTAGAATAAAGTAAGGGCTTCAATAGTGCATCACATACCTTTCAATTCTCCTTTCCTTCCCTTCTCCTGGAGTTCATATACAAAATTGACTATTCTCTTTTGCTCCACAGCACTGAAGACACCAGCATGAAGTTCAAGCCCGCTAAGAACATTGACAATCTTCCCATTGATTCTCTCGAAGCAAATAAAATCCGTTTTTCTCTTAACATTCATGAACCGAATATATTCTCTCCTTTCCCTAGATAACTCTGACTTCTGCACCTTCCTCTCCCCAACATCACCATCACCAACCGACATTTGCTTATTCGATTCAACCTCCTCATCTTCAGCCACTTCCTCTAGTTCATCTTCTTGCGCCATATCAGCCCATGACAATCGCACACCTGAAGGATCGCCTTTCCCCACCTCAGAGGTCGTTCCACTCGTGGAAACATCATGTTCTGACCAATCGTTCGCTCCGTCTTTCCAGCTTCCGAGCGAATTCGTATCATAATCACTAGGTTCATGGTTTTCGTGCGTCTCCTCGGGCATATCCGGTTGAATTGAACTCGAAACACTTCCGACCTCTTCTGATCTCAACGGTTCAGCATCATTCGAGACTTCTACAATCACATCGAAATCATCGACACAATATCCAATCAGAAAATTCCTAATTTACATCATATCACAAGAAAAAAAAAAAAAACACAATAGAAACCACAGTTCCGCGATTCTATCACAGAAATTCACGATACATCGTAAATAATCCGTCATCATGATTCGGAAACCCTTATTTTCGATGAAAAGCACCAGAAAAGACCAAAAAAAGAGATCTTTTCCGAGTAATCGAGAAGAATAGATGACAGTAAATACCTGGATCGAGAGAAAGAACACGATTGCAGAGTTTTTGAGTGCAATTCTGACAGAGATCTCTGGTGATGAAAGGAAGCCAGTTCGTGAGGAACTCGGCAGCGATTCGAAGCTCCGATTTCTTGTAATTGAGAACGAAGGGATCGTCGGAACGAACTTGGATCTCGTTCATCTTTCTTCTTCTCTCGCGTTATACGCAGTTGAGTGAATCGACTCGCAAGAACAAAAATTAACCACAGAAGCTCTCTGATACGCAGCCCTCTCTCTTCAAAGTTGAAAACCAAGTCAGATGGAGTAGGAAACAAGTTTCGGAAATAACTATATAGTTTTTTTTTTTTTTGAATCCTACTTTAATTTAAGCAACGGGGAGAACGCCCTTCGTCCGACTTGAAAACTGAAAGTTAAAAATAGAAACCAATTTTTGAATAAAAATAAAAATCAAACCGCACAAACTTTCAAAAAAATAAGAGTTTTTCTAGCAAATCAAACATGGCCTGATTTCTATTACTATTGTTATTACTTTAATATATATTAGTGGACGTGTAATTTGTATTTTTTTGTTGTAAGTGTGTGAATTTAGTTTAATGAGATATAGATAAAAATATAAGATAGACTTTTATGTTTACAATTACTTAGTTACCTATTTTTTAACAGTACAATTGAGTTTAAGAGTAAAATCTTAAATAATTAAAAAGAGGGCATTATAAGAATTATGTATAAAATGTACGGTGAAAAGGCAAGTTGAGTTAGGAGGTTTGAATAATTTAATTTTTTATTTATCAGCATGCTAATGTTTATATCTTGTATTTTTTTTTTCCTTCTTCTATTTTCGGGCTTGAGATCGGCATTGAAAAGTTATACTTATCAATGGCAAAGTTTAAAAAGGTTAGTTTTTTTTTTTGATAAAAATAAATAAAAAATAACAGTAAAAATGTAAGAACAAATTTATGTTGTAACAAAAGAGCATGGTAATAGATAAAAGTTAAAACTAAAGCAAGATAAGGAATTTGTATTGAAACAAAAATATACAATGAAAATTAGTGACATTTGCAAATGTTTCTTAAAAAATATCTATTATAATAGTATAATGAATGAGCATGTGAATTAAAAATATATATATATATATATATATATATATATATATATAATAGAGATGTAAAGATATAAGATTAAGAAAAAGATAAATTTTCATCAAAGTAATGATTAATAAAATTAATTATAAATAAATTAACAAATTATGCTACATAAGCTAATTAAATATGCCCGTACTTCTCACCTCATCTGCACCATTGGAAAAAAAATAGGAAAATATATATATATATATATATTTATATATAATCATTCAAAGATTATGAATATCTGGGAAATGATTGCATTTATTCTTTTTCTTTTTACGAATATCAACAACAATCTCCCTTCAAAATATATATATATATATCATCAACATTCCGAAGTAATAAGATTTAATATGTAACAGAAGGGCATAAAAGAATTCCATCCTTTCGTATAAATCACTAACAACCCATGATTCCCTCTTTTACCACTTTCCACCATGCTTTCCAAAAAAAAAAAAAAAACAATTTGGAACGTCGAAGTAGAACACTGGAAAACAACTCTAGAAATCCCTAGAAATCCTAAATTAATCTACAACAAAAGTCATTATTTTTTTTGTTGGAAAATTTATTAAATGAAAAGTAAATTTGTAAGGGTTTAAATTTAATTGAGTTTTAAATTTGAATTAAATTAGAAAAAACCGTTATATGTTTTAAATTGAATTAAAGATTGTAACGGTGAAATAATTTAATTGAGTTTTAGTTTTGAATTAAATTAAAAAAATCGTTATATGATTTTAATTCAATTTAATTCGTAACGTTTTAGGTTATTTAGTGCTCTTAATGAGGACATTAATAGCACCACCCCTTTTTACTAATACAAAAAAGGGTGCATTCCTTCATTTTTAACACACCAATTCTCAGAGTTCTTTACTACTCCTATAATTATTTTCTTCATTTCTAGTTTTCTTTTATTGGTTTTGAGATGTGTTGGTCAGTGGTGATAGTCTTTCGCAAAGCTCAGTTCGTCCGAGTTTTGATGAGGTGGTAATAAGTTGCTCATCTACCGTTGTATCCTGGGAGATAGACGCTGATCTACCTCTTGCACCAACGTGAGGGGCGAATCTATTTTAAGGACACTGTGTGTGTGCTATACAAGCCTCGATTCCATCTTGCTCAACCTTTGTTCTGCTGAATTTGGTTTATTTCTAAATTTATTTTGTTATTGGTTATAAGCACATTGTTGTTTGAGTTTTATTATTTATGTTAATATTATTTTAGTTATTTATTTATTTGTCCTTAAGTTATTGCTAACATTTTTAACCAATACAACAAAAGTCATTACTTGATACAACTTAAAACCTCTTAAGAACCACACCCAAAAAACTAATGTTTCTTCCTTAAAATAAACCTCTGATACAATTTAACAAAAGTCATTACTTGATGTCCTTTATTAAATACACGTCTTGATGTGACAGAATAATTTTAGGAATGTTTTATATTTTTAATAAATTGATATATGTTTCATTGTGCTTATGTGAGTACTTTGGTGTTGAAATCTAGCTTAAATGAGGTATTTTCATGGTGGAATGATTCTATTTCAATTGTAGATACTGCTAGTGAATTAAAATGGTGTTTTGTGGATTATAATGACTTATCGTAGTTTAAATTTAATGATTTCAGTATTTGAATATGGAAATTAGTTGTATTGGTGATTGATATTGTGGGAACCTTGATGCTGGACATTTTAGGTGTGTATTGAGTTGGAGTTCTAATAATGGTGTTTTAGGGAGATTAAATACTATATTGTTGATTTTAATGATTGCGTATGACTTGAATTGCATATTGCAGTAATTGAGTTTGGATATTGAATGTATTGATGAATGCCCTTGAGGAGTAATTATGTTGGAACGTATGATGGTGCAATGAATTGGGTGATGATACAAGTGATTTTGGTGATCCATTTTGCTAGATATTGGTGTATTCACTGCCTTAGAAGCATCACTTAACCACTGTGAGTATATTTCTTGATTCTAGTTCTTGTATGACATTTTATATATATGAAATGTTTGAATTTAAGCATGTTATGTATATACTATTGCCTTGTGTTTTGACTTGCATTTATAAATTATTTTAGCATTTGGAGCATGAAATATGTTATCATTTCGTTAGGAATTAGCCCCGAATGAGGTTGTGCTTAACCTTATTGACTGTAGGACCGTCTTAACAAGGATTAGAGATCCTTGAAATGACTGTGGAATTGAGTAATGCAAGGTCTGAGCATAGGCTCTCTATCAGTACACAATAGGGAGTTCGTACCCGCTCCATTACAAGAAGGAGAGAGATAGTTGTTTTCTATGGAAAACTTGCATTGTTTTATTTAAATTCATGAAAAAAAAAATATTGTTAACACGTATGAATTATTTGCTAAATGGTGCATATGTGGTTGATAATATGTTTTAATTGCTTTGAAATGTCAAGAACTATATTCATTGAGTTGTTGTTTGCTCACTTTATTTCCTCCACTCTTTCAGGTCAAGACTCAAAGGGAAAAAGGAAAGATTAAAGAGTGATTGTCACGTGATTTAGAGCCTCACCTTTTGATGTATGTATTCATTGGAGGGAATGGTTACTGTTGTTGTTTTGATATGTATATATTTATCACATACACTATATATGTAATCATCTAGATTGGTTGCTTGGAAAAAAAAGAAAGAATTATAGATGGCTACTTTAGGTTTATGAGATAGATGGCTATGATATATATATATTTACATGTAGCAATGGCGGATGATATGGTTTGATCAATGCATGTATTTGAGTATTTTGGGATATTGTAATTGTTACACCCCAGTACACAGCACACTGCAGTGTCTAGTACTCCCAGGATGTGATGGGTACGCATACTCCAGCTACTATATACCACATAAACCTCGGGGATACTAGACGTTGTGTGCGGGCTGTGTATTGAGGTATAACAATATTATGGATCGTAACGGCTGGGGTACGCTTGGTATGAGGTGCCCATCACATCCCGAGGGTACTAGACACTGCGGTGTGTTGTGTACTGGGGTGTGACAGTAATACTTGTGACATGAGAATGATTATTTATTTTGGAATGAATGGATGATTATATCTATATAAATATGATTTGATTTGTGGTATATCAGAAAACTTGTAATATGTTCATGTTATGGGGAGATGCCGCTAAAATTTTTGAAAATTTTAGGAATAGTTGTGAGTGTTCTTTGAGGCTGACAGTATATTATACTGTATAAAGGTATGTATAGTGTATAATATACTGTGTCGGTCTTGACGTCAGCTTACGTCAAGGGCATGTATTTTTATACACGCATATATTTGGCTTATAAGTATAAAATACGCGTACATATCTTTATACAGTATACAATACATTGTTAGCCTCAACCTACATTCACAATAATTCTCAAAATTTTCAAAAATTTCTACAGCATGTCCCCATATATTGGACATTTCACACTTTTTCTTGATATACCACAAATCAAATTATATATATATACTCATCCACAATATCCATTCATTCCACGATAAATAATCCTCTCAATATCACAATCATTTCATAACCCAAATATCAAACCAAAATCCATGTTCCCTTACAACCCAACCATGTGATAATATATATATGTAGGATGTGATATAGATTTACATATGAAAATAAAGAAAATATAATTCATTTCCTTCGCATATACGTACATTAACAAAGTAGGAATCTAAATCATGTATCTACTCTCGTGCTTTTCTTTTCCCCTTTGATTTTGTACCTGAAATATTAAAGGAAATGGAGTGAGCAAACAACAAGCTCAGTGAATATATCTCTTGATATGACAATTATTAGCATTTAGGGAAACACGACATTTAAAATCATTCAAAACATTCATTAAACACGAGTGCATTAGTCAACAAAGATAACAATATGCCAACAATATAAATTTTATGCTTGTTTAATAAAACAATACAAAATTTTCATCAAAATCTACGATCTCCCTCATTTCAAGTAATAGAGCGGGTTTAACCCTTGTATGACCGTTACAATGTAGCCACAACCTTCCATTATCCAATTCACAGTCATTTCAAATATCTAAAATCTTTGTTAGGACAGACCTACTGACAATGAGGTTACGCATAACACTCATCCGGGTCTAATTCCTAACGAAATGACATCATATGCGATTTGCCTTCGCAAGTCTCTCGTACTTCAATTCCAAAACCATTTATGAATGATCAATAAAACATAATATATTTATATACATAATATGCTTACATTTAAACATTTCATATAAATAAAATGTCATACAAGAACTAAAATCAAGAACATATACTCACACTACAAAACTTTGTTAGAACAAATTGCTATGTGTTAATTTGTCAAAACAAATTATTAACCCCACTATTTCCAGATCTGGAAATCGGCAAATGGTTTCCAAAATGGGAGACGTATGGCGGCCGAAAGAGGTGATTTGGAAGGGGAGATAGATGGCGGTCGGCAATGTTGGAGAGAGATCCAACAACCTTAGTGTCGAAAAGCAAATCCAACAAGATGAGGTGTGTGCATCTCCTCCTCCTCTTTTTTTTCATCTTTTCTTCAAGGGTTGTCCCCCCCCCCCTTTTTTTTTTTTTTTTTTTGTAGCCGACAGGACGGGTGACCCGATCACCCGACCAACCTGACCCATGTATGCGTCGGTCGGGTTTACATCTTATTTCAAGGATGGTCGGGTGACATCAGATAGAAATTCATATCACCTGTCTTGGCTGAGTTTTATAATGTTTGGACCAAATTCAATCTGAACCCGACCCTTCGATCTGAACCCGACTTGTGATCAGCCTTACTTGAAGTATTTGTATTGGGTTAAGATTTAGGTTGAACTCGACCCAATTCAATGCTTTAGAGCCCTAATTAAACCCTAGTTATATATTAATTTAAATAAGTGGCGAAGGGTAAAAGGCGGGCCACGACGATTCGAACGCACCCGGAGCCATCCTTCCCGCTGTTCCGTGACGCGCTTCTCCACCCTCTCAAATCAATTTTGATTTTCGTGTATTTTTGGTTCTCTCCATGCCGTCGCGTCAGCAGCACTTGTTAAGTGCCACTCCCTCCCTCCCTCTTATTTCCTCTATTTAATTCTCTTTCAATTCCTTATCTCACTTTTTCCCTCCAACGTCCGATTCTCTCCGCTTCTTCTCCACTTCTCTCATGTCGCTTCCCAGCGAGAGATCGAATCAATTTGCTCTGCAATCTCGACCTTCTTCTTCTCCTCCACGACCTCTTAGCCTTCTCAAGCGCGACTTCCCTTCGTATCCTTCTAAACCTCCCGTTTCCTCTTCCTCCTCGTTCGGCTACCGGAGATTTACCCGAGCCGGTGGCGGCGGCGGCCGCAGCGGCAAAGGAGGCGCGATCGTTAATGATAGTTTTGTAAGCAACAATTCGATCTCTGAATTTCTTTGCTTGATTGTTTGTCTCGGAAACATTGATGTTAGGTTTGATACTTTTCGTAGATTTTTTTATGATGTTTTTCGATTTTCTGCTGCGGTTCTTTGATCCGCCGCTTTGATGACGTTTGTGTAGATGTCGGCCTGAGGATCGTTACTGTACCGATGGTTTTGAGATTTGATCGTCCATTGGTTTCGCTTTTCGATGGTGATAGAGTTAGCTCTGTTATTGATTCTATGGCACTCTTGTTTAGTTATTGCAGGACTTGAGTCTGTTGTTTTCATGATGACTTTGATGATTGTCCGCTGATGCTTGGATTTATGTTCAGAATGTTCACCAGCAATTTACTTGATTAAGATGGTTTAATTGAGGAACAACGTTTCAAGGAAACAAGAGGAAGAGGATTTGGATTGTCATTCACTATGTTCACTAGCAGACTCTGGAGAACATCATTTCGTGAACACAAGGATGAGAGGTCCATGCTCACCAAACTAGAGAACAAGTAGTGTGTGTTTATATTCTATACATTTAGAAAAAGAAGAAAAAGAAAAACTGATTTCAACTAGTGCCTGAGTAAGTTCTGTTTTAAGCATGTAGAACCCCAGCTCTTGACCAAATGAAGCAACAGTAGCATATATTTTACTAGGACTAAACACGATACACTGGGATCTAGGATAAGAAACAAAGAACAAATCTAACTAGGGGAATAAGTTCAATGTTTGAGCCTGAGTTGATGATTTTTCCTCAAGGAAAAAATGAGCAGTCTCCATTTAATGAGGTTTTGCTTTCAATAGATATCTGAAATTAAATAGCATTAGAAGTAATATTAGATACTATCTATTATATTCAGTGTTCTTTTTTCTTTCTATTCATCTACATTCACCCTAAGGTGCGAGGAAGTATGCAAATCATAGCTCCAACTCCACTATGTCCTCTATTCAAGTGCAGGAGGTTTCATTTATGAAGTGCATCTTCCTTTAATTTGGCTTCCTCTACAGCAGGAAAGTATTCTTCTATCAATCAGAGAGAATTTGACTGTAGAAATGGTGAAAAGGTTTTCCTTATCTATTTACTTACTGCTACATGGAATTCAATTTAAAAGACTAGTGAACCAAGAAAACCTCAGTTCACATCACGGATCGGAAGTGGCATTCTATCACTTCTTCTAGAGAGAGATCGCAAGCATCACAGTTCTTAGGTTTCTGCTGTTTAAATCTATAGTTATATTTCTTCACTTCTTAGTAGGTGACACTGACTAGTCTTCTTCCCATCAGTTCTTACTTGTTCTTGTTGAGTTTTTGAATGCCATTTATTCTTGTTTTATCTGACAAAGGAGACGGAGCAGTGTGAATCTCAAGCTTCTGAATGGATGACTAAGCACAGACAAACTGAAGCAATTAGATGTCCAGTTCTACCTGTTTCAGAAATAGACAGAAAACTTTACCAGATTGGTGAACTGGTAACTAGAGGGCATACAGAAGCAGTAGGAAGTTCTGTTCCACCTGTTTCAGGACCAGGAGGCAGGCGTTGCCAAACAAGTGAATGGTTAACTAGCCAAAGACATACTGAAGCAATTCCAGATCCACTTGTCTCAAGCACAGGTCATAAGCATCTCAGTAGATCAAAAGTTTCAAAACAGAGAAAATCTGAGCTTCAAACTCCTAAACTAGATGCCGGTAATTATTGTAAGACAAATTTTATTGTATAATAATATCCATACTGCCTTCTATACTATCTCAATGGACAAATTTTTTTATTCGTTTGCAGGCTTGCCTTCCAATATCATGGCTCAAGCTAGTAGCTGTCGCTACGACAGTTCTCTCGGCAAGTCAAAATGAAACTTCTGTTCCTATATTTTAAGCTGCATTCATAATCATTTGGTAATTTTTTGCAATATGTCTCGGCAAGCAGGCTTGTTAACTAAGAAATTTCTTAGTTTGATTCTGGAGGCTGAGAATGGCAGTCTTGATCTGAATAGAACTGCTGATGTCTTGGAGGTAGAAATATTTCTTCGTCTTTTTTTTTTTTTAATACAAAATCCATTGTCTCATACGCCGAAGTTCTGGTTTGGCAGTTCTAATTTGGTATTTAATTTTATTATGTTTGACAGGTCCAGAAAAGAAGAATATATGATATTACAAATGTTCTTGAAGGAATAGGATTAATAGAGAAAACATCCAAAAATAATATACGCTGGAAGTATGAATAGCAGTCATTCTTGATTTTTTTTCTCCCATTTTCTATTTCAGTAATTACCACCACTCATTCTGTATTCATAACAGGGGACTTGACATCTCAAGACCAATGGAGTTTGATGATCAAATTACTAAATTAAAGGTATTTCACTCATAAAACAATGAGGGGACTTGATTATTTTACTATAGTTACTTTCCAATATAGATGCATGTCACAAATAATAATGTGACTTGGTTATTTAAAGCTAGTCTCTCCTACGTTAGATGCAAGGTTTTGTTGGTGCTTGGCAGGATATAAATGTTAAGGTGTATTTCCAAAATTAAGTGCATGGTTTTATCCCGTCTGGTAGGTGATTTGTACACTGATAAATTTGTACACTGGCAAGATTGAAAAGAGGCTGATTAAGTTTCTGCCAAGGAGACAGGTGTTTGCCTTCTGAAGGCAATAGTTATCAGACAACCATGTTAACAAAGTTTGAAATTATAGGTTGTTGCTTAAACTGTATGTTTTAGTCACTCATGCTTTCTTTCTTTCTTTCTTTTTTTCGTTTTTTTTAAGAGGAAACAAAATATGTATTTTATTAATAGGCACTCATGCTTTCTTAGGTTGTGGAATGAACAATAGTCGTAGTTGTGAGTTTTCTGGGAAAATCAGAAACCCATGCGGGAAACCGGAAAAGAGGGTTAACCATTTCCAAAGACATTTTTTTTTCTTTTCATCATCAAATTACTAAATAACAACTGGATGTAAGGGTGAATAAGAAACCTTTTACATGATCAGTATGTGAATAGGAATAATGTTCTCTTACTGGCAATGGTTGGATTGTAGCTTGTAATTGGCATGTTATATAAACATGACTCTGGTTTTTGTTAGATTGCAACCTAGCCTACTCTATTGGCAGGAATAAATCACTGTAAGACAACTATAAAATAATCTGACATCCTTTAAGTTTCATGACTTTGTGCTGGATCTAACTGCTATTTTTTACAGGTGGAAAATGAAAGATTGTACAATGAAGAATGCAGGCTGGACAATGAGATAAGGTTTGGATGCTGTAGGAAATCCATCTTTTCTATTTCTCTGTTAGTACTAGAGGGAGTTGGGCTGATGCCATGTTTTTTTATCAGAGAAAAACAAGCTAGGTTGAGGATTCTGGAGGAAGATGAAATTGGTGAAAAGTATGTAAAATTTTTAATGCTATTGTTAATTTTATTCTAATTTATGTTTAGTTGCTATATGTGACAGATGTGTGTGTACATACATGTGCAGGTATCTCTTCTTAACTGAAGAAGATATATTGAGCCTTCCCTGCTTTCAGGTTCAGCCTTCCTAATTCTAATAATTCTTTGATCCTGTCGTGCTGCCTTTTTCCATTTAAGCTGCCTTTTTTTTGTGTTCCATTTCTCTTTCTTTCCTTTGTTGTTTAAGAATCATCAGTTTGATGTTTCCTTTGATTTATTTATTTATTTTAAATTGAGACAGAATAAGACCCTTATAGCAATACAAGCTCCCAAGGCAAGTTGTCTTGAAGTCCCAGATCCTGACCAGGTAAGAGAAATGGGATGGAAGTGTGAATAAACTACATTTTGGTGGTCTCTGATTAGTTGATTGTCTATTTGGACAGGATGCTCATTATCCACAAAGGCAATTTCAAATCACTATCAGAAGTACCACAGGGCCAATTCATATATACCTAGTAAGGTATTTTCTAGTTGAGAAATAAAACTTCCTCTTGTAATTTCCATTTCATCTCATTCAACAATTTCCTTCAGCTTCTATTGCTACTATTATGACTTTCTTGTTTCAACCCATCATTCCAACTACAGTAAATACCAAGGGACACTTGCGGATATAAATGCCAAGGATAGGTCAATGGATTTGCCTATGGAAAGTACTCACAGTAAAAGTGAAGCTGCATTATCACCTGAAGTTCAAGATACATGGCTACTATCAAAGGCAAGAGTGGACAAGAATAGTCACATTTCATTGAATCTAATGAACCTCACTGGGATTCAGAAGATTGTACCTTCACATTCTAATGTAAGGAATAAGGATACCAGGAACTTGAAACTGAAAAAGCTCTTCCCATCTTTCTTTTTTTTTTTTTTTTTTTTTTTTTGGGGGGGGGGGGGGGGGATAAGCCAGCTCTTCCCGCCATGTGTCTTGACGGTCTTTGCATTTTTTTTATTTTTTTGTTAATGCAGGTTGATGATGATTACTGGTTCCACACAGATCTTGATGGAAGCATTACTGATTTATGGGGTAAGCAATCCTGGCCAATATCTTTCACAATCAGATTCACTCACAGTTGGAATCAAATAATTAAAAATAAATTTCAACTTGACAGGTCTATAGAATTTAGTAAGCAGCATCTAACAATCTTATTTGTTGGATGCCCAAAAAGATGTGACCATTCCACTGTGACTTTTCATTTTTCCCATTTTTAGTGGTTACATCCCTTAATGTGTTTCACATTATAAATGAATTTCATTTTGTTTCTCTATAACCCACAGAAAATGAGGATTGGACCGAAGTAGGAGGAACTTATTCTGGAGCAATTTTCAAGGATGGGTGGTTAAATGGTGAGACAATCTCAGTGGCTACCAGTTGTTCGTGAGAAGAAAGGGTCACAGATCAGTTGCCATCCACATGTCAAAGACCTAAAAAGGAGAAGCATGTACAACTAGATGGATTTCACCTCCCCCCATTAACGAGGCTTTTTTTAGATTTTATTTAGCTTAACGAGGAAATGTCGACGGTCCTTGTGCAGTACGAATAATTGGTAATAGCTACCAATGGAGGTTGGACAAGCAGGCATCTTTACCTAAATTCTCCTTAAACAGATTTACTTTTCTCTGTTCTAAATTGAACAAAACTAACCTCATGCCATACGATTTTGGGTTCCAGTTTGGATATTCTTGTAGGTTGAAGGCTTGTTTTGTGAGACTTGCCTCGCTTGATCCCCTGTCACTTGATTAACAACACTTTCTTCTATCATAAACAAGAATCGTCACAGGTTTATTTTCAGTTCACTAGGTTCGGGAATGGTCACAGGTTAATTTTCAGTTCTCTTTTAAAGATTCGCTCTTCCAATATTTTTTTTTTCAAGAACAATACAAGCCATCATGAAGTCAAAAAACTAAATAAAAGCGCTAGCTAGTCGGCTCAATGTTACATCTCTATCAACCTGCCTACATAAACTACATAAAGAAGAAGAAGAAGTGAACAACAAAATAACGAGGAAAAAAAAAATGTACATTCCATCTAGCAATTCAAATCGTGAAACAATAAACTGAACAACGGTGGGAAATAAATGTACATCACCATTGTGACCTATCATTCGTCTCTGCTTTTGTACTTAAAAGATAGGTTCTACCAGTAATGTAGCCAATAAAAAGCAAGGATATCAATGGTCAAAGTACTGCTAACGATTTGCAGCTGATCTATTGTTCCTCAACCTGCCATGTGTCATTCGAATGGTTTCCTCCATCACACTCTCTTCTGGGACCGTAGTCTCACCTTCTTTAGCTGAAGATGACACTGGATCAACATGCATGCTCTCCACCTCACTCTGTGTCAATTGGTTTGCGGGTTCAGCTGCAATTGTTGTTTGCCTCTGAGCCGCTGCTGGTGACGCCAGAGGCTCTCCTTGTTCAGATTCCTGTTGCCGCTGGGTTGTACCTGTGCTAGAACTTCGAGAAGGTGCCTGTTGCTGCTGATTTGAGCCGGTACTATTGGAACGAGACAGGGGTTGCTGGTTTGAACCTGCACTGTTAGTACGAGATGGTGGTTGCTGTGTTGAACCTGTGCTGTTACTACGAGAAGGTGGCTGATGGGGTTGCTGTTGCTGCTGTCCTGCAGCAGCAGCTTGTTGACCATTTTGTGCAGCAGCAGGAACTTTGCGTGTGCCTGAACCCCGCTGAGTCAAACCTGTAGCGCAAGAAGCTGGTTGCTGAGACTGCTGTTGTGTAGTAGAAGCAGCAGCTTGTTGCCGAGTTTGTGCAGTTGATGGAGGTTGGCGAGCCCCTGCACCCTGCCATTGTAATTCCAATGGATTAAGGTAGCAGGCATATTTTACTATGATCAGAGGCGCTATCATTGTTACATGAAGAACAAGAATTAGTATTCATTTGTTAGTGGACAAGAGGTATTTATCATTAAAGTGATAATGGATTCATCAAAAAGAGAACATGATGCAGTATGGTGTTGATTTAAGCAACATTTTTTTTATTACCGTTAGCTTATTGTTATATTGGACCTCCATCAAGAACATAGACCAGTGGTAGCTCACAGACAAACAACTGCTGCTGCTCAACCCAATAGATGTGGAAAGCACACTTAATGGATCCGGCATCATCTTCACCTAAAGATTAATGAGAACTAGCAGCTTACAGGCAGACACTGTGGACAGCAGACTAAATGGATCCAGCCATCTTCAGGTAAAGAAGGTGAGACTCCACTACCAGAAGAGAGCGCTGACACGTGGCAGGCTTAAGCTGTCTTATTTTTTTTTGGCTTTCTTACAGGTAGAACCTACCATAAGTACAATAACAGAAGCTAATGGTTGCACATAAGAACAAATAGGTGTTGATGATGTACATTTATTATCTATTGTTGTTTAGCATTTTCCCCATATGCATTTGCTCACTCTACTTACAAAGTTACAATAGAGGTTGAGGCTATAAAAGAAAAGGCTAATTTTTGCTTATTTTTGTAGAAATTACACTTATAAAAGGGTAGAGTCATTTGCTATTGTTGTTTGGCATTTTCTCCCCTATGTGATTCATGATAAATGGCAAATTGATAAAGCAGTCCCAACCCTGGATAAAGGAGGGCGTGGTTAAGTAGTTGACAACCAACGTAAAATTTTGTTTGATCAACTATGACATGTGTGACATGTGGTCCCCCAGATGAGGGCACTAAGATTATCTAGGGGAAAGTCCTAAATCAAGATTGTTGGGTCTTGGGCCACATAAATGCAGAAGTTCCTTCACCTAACAACATATGTATGGACGAAAAGAAAGCTAATGCTCCCTATGCTTTATTTCTTTCGTAGACTCTTATATGGCATAGGAAATTAAGCAATGCTGCAGATATCTCATTCACCAGAGGTGAATTACTAGTGTATATTAACAAGTGGAATTTATAATTAAGAAATATATTACTTGTAATATAAATATTGACTTAGCCCTTATAGAGTGGAGTGAAGGATAGGAGATTCATGTAACTGATCCTATGTAATTGGAAAAAGGCTTAGTTGAGTTGAGTTATATATTATAACAAGTGGAATTTCTCTATATGTGCTGATTGGAACCTTTTAGAAGTTAACTTGGCATCTGGAACTGGTGGTAGTATTGTAGGAAAGTGGAATTCAAAGAATATGACAGTCCCGGGAGTGGAATCTGTTTAGAGACTGTTATCTTTGGATATTATTTGAGCATAATAACTCATTGGTAATACTTTGTACATATTCCATTCTTATTAGTAAATCTGATCTTTTTGGAAACCCAAATGTAAGAAGGAAAAATAGCTCCCAATATTATTTTTCTCTATCAATGGATACCTGAGCAGGAGGATGAGGTCTTGATGTTGACTGCGAAGCAACATACTGAAGAATCTCAAAAACCCTGGTCTGGCCATAGGATGCAGCCCTTTGCCAGTACAGAACTGCAATGTCTCCAGCTCTAGTCTTCAGTTCCGTTAAGTTACGATCAATCTCTGTCTCATGCTTTGAAATATAAGGCCGGAAAAAGGAATCATAAATATATGTCGTTCCCTGGAAAACACATTAAATACAATGAGAGAATTTTAAAAAATAAAATAAAATAAAAATGACAGCGGCAACTCATACAAAATGAAGGCTTTGATACCTTTGTTTTCGGATACCACAAGTATATGTAGAAAGCCAACTTGGCTTCACTGTACATCGGCAACCTTCAAAGAGAGTCCAAATCAGAAACACCATCAAGATACAAAATACAAGTTGAACATAAAATGCAAGGAAATGCTAACTATGTTAAAAACCAGATTGCCTACCACGAGATGAAAGCATCTCCAACCCTCTCAAACACTGTCAACATTGCCACTAAAATCCTACCACATCAAAAATATAAACATCAAGTTTAGAAATTTGGACATCACAAATCTCAATAGCAAAACATGTGTTGCCACTATTACCAGTATTGGCACCAAAACCGAAGTTGCTCAATCTCTGGCTTGTTCTTTTCCACAGTTTTAAAGCACTCATAAGCAGGGTAAGCATAGCCAAATACCATCCTGGAAACCAGTAATTGGAACACTGAGCCTTATCTACCAAAAGTATATTATATACTACCCACACAAATGCAGTAATAAGGAACTTAACACATAGGAATCATTAGGCGTTTACATACACAAGTCCTCTGGTAAGGAAGGAGCCCATCATTTTGGATTCTTAACATGTACAGGGCAGAAGGCCTCCAGAATCACCTCCTCACTTCAACAAACAATTCTTAACTGAAAACAAGAGAAAAAGAACTTTCGACATCAGGAAGGCACCAAATCAAGCGTAATCGAAAATAAGAACACTAACAAACACAAGAATAACGTTTCAAATGACACAACCATATTAGGGCAAAACTAACAAAACAAGAATCTTAAAAGAAAGAAAAAAATGAAAAAGCTACGGGTACAAACCTACAAACTTAGTATCCAGAAAATCAAAGAGCAGTAAGACAACTTCTAGCCATCAAAACTTAGTAAGATTCAAAAGAACTGCTAGAATTCAGTACAAAAACTCGAGATTACAGTAAAAATTTAAAAAATATATCTCTATAAGAACATCTATTGAACTAAAAACCAACTTAGTCCACCAAAAACCCTCACAAACAACAGCAATTAATAAAAAATGTAAGAATCAGAGAAAAGAAAAGAAGATCGACCAATCATCTAAAGAAGAAAGCTCACACAAATCCTGAAGTCTAAGAGCGAAATGTATAGAGAAAGTAAAGAACTAATCGATCTGTACCTCCTTTCCACGCTTATCCAGCAAAGAAGCAAAGAAACAAAATGGAATTGAGAGCGTAGAGAAGTGGATAATGGAGAGAAGAAAGTTGGGAATTGTTGTAAGAGAAAAAACGAGAGAGATTTGTTTAAACCGTCTTTAGTCGGATCACTGGATTATATAGCCTTTGGGTGGGTCTGGAGTCTGGACTGAAGAAAGTCTGGAACGGCCGAAGCGGCGCGTCCGCAACGCAACAACCGATTCGGCGTCGGAAAGAGCCCAGCGCTCAGTGCTCAGTGCTCTTCTTAAAACAGCAAATCGCTCTGGCACGCTTTCTTCAGAGGGCAGGAGGGCTAACGGCGTACGCGTGTCAATGTTGCTAGTTTTGGTTTCGATTACACTATGTGTCTCTGTCCCTTTCTTTAGTCATAAATTAAATTAAATTAAATTAAACTGAATAATGTTTTGGTTAATCCAATGGGAACTGTGAAAATAATACTTCCATAACGGCCGTTAAAAAAGATGCTCTTTTACTATTTGACTCCTTTCTTTGATGTCGGATAACAATTTGGTTTGTGTCATGTTAGAATCAAGGCAACCAAACAATTTTTATTTTTATTTTTTTTTGAAAAAAAAGGTGTTGGGTCCATTTATTAAAAATGAGATAAACCTTGAAGGCGAGGAACATTTAGTACGGGTAGCTGAACAAGAAGATGCAATTAAAAATGCAATAACGGTATCGTATCGTATAACCCCATGGTTCCACGTAAAAAATTAAGATCCTCATTGGGCGTCATCCACTCTATTCAGTTTAGAGAAAAACATAAAGAAGAAATCTATAAATTCAAGGAAAAAGTGTGGTAGATGGAGGATGATGGATTGGAGGGGCTACATTCCTATGCGTTTGGTATGAAGTGGGGTCTCCGTGCCTTGCAATTCACGTTTTCATACTTGGTCAGTTATGTTCGCATGACATGAAATGGCAGCATAAATGGGGGCCAGGGTTATAATCTATGTGGGATGTGTTAAGTGTTTTAAACTTAAAAAGCGAGTCGCTTTCCTTTAAAGTTCAGCAATAAACACAAGGATCCGAGGAATATGGTAACGAGTTAATTACCAATTGTCAAGCAAGTTCTCCCCCCTAACCTCCTCATCCATCGTCTTCAGGATCTAAAAGAATTCTCGGTGAATTGGACCATGTAAAGACAAGCTCTGAACAGGCCAACTCGTCGTTGGGCGCAAAACGCCCATCAAAGCAAGGGCCAAGCTACAAGGATGGGCTTCTTCCCACTTGTGCACGTTACATGGCTGTTAGGGAAAATGAGATGTCGCTAGTAACAAAGTTATGGGATTCACATGCCAGATAAGAGATTATTGCACCTCCGTTATTCACCAGCGCCATTTTCTATGGAAGACTGCTGATGACATTGAAGCTTCTCACAACAGAAGCTCAATGTCTCACTTGAAATAAGAATTGTAGATCTGATCTAGTTCCAGGCCTACCACGAATTAGGATAAGTAAATGGAATCAACGAGGAAACCAAGAGACTCCCACTTCTCATTCATGCTTCACAAGCAGAGAACAAATGCACAAATACCAGGATAACGTTAAAGATGATTATGGTTCTGGACCCGAGATTCTCCAATTGTAGTGCATAAACGGGAGCCCAAAGGAAGAAAAACAGGCGGAATACATTTCATTTACTAGCACAAGATGGCTAAAATAAATGGACTATAAATTGTCTTGGTCCATGCATACACCACATGAAAACACCATCACAACCCCAAAGACAACATGGATTCAGGTTTGCAGAGATAGCCAGGTCATGGCAAGATCCCTCAGCTTATCATGGTCTTGGTCAATTTAGGCTTAGCTTATCTTGTAACTGGCTGATATAATTTGGAATTTAGGGTAAGCCCAAACCTGCCCCTATTTCTCTAATGACTCGGTATAAACTTGCACAAGACTAGGCCCTAGGGACCAATTCAATCAACATTGGATGTCCATAGATGACAACACGAGAAATTAGTGAACTTCCAATCCAAGAAAATTACTAGCCCTTTAATGAAATACTGTCTCAAAGCATGTGTATCGCTGTAGATCAGAAGTTCATTTTACACTCTGATCTCAGAGGTTGAAGGATTATAATGAACCAGAGTCAGCAAAAGCTTTAAACTCATATAAAACATTAAATTACAGATATCAAACCAAAACTGAACTGAAACTACAAAAACCTCAGGCCATTCGTCAAAAAAAGAAAAAAAAAAAAAAAGGAAAGAAAAGCAGCTATGCAACACTTACGGACTGGATGAGTGCATCTTTCTGAGTCTTACACCTGAAAAAGGAAATTAATCAGCAATAGGCTATGTCCTAGACAAACCCTATGAGAAGGGCCTAATGAAGGTAAAAACCATCAGTTCAAAAAGTAGAGCAGAATAGAAAAACTAATAAATAAGGAACAGCAAAGGAGTTAAAAATAATAATAATAATAATTGTTTTCATATTTCTGAAATCATGGATCAACTTGTATTAATATGAATTGATTGGAAACCAATTCATTGACGGAACGGTTCATACCACAGATGCTAGCAGATTTGTTACATTCTGGAGCACTAAGACAGAATGTATTTCAACCTTAAATACAATAAAACAGATATTTTTAAACTGATTAAATTTTCAGATAAATTGACAGGACAATGTAAAATAACCTAGATCTACTCTTCAGCAATATTAATTTCAAAACAATATTCCAGCAAAGCCATCACATAAATCCCTAATCCATCTGAAAAGAATTTAGATAAAATTAAGAAAACAGATATCCCGAATTGTTTGGAGATTTATACCACAACTATTTAATACAATGACCTCAAAAAGGATACAAACCTGTTGCAGTGAGACCGAGATGCAAAATTATGATTGTTGCAATTTTTGCACATCCAATCCCCATCACGCCATTGCTTTGCTCTGTCAAGTGACAGAAACATAAAAGTGTTACAGCAATGTTAAAGACAATCTACTGCCTCTTATCATAGAGTGGGGCCCATATTGCATCACAAGTTTAAATAAATAAGCAAAAACTGAATTTGCTCAAGTTTCTCACATTTAATAACCTGGAAGTAAATAGAGTCTTGACAAAATTTTCAGGTACAAAGCACAATGCGATAGCCAGTTTCTCATCATAATTTTCAGGGAAAATCCTCACAATCAATGTCCTCATAGCTACAAATTCATAAGCTAGGAAAATTCTCACAACCAATGTCTCTTGCACATCAATTTTAGGGGAAAATACATTAAAATACGGATAATATACCATTGCAAAGGAACATTTGAAAATTATCTGTGTTTAATGTAGATTTCGCAAATTGAGGATTTATTTTATTTCATCACTATCACCACTAGTGGTTAGGTCTGCATTCAATGTAGACCCTCTTAAGGTAGTCCATGGCCAAGCATTCAGCAGCGATCTTTTTCATCATTATTTGATAGAGGTAAACAAAAATATAACTAATTGTAACATAATTATCAATTTAGCACTTGATAGAGAGAATTGGAGAAAATGGATTCATATAGCTAACCCCATGCAGTTGGGAAAAGGTTTTGTTGAGTTGAGAGAATAGTAAGTAGAGGTGCTTATGAAGCCTCTGGCATGCAAAGAAAACAAAGAAGTTGAATCATTTTTACAGTTATCATTAAAGGGGACTTAAGTAATGGGAGTCGTTTCATCTATCTTATTTGACTTAATGGCCCATCGATGGACCATTTACAGCTCAGTTAAATGTACTTTGTTAAGGCAGATTCAAACACAACCAATATAAACCCCTAAATATGAAGGGAAAAGTCGAATATAGTTTTTGAAGTCCAACAACAAACCAACAGCAGCAACAATGCAATCATAATCTTAGTGAACAATTAAATACAATAGTTCATTAACTCAATCCAGGAACCTCAATTTGACTTCTGCTATTTGAACCTGAGCCCGCTTCATCCAGTTGAAAAACGAAAACAGTAATTTTTTTATTAATTAAACAAGGAGACCGACAGAAATTAGAATAAGCACCAAAAGAGTCCACAAGATAATCCTATTTTCTTACAAAGTGCATAAAGTTGAAATAAGCTTGTCAACAAAATCCGCCTTATCGAAGCAACAAAAACACAATCTTACGGTCTTACCCTTTTCCTATGAGAGTGGGCACTGCTGCAAACTGTGGTAACTGCAGGTTCACTTCTGAATTTGAAGTCATTGCAGAACTTCCATTGGGACAAGGGCTGTATGCTCCAGGTGTCTGATCATTATTGGAACCTCTCATCTGCTCAAGTTCCCAGTATGAGTGTCAATTATTCAGTTTGTATTTTCAAGGGAAAAATTCCAGAATTACTGACAATACTGTTCTTTGAAAGAGTCATACCAGAAAATTATTGCTCATGTTGTTCACAACTCCTGCATTAAGCCTCTTGTTATCCCAGTCACTGACAAATTCATCTGGTGCCAGTCTCTTTGTTCCATGAGCTTCTTACAAGAAAAACAGTGAAATTTCAGTATGACAAGACATTTCAAAATGTTCCAAAAGCATGTCTTCTATTACTAATAGCTCAACTGACAAGCAAAACTATGCAGGGAGGATGCACCCAAATCAAGAGCTGCAATGCCAACCCTCTTTTAGCCCTTGGTTCCTAACAGACACTTCCACATGTTCTCTACAAGTGATTCTTGAAAGAGCACCAAGCGCTTCCTTCAAGGCTTTACTTTATCCTTGGCAAAGTAAACAATAGGAACCAACAAAGTCTCATAGTTGATAAGTGACTATTCCGAGTAACCCACAACAAAAGCCATGCTACCAAAAGAGAAAAAGAATCAAATGCAAGCAAAAGACTTTAGTGTACAAGCAAATTGTAACTAAAGAAATAAACAAAAAAGAGTATCATCCAAACACAAAGCTTGACCTAGCAACCTTCAGCATTCTTTTTTTATCATCCATACACAGAGACCATATAGCTTGGCCTTGCAACCTTCAGCATTTTTTTTTTTGTAACATTGTTCCTTTCTTAGAAATTGGTGTGACATCTTTTTATAAATAAATTTTTCTGGACATTTTCAATAAAAAATGTGCCAATGTAGTTAAAGCCCCATAGTCTGTACAGTAACCCATACAAATTTTCAGCTTCAAATGATTCCCCCCAAAAAAAAAAAACACATGGTAAAGAATTTTCTTATCCAGAGCAAACCTGTATATAAAATAATAACACACTCATTCAGAAACAAACTTGTACCTGCTGTGCTCACAATAGAAGGTGTACAACAAGGTACAGATGCATTGCATTTTTTACACTGCATATACAACACACGTGATCAGAGATGTCAAGCCTATGGCAAATGCTTAAGGTAAGCTCACAATTCATGTCTGGCATAATTCTAGACTAAAGATTTACCTGTAAGCGAGATGAATAGTTATGGAAGCCACAATTGCATATCCAGTCGCCAGTGCGCCATCCTTTTGGAACTATAACCTGATTTGCATTGTTTGCAAAAGAAAATCCCATGCTACTATTTCCGCCTAGGTGCCAGACAGATGCTGATTGAAGTCCATACTTATCATGTCCTCCAAGTGACCAATTAAAATTCTGAGAAAGGGACTGCTGAAGAGCAGAATTGCCTGCCATCGCAAGATTCATCTTTAATCCTGCTGCTCCTTGTGCCCTGGCAAAATAATGCGCATAAGTTGGGAGAGAAGCTCCAAGTCCAGGCATTGCAATTGCTGGCATTGCTGCAACCTCCTTTGCTCGACCGCACTTTTTGCACATTTCTCTTGAAGCATAATTGTTGTTACTGCAACCTATCGATCGATGCACACAAACCCAAGCAACGGTGCAGCCAGCGAGAAGACAAGGAAGCCAAATATACGCACACCAACCAGCCCATCCCAAACCAAAACAAAAGGGACACACAAAACATACACACCACTCAACCCAATTGATTGTATGTTCCTAATCTCAGTTTTACATAAATCAAATATGAAAATAAGAAAGCAATTTAAAGACAAGAATTCATTATCTGTTCTATCAGTAACTATCTAGAAATGGACTAAAGTCTGTTGTATCTATAATAATACCATCTTGCTGTCACAAGCTTCAAACACTTGTCTACACAAGTAGTTCCACTTCTGTCTAGTTTTGAGAAAAAAAGAGACTAGGTAATCTTTTTCTGCCTTTTTTTCTCAATAAGATAAGTTGTCATTAACAACAAAAAAGAAGCATAACGAAAAACAAATATCAAAAAGCTACAGGGGAAGCTAGTTCACTAACATTAGGCATTACTTAATGGCCTCATGTTCATGTGTTCCTTTTAGATTGATATCACTAAAAATTGAAGCCAGATTTAATGCCACGCACTATTGCAAGTGATGCACCGGTACTGTGGCACAGTGTACCTTACTTGAAGCTAGATATGGAACAGGTTTTGATCCCAATGGAGTTCAGGCAGGCATCACATATTGATGCAGTTAATTCCAAGCGTTTTGAAGCTTATGAAACCTAAGGTAGAAAAACCTAACAAATCTTTTAAAGCATGAGCAGGATCTGGTCCAACCAAAATAACTTGAACAACCACCAATCATTCATTTGTTTCCATCGGAAACCTTAAAATCTATGGTAAAATGAAACCCTAACAGACCTCAATTAGTCATCCACTAAAGGCATCCAGTAAGACCGCATCACCACCAGCAGTCAAGCGGTGATCGAGACACTCGAATTTCGCCAATTAACTAACCAGATTTGACAATCAATTTAAGCTTAACCTCTTATTCAGATAAATCAAATGCGAAACAAATCCAACCGAGAACTCAAGACATCTACAACTAATACCAATACGAATCTCAATAACAAGAAAACAAGTAAATCAATATAAAGTAAGTTGGATGTTAACCAGCGCAGATCCAGTCGCCGATGCGAGGGAGCCATTTCGAATCCGCCGGCGTTTTGGTGTCGACGAGAAGTCGAGACTGCTTGCACCGATTGCAAATCAATCGGAACGCGTAATTCCTGTTCCCGCAGCTTCCGCACTCCCAATCGCCTTCTCTCCCTTCACTACCCATCCCTCTCTCTCTCTCTCTCTCTCTCTCGCACACACACTCTAAAATCAGAAATTTTCTACCGCGACTCTCCGCAGAAGACGAAATTCTCAGATGAAACAGAACTCCAGTTTATATAGTTTCACAATCTCTGGAATCTAAGACCGTACCGTGTGGAATGAGGCTGGGAAGATTCGAAGAGTAAGTTCGTTCGTTCGCCCGCCACTTGGTCTTGCGTCGGAAAAAAGAAGCTGCTTCGCAGCGTATTATGGACTCGCGGTAGTCTCGTGTCAACTAAACAAGGAAGACCGAAAGCGATTTGATAGACCCGATTTTGATTGATTAAACTGCTACTGCGTCCTGCTAGCACGTTTCTTAAACTGGCTCCACATCTTGTCATTATCATGTGCTTGATAGGTAGGAAATAAAAATAATTTTTAGAAAATATGATTTTCTTCTTAAAATTCTATTTTACAATGTTTGCCAAAAAAGCTGAAAATGAAATTTTAAAAATTCTCTTGATCACTACTTTTTTACCGTAACTTTTTTAATTAAGGAGGTAAAAAAATAAAAATTCTCATAAAAAAATACCTTTATACTAAATTTTAAAAAATTATAGTTATTTAACTGAATAATTAACTAATAACTAACTGAAAAAAAAAACATGTGAAAAATAATATTTTCTCACCTTAAAGGTTGTCTCTTTTTTTTTTTTTTTCCTTTTGGAGATCAATTACTTTGACGGGAACGGTGTTTCCTGTAGTTGGAACCACGATTCATATTACTCTTGTTGAACTAAATTTGCATGTGTGAAAGTCAGTGATGAACAGCCATGCCACAGCTTATAGGTTTCCTTTTACTAATATACTGCTCTAAGAATTTAACCGTATATGCATGGATTACTGGGACTAGTTGCTCAAAGTGGAATTACATTTGCTTTTCAACCATTTTAATCGATTATCCCTTTCAAGAGATACAAATATTTCCCTCAGGTTGGTATTATCGAACATATCTAAAGCTTTATAATAGAGACTGTCATCAAGCTCTGGTATCTCATCCAATAGTCTCACGCATTTAGTAATGGAAAACTGATCGGCTCTTTGAATCATAGCATTTGCCCTCAACCTTGATGAAGTAGCCATCTCTAACATAGCTTCTGCAATTGCATAATTGAATCCGTTGCGCTTTCTCTTACGAGTATGTGAATTTGACGGAGTGGCAGGCTTATGACTGTGTTCTGCATCTAAATTTGCATCCACACCTGAGGGCGATGAAGAATCATCTCGAACATTTGCACAAGGCGTGGCAGGATCAACAGACAAACTTGCAATTTTAGGATATGGGAGAGAAGGTGGGGCCGTTTCCTTGTCCAATTCAATGTAATGACTTGATTGAGCGTATCTGCCAATGCCGTCTGACTCTGAAAATATCTTGCATAGTTGGTCATAAAATGGGCAATCCTTGATTCTGGCCGTCTCACCTAACGGATAAACCTGGAGATGATAAAGCATTTTGAGAAACTTGAAATGGTTGAGCAGTAAAAATATCAGGAAGAAGAAAAAAATTGTACCTCAATGTAATCTTCCCAGACCTCATCCCCAGTAATCAGCATGTCCTTGGATTCATCCCCAGCAAGGGCACTTCGATCAAGTTGTGATTTTGCATTATAGTACCGATTTCTCAAAACATCTAGGTGTTTCTTCAACTGTTTCCTATTGAAGTCCAGACCTGTTTGTTTATTGAACTCATCACGTATGTGCTTCCATGCAATTTTGTTGAAAACATTGTTTGACCCATTCCCCTGTAACACCTGCTCAAGCACCAAGTCCACAAATAACTTATTAAGGTCTGCTGTCCACTTTGTTCTGGAGCGATCTTGCTTGGATTGGTTCTGATTGGGCTGGCTATCCATCTACAATCAGAAAGTATCATTTTGCAGCATTAGCCGTTAGGGTTCAAAACAAGTCATTAAAAAAAAGTACCCTTACATTAAGAGTTAGTGTTGAAAGAATCAATGCCAACAGTTCAACACAGACTGGACATCATTTAAAAGGCCAGTGCAACACCTGCATCCATCATTTACAAGGGTCCCATATCATGGAAGAGTGAAAAATCAGAAAATATCATCACCGTCCAATCAACAAATCAAAATTTGACACCGCCTACCTTTGGTTCATATTAATTTTGCCATTCATCTAATTGTCAGTTCACCCAGCAAAAGTCAGGAGTTAATTTTGAGGCGTGCAACCTTTTTTTTTTTTGGCTCACACAAAACAGATTTATATAGGTTCTACTTTTAACGCACTCCTTAAAGACCACTCATAAAAGCAAAACTAGAAACCACAAGGTTTCTGGTGCTTCAAGGTTTCAGTCATTGTGGTCTAGTTCCGTCACAAGCGAAGGGACCCTATATTCAATAGTAAACTGAGAAAAATCGATGATCAGTACAAACCCAACCCCGGCAAAATTACATGCTCAGTTCACACCACCCCCACCAAAAGTGCAATATTTTCTTAATGAAATCAAAAGCTAACTTCAACATTTCATCACCCATCAATCAACTTTACGCTCGCGCTATTGTTCATAATATAATTGACACTTGGATCAATTCCATTGCCATAAAACCAAATATTTTTTCTAGGGTTGATGAAAAGGTGTTAATCTACAGAATTGGAAAATTATTAGAACCACCCACTACCTAATACAATCTGCCAGAGTCCAATTGTTCAATTCCTGCCAATCGAGTGACTATGGGAGCAGCATGTCTGCTCCAATAGAAAGACAAAATTGACTTCAGCCTCTCCCCTACCCCAGAAGAAAACCAAAAACTGATTGTTCTTTTCTAGTTTCTGGGCATTGTCAGAAGCAACCTTAAGGACTTGGTGAAAAGGTATTCGTGTAGCTTACTCACTACTATCATCATCTGAAAACTTTTGTATTATTATGTGTTGGCAACATAGTGGAAAAAGAACCCTTCCTTCATACAAAAAGGACGAAGAAAAAGTGATATTACAAAAGAGACTCCACTTCCATTTATTTTAAAGAATAAAACAACATCTTACATATGAAGCTGAACTCAAATTTGGGAATGTACCAAGAAGCAGAAAGCAAGTTCCAAGGGCGTGTTTTTAACTGATTGAATCTAAAACAGACTGCATAAATGCAAATTTTTGTTGTATGAACTATGAATGTGCAATGTATATTTGTACAGTCTCAAGGAGTGCCTCGTAAACTGCTACTTCCACTCTCCGATTAGATTACGAAACTCTAAATAGCTCATTAAAATGTAGATATTAGATGCCACAGCCTTGTCATTTGGAGGACTTAAACACCCAATTTGGCAGAATTTTTTGTTTGATGAGGACTAGATTATCATGTTCCATGACAAAGTAATGAAGATGAGGGTTTTTTTTTTTTTTTTATAGGACAAGATTTTGACAACTTTAGGTTTTCCCTTATGGCGCAAATGTGAACTTCTAGCGACAATCGACACAGTGAATCATAACAATGCTCAATTATTCATTAGTTGGAAAGCGTAATAGCAACAATCAATCAACTGCAAATACTTCCCACATGAATTTGAAGTCCGCGATTAGCAAATCGCGACCACAACATCCTTAGAAAAAAAAAAACAATTTCTAATATGAATCATCGCTAAATCTGAGTGGAAAAACAAAAGAAGCTTATTCCAAAAATTCTGAATGGATTTAAAAGAAACTGAACTAACCTTAAATCGCAACTTGCTTCCTCTTTGTTTTCTTTACCATTTGCAATTTTTATTTTTATTTTGGCGGGCGGGATACACGACGAAAATAACTCGGGAGAATAGGAAATAAAGCCCTAACCCCCTTATCATTTTTTTGAGTAATGTTCCACCGGGTGCGAGAGTAATTTTTCGACGGCACTTAGTCCCGCTTACTTTGGTAAGGAAGAAAAAAAATTTTCGGAGAAAATAATAATTTTTTCAAATAATATACTTGATAATTTTTTTTATTATTTAATAATTAGATAAAAAATAAAAATTGTTATATTAGATAGTTATTCAGTTATATAACTATAATTTTTTTAAAATTAAAATAAATATAATTTTCTTATGAAAAAATTTCACCCTCTTAGCTAAAAAAATTATAATAAAAAAATGATGGTTCAAAAAAAAATTTAAAACTTTTTCTCACCTATTTTGTTAACCCCAAACATGAAAAAATAAAATTTTCTCATCTATCAAATACACTCTTAGATGTTTTTAAGAATTAGTGGTATTTGAGGATAATGGGCAATACACATATACCTCTAAAATATTTAAAAAAATTGGGTGCTAACATTAAAAAATAACATTGACACTAATGTATATAAAATATTTTTTATTTTTTTCTTTTTAAAAAGAAAAAAATAATATTTCCATTTACATATTTTGTACATTAAATTTGCAAATTTAAACAAATCATCACAAAAAATAAAGTCAATATTGCATTTATTCAAAATCGTGTTCATGCTTCACATTGTTCCTACAAATAAAAATATCATTTGTCAATGAAAGTTGGCTCAATTGGTTCAACTGTTCAACTCTTCATCATAAACGGAAGTTCGAATCTTGCACTAGCCTTTTATTTTCTTTTGAATTGAAAAATGTCCTTTATTAGTAGGTAATTTATAAGTATCATTGTAAGCCTTTTTTTAAGACTGTGACATGTCCTAATTCTAGACTGTGATAGCCTTTCCTTACTGCCTTACCAAATTTTTTTAAAATAAATAATAAATAAATAAAATATATATCATTTTATAGTTCTTACTATAAATATACGATTACTTAATTATATGAATCCTGTATTATATTGTATTATTCTTCGTCAAGACATTAATCAAGGATATCAATTTGTTCATTTTATAGTTACTTAACTTTTTGGGCTCGTAGAATTGCTTATACGACTCATTGGCCGCTAATGCCTAATTGACCTTAATATCTTAAGCAAGTAAGAAGGTTGATTCGGATACGAGATCATATACTATTTTTCAGCTAATTAAGCGAAAAGCTTCATTTTCAAATTACCTGAAATAATGTCCGTGACAAACAATCCTCTCAAATTAAAATAAGAAAACTAGTGCCCTAAAGCATAATGAACAACAGCTGCTCAGAAAACTATACGCGACCCAATAGAGTTAACAAGACGCGAAAAATTAGTTGGTGGATCCCAAACATCAAACGTTCAGGATTAGTTCTAGAAGGTTCCACAGCTAGAATCCACAAATTGCGAGAAAAGTCAAAATCTGCTGTCTTACCTGTGCACAGTATACAAAATCATTGATTTATATATACACAAATTGGTTTGCAAAAAAAATTAAAAAATAAAGTAAAAAATATTATATATATATATATATATATATATATATATATATATATATATATATATATATATATATATAAACAAATATATTATACGAGTATCAATAGCCATAAAAACACCTAATACACACGAGAACAGTTTTATTTTTATTTTTATCTTTGAAACCGAAGAAAAAATATCAATCCAAGAGAACAGGTTCAAACAATTGTTACTTTCTGAATCAGAGTTTTCTATAACTATCAGACTTACGGGAGTACAGAATCCTGAATAGGACAAACCAACAGCTGCCCTCCTTTAATTACTCGCACCAACATCACCTTGCATGTCACGCATCGAATGTCCCGCTGTGACTTTTGAGCCGTCGATTTATTATACATTTTAATACACACATAATCAAGATCATTCAATTAGTATATTATCTGAACAGGACTACTACTTTCAACGGCAGATCTTGAGGCACATATAATGACCCTGACCAACATTCGTTTCTTCAATACCCCGCTCTTGGTCGTTGAAGCAGATATTTCCTTCTTATCGTCCACCGAGGAATACGGATCACCTACTCCCTATATCCCAAACCGTCGGATCAAACTCCGTTTACTCCCGTAACGACGTGCCAGTCAGATCCGTCTGTTAAAACGGCGGGAAGGTGTAAGGGCATTTTAGTCATTCAAATGTGTAAGGTAAACTTTCTCTCACATTGTCGGTGCTTCGTATTTTTCAGAACCACTAGCTGGAACTCGGTCTCGATCGAATCGAAGACTCTCTCTCAGATCTTGTTTCAGCATTTTCAGATTAGGGTTTTTCGAGCATTTCGGAAGCGCTAGAAGTTTTGTTCTAGCTGCATTGCTCTGTGTTATTTAGAAGCTCGATTTCTTTCCGTTCATCATTTTGTTTGTTTCGAGTTTCACTGAATGTGAGATTCTCCAGATCTTTAGAAATCTTTTGTTTTTTTTTTTAAATTTTTAAATTTTTTTTTTATTCTACTGGTTTACTTGTTTTTCTCTGAAGCTTCGAGAGTATGAAGGACGAGTCGAAGTCGAAGGGCTGGTGCGGGTGGTTAATTGTATTGGCTATCGCAGCGCTTGTTGCGACAGCTGCTGTTATTACGATTCGTAAGAAATCTCACCATTCAGCTAAGGCGGCCCCTGTTCCAGGTCCTCCAGGCGCTATCGTGTCGAAATATGCAGATGCGTTGAAGATTGCGATGCAATTCTTCGATGTACAGAAATGTACTTATTTTTAACACTTTTGCTGTTCATTTTCTTCAATTCTACTACGGTTTCTATCTTTACATTCTCCTGGCCTTGCATCTCAGTCCCAGTAATTACGTTAGTTGCAATGCAGTGTTTTGAGTTGCCGCTTCGATTTTTCTCTCGCCAGTTACACTTATATTATATCGCCTTTAAAAAAAATATTTTATTTTTTGGTCTTTTTATCAATTTCGTTTCTCTTTATTTTCTGCAATGGACCTTTGGATAATCTTTTTTTTTTTTGGTATTTGATGTCATTCTGTCACTAGGAAATATTGAGCATTTGTGTTGTGCGAAGTTATCTTAAGATCTAATTCCAAAAAACAAAAAAGCTATCTTAAGATCTGCAAGCATTTCCCTTTTAAAGTCTAAATATTAGTAATTTCAAAAGGCTTTACCTCAACTTGGGATATTGTTGTTGTTGGGATTTATTTTTGCAGGAAATGATGTTCCGGGGTCTTTTCTTGTTATGGCTAAAAATTTGAGATGTAGCTTGTAGTTCTATTTTCCCTTCTTTTTTTCCCCTGTTTTGTGTATCAGCTTATTTAGCTTAACTGCATTATGTATGTCACTTTGTTGTTTCAGCTGGTAAATTGGATAACAACAAGATTTCCTGGAGAGGAGATTCTGCCCTGAAGGATGGAAGTGAGGCGCGGTTGGATCTGTCCAAGGGAATGTATGATGCTGGAGATCACATGAAGTTTGGGTTCCCAATGGCATACACTGCAACGGTGTTATCATGGGCCATCCTGGAATACGGAGATCAAATGGACGTGGTGAAGCAGCTGGAGCCTGCTCAGGACTCGCTTAAGTGGATCACAGATTATCTTATTAATGCCCATCCAGAGGAAAATGTGCTCTACATTCAGGTAACTCAAAATCTTTAACCTTAATAGAGTTGCGTTTTGCTCCTCAACGCGAGAGTTATTTTCACAAGCTGTAAATAATTCTACTGTTCATTTCATACCTTATAGAAGTAGAACTGAACCGTGTTTTTGTTCTTTACGCATTTGAATTTATTATCAAAAAATGAGCTACAATTGCGTCGATTATGACTGGGTTTTGTGCCTTGAGGGTAAGAATCAACTAGTGTAATATCTTCTGGCAACATTAATGTGCATTTTTTGGGGAATTATGTGATAATTAATCTTACCTTGGTGGTTATTACCCTGGGGAAAAAACTAATCAACTTAAACTATTCCAACCTTAAAATATCCTCTGAAGCATGATGCTGGTTGTGGCAGGTTGGTGACCCTGACATTGATCATAAATGCTGGGATAGACCTGAAACCATGACAGGGAAGAGACCTCTCACACAGGTGAACACATCTTTTCCAGGCACAGAGGTAGCGGCAGAAACCGCAGCAGCTCTGGCATCGGCTTCTCTAGTGTTCAAGAAAAAAGATTCCACTTATTCCAATTTGCTCCTTAAACATGCCCGAGAACTCTTTAATTTTGCCGATACCTATAGAGGTTCTTACAGTGTCAGCATACCCCAAGTCTCAACGTACTACAATTCAACAGGATATGAAGACGAGCTATTGTGGGCTGCTTCCTGGCTCTACCATGCAACGATGGATCAGTCATACCTCAATTATGTGACTGTGAAAAATGGAAAAGAATTTGCTAATTGGGGAAACCCTACATGGTTTAGTTGGGATAACAAGCATGCAGGAACTCAGGTATGTTTTCCTTTTATGAATTAAGCAGTCTGTTTCCTTTTCTGATGCGATTATACTCTAGTCTTTTCTGGTTTACATTATGATGTCTTGTCTCTCTGTCTATGGTTATAGGCATTTTAGGATGATAACTGTCCTTTTCAATTTAGGGTAGAGCAAGTGACTATTAACTCAAACCTTTCTGTGGAAAAGGTTCATGCGTTTCCATTAACATGTTTGCCCCATTTAAATTTGCTGGATCAGTTAATAATAATAAGAAGTTACATGAAAATTGTTGTGGTTGGTCCTCCAGTTCTTGCTGATTTGAGAAACCAATTTACTCAATGATGGAGCATGAGATGAACGACAATGACATTTTAATGACTTTCTATTCCTTTATCTTCCTAGATTCTTCTTCTTTTTTTTTCCCCGACTTGTTAAGAGACTGGAACATTTTGTTCCGGTGGGCTTTATTATTATTATTATTATTATTATTATGTTCCCAGAGGACTCCCGATCTACCTATTGTATGGCCTTTGGTTTGAAATTTTGATAAATTAGCATCTTTCTTATTTCAAAAGAACAAACAAAATTTTCTCGTCAACATGGGAGGAAGAAGTATTTTAAGTAGAAAATAAGCATTATTTGTTTAATAAAAAATGAAAAAACTGAAGTGAAGTTTTCCTATCTCTTTGCCTTTTAGTTGGATATGTTGAAGGATATCCATCTTGCATGTAGAATCTTTAATTGGGATTAAATCATTTGGCAGCTTGGAAAATCTAATTAGAATTTGTAAAAATAAATAAAGTCTGTTTCTAAAGATCAAAGACACTTAGGAGTTTGGAGATTGCCATTGTAAAATTGATTCTATTCTAAAACTTGGAACCTTATCAAAATATTTCCAAAACAATGAAAATGGATTTTTGTAATCATTAATTTCCCATACCACCTTTCTTTGGGAAATTAATATTGGATTAAGTTAATTTCTATACATGATTTTCTTGTTAAGAACTCGCCCTCAGGATATTTAGTTAAATGCTAAAATTCTTACCTCAGGATAATCAATAATCGGAGATTCTCTTCAAATATGATGACTACTTCTTTGTGGATAAACAAAGGGGGATTTTTCTTTTTTTGGAAGTTGAGGCATAATACTTAAAAAATTTATGAAATGCATAATGTATTTTTTTGCTCTCTATAAGAATCTCTTGATTGAGATACAGTCAAGGATTCAAATAGTTTTGCTCTCAATTGAGTTGTGAATCATAATATTCAGAGTCTAATTGAGATTTTTAAAACCATGATATCAATATTCATATCTACATTTATTTTTCTTCCCCAAAAGTTTGTTTCTGTTTTCTCTGTCTGATTATGCACTCCGATGTAAAGTGTCATGCAACTCCGCTGCTGACTTATGGTGATTTTGTATTATTTTTGCAGATTTTACTGTCACGATTAAGCTTTTTTGGCGCTAAAGAGACATCAAGTTCCGAGAATTCTGGACTTAAAAGGTACAGAAAAACAGCCGAAGCTGTCATTTGTGGGCTTCTACCAGATTCTCCAACGGCCACATCCAGCAGAACAGATGGTAGTTTCTTTTTAGCATTTTAACATGCTTCCCTACTACTCTTGATATGTATTTAAGGCTTCAAGCCTCAAGTTACCATATTTTGTGGCCGTTTACAAATTGTTGATGCTTATAGTGAAACTTAACGTTCTAAATTTTGGCAAATGGCCCATCAGAAATGTGGCACACAAGACAGGTGTTCATCATTCAACCTCTTGGTTGGATGTTTGCAGAAGACTATTGAGATGACTTGAGAATTCATCCTCTTAGATAAAATGTGTATACCATTAAGATTACTGAATCTTGAACAGTCTTTTCACTTGTGTAAGTAGCAAGCTGGATGAACAGATGGAAGTCCCGAAAGCTGGAGTCCAGTTAGAAAAGGTAACATAAGTAAGCTTTAGCTACAATGTGACTTTGGTCCTCTGCCTAAAGTGGAGGAATGCCTGTAAAGTTCCATTACACATCCTTACAGGAGAAAGGTTTAAAATCCAGGCGCATGGAGAAGGTTCAAGAAGATGATATGGAAACCAAAAACAGTCTAGTTGTTTCCTTTGGATAAAAACTCCTTTTACCTTGACCCAAAGGACAATGTTTACAGTTCAAATAACAGTTATGCTGTATCTTTTTGATAGCCCCCACTGTTGGGTCTGGTCCACATGTTAGGATGCACCGAACCCACTTTGGCATGAACCTTATATCTAATTTGCAATGGGTTCATCCTGACTAACTTTTCTAGGGAGGATGGAAATACACTAGTGAATAGTACATCCATACAAACTCTCATGATGCTGTTTTAGTTGCATAGTTGTCACAGAGGATGGCGGTCAAACCTCAAAATAACTTGATTCCTGCCTGAAAAATCCATGAAGATTCATCCTGACTTCCACGACAAGTGCTTATGTCATGCCGAGCTTAATGACTCAGAAGCAATTTATTAACCCGTGACACTTGATTGTACCAAACAGATGCTTAGGATGATGTAGTCTCTAAGTTACATAGTTCAAGAAGCATCATTTATTCATGTGTGGTCTCTTGTAAGACCTCCCTTGTCTGCTTTATTTAGTTGTATCCATAACAAAGTGAGCTTGATATTTGAGAATCTACCTTCAGAATCATTTTCATTTTTAAATTCCAATAGCCTTTGTAAGCTTGTTTCTCATGTTATGAACCATGGATCTTCACTATATTTGTGCAGGTGGTCTGATATGGATTAGTGAATGGAACTCTCTGCAACACCCTGTAGCTTCTGCATTCCTAGCCACTGTTTACAGTGATTACATGCTTACATCCCAAACAGCAACCATATCATGCAGTGGAAGTTCCTACACGCCTGCTGATCTTCGAAAATTTGCTATTTCACAGGTAAACTATAAGTGATGAGTATTACATGGCATACATATTTACCATATTTATTGCCTATGCTGAATTCTTGGTCTGCTGGAGTTCCTCAGCAACACTCCTTGTGCCACCTAATCTGATTCAAATTTTATGCAGGCTGATTATATTTTAGGAAACAATCCACTGAAAACGAGCTATATTATTGGGTACGGGAGTAAGTACCCAAAATATGTGCACCACAGGGGAGCTTCGATCCCAGCTAAGGCAGATACCGGCTGTAAGGATGGTTTCAAGTGGCTGGAGTCAACCAAACCCAATCCCAATGTAGCAATTGGAGGCCTTGTTGGTGGGCCTTTCCGGAATGAAAGCTATATTGACTCTCGGAACAATTCCATGCAGGCAGAACCCAGCACTTACAACAGTGCCGTCGTCGTTGGCCTTCTATCTAGCTTGGTGACTACTTCCTCAGCAGTTCAGTCTTTCACATGATTCATCCTGCTGGCCTATTGTATGCTATTGTATCATAAAGTATAAGGTATTAATTCTTTATCATTTGTTTTTCTGTGGGTTTTTAAGTGCGGTATTTGACCACCAAGAGTCCCCAGTCTGGCTATTTGTTCAGGTGGATGCTCGTTTCAGCCCCTTTTTGTTTTAGTGTTTCTGTGGGGCGCAGGCACCCTCAAGGCAGCCGTCTTTAAGGTGCCATTAAAATCTTTATTATTAGGGTGGGATTGATTTTTCTATTAATAGGTGGGAGAATATTGTTAGATGACAATTATCCATGTATAAAAATGTTGAAATTATCTGGGAAATGTTTTGTTTGTTTGTTTTTAATTCAATACTGCAATTTTAGATTGGAAGAGTTTTTTTTTCGTTAAACATGTGCCAGTCAAGAACAAAAAATGGCATTGTAGAGACCTTAAATGATTTATGGAATTACCTGCGTAGGGCTCATGAAATTAATAACAAGTCAAATTGTAAATTCAGAATAATAAGAAGTGGGATAAAAAGCATTATAAATACAATTAAGCTCAACCAACTACACGTAAAATGGCTGAATTTTTTTTTATTATATAATTATAAAATAGTATTCATTTTATATATAAATAAAATTGTAACTCTTTTTCTGATAGTTTGTTTACTATGTTCCAGACTTCAGATAACCTATGACAAATCACAATCTATTAATCATTAAACTGTACATAATGTCAAATTATTCTTCAGTCCATAACAATGTTTTATAAAAGGACAAGAGTATTGTCGATATATTAAGGACAAAGTATTCTATATTATCATTTATTAATATTTTATTTTATGCCTTTTGGATCAATTCAGAAATTACTAATTCAAAGAAAAACCTTTAATTAAAACATTCCTAAATAAATATAAAAAGCCTTAAAAATATAATCCTTTAATGAATTCCATATTATAGAGCAAAAATTACCTTGGTAATCATAATTATTTTAAAAAAAGAAAAGAAAAAAGTTCGCTAAATCTTCTAATTGAGAGAGGAACGGAAGCATCTCCTTCCAAAATAGTACTCGCGTGATTGTCGTACATGTAAATCTCCTATCTTCAAGAAAGAATCAAGTAGAATTATACGTATCGAAGTCTCAAACAAAGTGTACTTCGTGTGGGGCAGACTCACATGCTAGCTTCGACAGGTGGGTCTGTTAGTTAGGGAAATCAGTTAAATGGATAACGTTAGGGGAGTAAGGTTATGTTATGCAACTGTCGAAGCACGGAATAGTAACCCAAAGGATAGCGATTGGTGGAAGAGACTAGTTGGACGAAAAAGCACACAGGTCGCTACCTGCCTCTGCTCTCCTTTTTTCTCTCCTTTCCTCTCTCTCTCTCTTATGTATCAGAACGCGTGTTGAAGCTCTCTTTACTTAGTCAAACACCCTCTGAAGATTCTTCCAAGGTAAAAAAAATGGATCAACCTCGCTCTCAATTTCCTCAGTTCTTCCGCTTCTCATCGATTTCTGTTCAGATACTGTTCCTCTGATTCGACGGCTAGTTTTTAAGTCTGGATCTTTTGTTTTTTGTGTTTTGAAAGAAAAACCCCTCTTTTTCAAATCTAGCAAACGGAAATGGTTTTTAAACTTGTTGAATGAGATTGATTTAGATTTAAGGCCGTTGGCATTTAGCTTTTGGGTTTTCAAGTATTGATTTTGAGGTTTTTTAACTTTTTTTCTAAATGCAATTTGTCGGTTTAGGGCATGATTCGGAAATCTGAAATTCTATGAAAAGCATGAACCTTTGTTTTATGGCCTGGGTGTTTGTCTTAGTTGAACTCGTTCTTAACAAACAGTAGAGACGACGACCCTACAGATTTTCACTAAACCGAATGAGTGAACTTTTTTCGGTTATTAAATCATTAATAATCTACTATTAACTAACTGTATCATACTACCTTTATTTATACCGACCCTTTGCAGTCTTTATTGAACAATGATCGGTAAGTTAACCTAATACTTAATAGATTTTAGAATTTTACGATGTGATTATTATTGTCACCATCGCTTGTTATGAGCAACTTAAGAGTTTTGACAATGTTTCTTTGTTCTGATGATAGCGATTGCTTTAGCCACAATGCCATTTCCTGTATCATAAGAGACTTGGCTTGTGAGTTTTCTATCCATAGGCAACGCATTGTTAAGCAACATGGCAAACATATTGCCAATACCCATTCCATACTCCGTGTATCATTTCTTACCTTAGGGTTTAAAAGTGTGTTAAGTTAATTCCCCCATCACTTTTTCTGTTTTTTTTGGAAATATGTTGTCACATGTCCAACATGGAGCTCAATTTTAGGTAGTTTACCTATCCATACATAAAACTTTCCATTTCATGCTATCTAGAATCTGTTACAGCGGACAGCACTGTATGCTTCTCATATAAGAAATTAAGGTTGAGAAAATTGAATGAATGACGTTGGATTTTCTTGCATGGGGGTGGCGATCTCTGTGCAAGACAAGGATATTATAGAATTGTTGACGCTTTTTGTGCCAAATACTGTTAGCTGGGCCTTCTTTTAACTTGTTATTCCTTTATTAGGAATTTTTTTGAGTAACATATCTGTTTCTTTCATCGTCACTTGAAGATTATGATGAGAGTTTTTGTAACTCCTGTCCAAGTTCAAATGTGTGAAAACTTTTAATTGCTCAAGTTTAAGCATCTTAAGTTCCTAACCGCCAATGAAACTACTAGGAAGCTAGCAATTATCTTCTCAAGATTGATCTATCTTGAAGTGGTTGAAGTGGTTTGAGAACCTTATCTCCTTAGATTTAAATTCCATTACCTAGCTATCTTATCAATACATTCTGTATTTACATAAAAATGCTTTGATGTACTGATTAAATTGTGGTGCATAATCAATCCCATTTGTTTTGTGCATTACTAAAATGAATCGATCCTATCAAATATGTTCAGTGGATTTGTTGTTAATTTCTATATTTTGACTTGGATATGAGAATTTCTATTGAAAAACGAGTGAACTTGACCAAAATGGAATGTAACAAGGGGATCCTAAACTCAAAAAGAAGTCCAAGACCCTTACAATCTTTTTCAGCTCCTTCAATGTGCCCAATATTAAATAGTTACCCTGAGTTTTGAACTCTGATAATGATTCTTCGGGAACAATTAGATCCTAATTCTCTTATTTGGTAGGCTGATGCTGCTTGTTCTAACTGAGCCTCCTAATGTTACCGTCTTTTCTCACTCTTTTAATGGTATCTCTGGTGTTGTGTTCCCTCTTTGACCACAGTGCATCATCACATCCCTGGTCATTGATGATAGGTTTCCAAATCCAGTTTCTCTTGGTTAGAGCATGACATGATACCTTCACAGATGTGCACAATTTTAATTGCAGAAAGTTGCAATTTGGTACCTTTTCCATCAGCAATGTCCCTCCACAACCCCATACCCCAAAACAAAAAAGATAGTAGATACAACCCAAATTAAAGTAATAAAATGAGCATCAAAACTACTTAGATTCAGTCTACATACAAACATGGGAAGAACTTCCATTTGTAGAAGTTATAATATAACACATTATGCTTGATAGATCCATGGTTCGGATATTAAAAGGTTCATCTGGTTGTCTTCTATGTTATCGGTAAAAAGTGATGGCAGATGGAGTGGAGGAAGATGTGTGCCTATCATCCCTAGAATCTCCGTCGAGTCAAACAAACATCACTTGGAAGCAGAAGATGGAAGAAGGGCAGTCCCAGGTGGATCAGTTACAAGAAAAACTTGTGGAGGTTAAGACTTTGGTTCAAGGCTCTGAGGATACTGCAAAAAAGGAATTTGATCTACTTTGGCGAAGGCTCAAAGATACCACAGCATTGTTGACATACTTGAAATCTAAGGCTGGGATCATGATGCTTCCACAATTAGCCCAAACATTGTATGGAATCAGACACCAAGAAGGGGTTGGGCTCGTCGACAGAGATGGTACACCGTTAACCAATTGGTCAAAGGATGTAGATCTTTTTTTGTCAGACAGTAGGGATGAGGAAAAATGGAAGAGAATTTGCAACAGACATGTATCCTATGATGAGCATGACAGGACCTGTATTAATGATTTACTTAGATCTCTTCAAATTGTAACAGATCTAGTGGAGGTTCTTGTTAAGAGGATAATTATGGCAGAAACTGAAACTTCCATTGAGAAAGAAAAGGTGAATATAGTTCAGGAAGAAATCAGGAAGAAGGCTCTCCAAATTGAGAGCATGTCAGCGAAGGTAGAGGAAATGGAAAGGTTTGCACTAGGTACGAATTGTCTCCTAAATGAAATGCAGCAGAAGGTTGAGGATATGGTGCTAGAAACAGCTAGACAAAGGCAAAGAGCTGCCGAAAATGAGCAGGAACTTTCACGTGTGAAGAGGGATTTTGAGTCACTGAGATCCTACGTCAGCAATCTCATCAGTGTAAGAGAAACACTTCTTTCATCAGAGAAGCATCAAACGAGTGAGATGTTGTTTGAAAGGTAAGTCCTGTTCATTCTGCTTGTTTTGCTTTTGTTCACTTTAGTAGTCTATACAATTATTGCATATCTGCAAAAGCTTTTCTTTTTGATTATTACTTGCCCTTTCTATGTTATTTTAGTATCGATCGATGACAGTTACTTTGCTATTGGACTCTATCTGCTTACACAAATTCTGTATTATTTACACTTCTGTCACAATCCAAAGTGCATATAAATAATGGTGTTTACATCTGCTTTTCATCTAATGTTGAATTTTTTTTTTGTCCTACTAGCAGTTCTCATTCTTCATTTCCTTCATTTGCAATTAGATATAGAATTGAACATTCAAGTTGTCTGAGATTGTTGACTTCAAATTATGAGTATATTACTTCATAACATCCTTGTGAAAGGGTATCTCAAGTTGTGTAAGTACTTTGAAAATCATTTTCTAGGTTAGTGCTTAAGCATTTTTCCTGTCCACTCCTTTTGTTGATTTTTGCTTTCTAGCAGGTCAGACCGAGACTTACATTTAATCACGATTCATGACCCATAACACCATTTTATATTGCTGGTTGATTTGGTTTTGTTTTTCATTTCTTTAATTGGAACTTCTACCATCTTATTTATGACTAAGCAATAGCTTTTGATTGGTTTACATAGCCTTATTCATTTAGGGAAGGGAGGATACACTTTGCACAAGTTACCATTTGACCTTTTGAATCCCTTGGCAGTAATTGGTTGAAGGAGTTACACAGTCTATAGGTGTAGAATTTCATTGCAGAATGTTTGGCTGAAATGAAACAAATGGGTCAAAGAAGTTACACAACAAAGGTGGCTATGAAACTCCAACCAAAATAATGAAAGTCTCTATTCTACTCTTAGATGTATCGAGTTTATATGTAGTTGAAGTAAGACTTGCCATTTTCCAAAAATCCGAAAGTTCCATAATTTAGAAACTTTTTAAGTGCTATCTACATACTCAATTAAACCTTGCAATCTATAAGTAAGGATCTAATGGTATAAATGGTCAAACTTTTATTCTAACAAAGGGAAGTTCTTTCAAGAATTTGCTGTGAACAGTATATTCCTCTAAATCATAAGTCTAAAATTACTATAGTTGGTAAAAATGAAATTTATTGAAACGTTCATTTGAATTTTTTTCCCTCCCCAAATCAATGGATTTAATCTTCATTATGATTAGTTTGGTGTAAACAGAAGACTTGGGATCGTAGTTTAAGGTATTGACTGAGATAGAACAATTGTTGTTGATCTACAACTTACTTAGCATGGTCTAGATCATAGTCAATGTCAGACAAATTTCATGTCAAGATGAGGTCAATGCAAGGCCATGTCCAGGTCAAGGTGCTTAGCTGGGATTGAGGTCATAAAAATAGTAAATCAAACTGCCAACATGGAGTTGGTGCAGTTGGTAAAGAGGTGGCTTTGGAACCCAAAGATTTCAGGTTCAACTCTTGCCACTGCCTCACCCTAGGGGGTGAGGGGGATTAATGGGTCAGGAACGAGCCTTATACCTCTCGAGAGTGTGGTCTAGTGATGGAGCTTGCTATACAACTAACTACAAACATTGTATCTTTTCAAAAAAAAAAAAAAAAGTAAATCAAACTCAACCTAGGGTTGATTAGAGGTCCCTCTTGTCACTTTAATATTCTGGTTTGAGTACTCAGTATTTGGATTAGGTGATTCAACTTTGGTTGATCAATCATCAAGACCTTAAAAGATGCCCGAAGATTGAAAGTGAGGTTGACTCGGGTTTTAAGGGGCCTACAAATCACATGGCCTGGCAAAAGATGTAAAAACTGTAGAGAGAATTGATTTGTGACAAAGCATTCTATCTTTGTAAGCTTAATTTAAGGGTAAGGCTTCACTCGGAGCCCAAAGATCTTCCAAAACTTGGGGAGAGAAACTCTTGCGCGCTTGGCCAACAACATCGGGTCTGCCATTGGAGCTTGGCTTATGAATTACCTTGGTTTACGTTTGGGTGGCAATTCTCTTTTCGCCAATTTTCAGAGTCAAGTTTTGGCTAAGGCTTCTAAGAGATTGAATAGTTGGAAAAGAGCCTTTTATCCAAAAGGGGTAGGCTTGCCCTAATTAGATTAGTCTTAATGGCATTACCTAATTATTACTTCTCATTGTTTAGAGTTCCTTATGAGTGGTTAATGTTATCAAAAAATAATTTGTTCTTTCTTGTGGCATGGGTCAACTTGGGTGGTAATTGTCATTTGGTTAATTAGAAGGTGGTGTAAAAGGCTGTTGACAAAAGTGGGTTGGGGATTGGTAACTTGGCTGTGAGGAACAAAGCATTAGTGACAAAATGGCTTTGTACTTTGTAGGTTTTCTCAAGATTGTGATTCCCTATGATCATTAGCATCCATGGGCGTTCGGCTTTAGGTTGGGACATTGGGCCTCCACTAGTAAGACCTTTAGGAGTCCTTGAAAATTCATTGCCACTATCTACTTAGTTTTCTGTGATCATCTTTCTCCCAAAATTGGTAACGACCTTACGTTTCACTTCTGGGAAAACTGATGGAATGAGGACTTCACCTTGGCGGGTTGATTCCCACAGTTTTACCATCTTTCTCGGCTTCACCATCACCCTATTGTGTCCTTCCTCTCTTTTATGAAGATTAACGATTTCCATCACCTCATTTGTGGCCCCTCGTCCAAAAAGTCTCAATTGCTTGACGAGCTTTTCTCCATTCAGCCCATTCTTAGGCTCTCTAGTGATCATGACAAATTTATTTGGTCCCTTCACCCTTCAATCAATTATTCATACAAGTCCTTCTTTGACTTCCTCATTGATAAACCGTCCCCCAATCAGTTCCCCTTTGTCATCTCTATGTGGTCTGTTCATGTTCCTTCCAAAGTCAAGTTCTTCAAGTGGACTCAGATGCATCAAAAATTGAACAACGTGGAGGTTTTGCAGAAACGTTCTTCTATTCTTGCCTTTATCCTCATTGTTGCTCGTTATGCATGCAAGATGGCGAATCATCGCTTCATCTGTTCATTCATTGTACTTTTTATATGTCCTTGTGGCATGAGTGTGTGGTCTCTTCTAATGGCCTTTTTAGTGTTCCTTCCTCTTGTGAGGATTATCTCTCTCTTTCTCACTAACCTAGGCTTCCTAAGCGCGTGTTTGACATTTGTAAAGTGGCTTCTTATGCTACAGTGTGGAGTGTTTGGTTGAAAAAGAACAATAGGGTGTTTCATAATAAGTTTAGGGATTTCTTGATGGTTTGGGATGATGTTTTGTTTGTAGCTTCTTGGGTTCATCAAAGCTTGCAGAGGGGTTTTCTGTTTTAGATTGGTTTAGGAATTGGAGGTCTTACTTGATGTAATGTAGGTGGGGTTTGGCGGTTTTTGAGTGTTGCTGATAGCCTGGTATTCTTTTTTAGGTTGTATTCGCTTTTTATTTTAATATATTCTGGTCTTGTTTTTGTTCTATATATATATTTTAGAAGAAACAAGAGAAATTATATTAAATGAAAATGCAAATACGACGTAAATATGGGTATCAGTGATACTCTAAGCAGAATATTCACCAACTTAAAACAAACAAAACCAGACTCTATATGGGTCATTCAAACATCGTTTAAATTGATCATATCAAACAAGATCTTCAGTACTTAATCCAATCGAAAACTGATAAACCACCTGCAAGCTTTGAGGAAGCCACCATGCTGCCAGCAACAACACCTCCTCCCAAAGTAAAGAAACCTCCTTTGCCAAATTCTGGAAAATTCTCTTATTCCTTTCCAACCAAACACTCCAAACAGTAGCAAGGGAAACCACACCACCAATGTCTAACACCCGCTTAGGTAACCTAGGTAAATGTGATAATGAAATGCATTCCACACAAGAAGTAGGCATGAAAATCAAACCACCTCGTCTTTGTCTAGCTATGCCATAACCTATGTTACCTGGACTCGGGTATGGGTGTCGGACACAGGTACATATCTGGAGGTCCGACTTGTTCATTTTCAAATTTTGGGATACGGGGACTCGGCTATATTAAACGTTGTTCTTTCCATTTTTATTTTTTTTTCACTCATTTATTGTCTGTTTTGTTCTCTTATTTAGTTAAATTTGACCTATTAATCATTATCTTCTTTCAATCTTTCTCTGCTTTCCATTGGAGAATCCACATAGTAATATTTTAAAATCTAAAGTGCCGGACACATATCCCATACCCATGTCGTATCATGAAGTGTCGGACACGGGTACTTCAAGCTAAAGTAAAGAGTTTGGGTAACATAGGCCGTAACGACTTGATAAATGTACAATGAATAAACAAATATTCGACCGACTCATTTTCAAGATGACATAACATACAACAATATGGAAATAAATAAGAATTAGGGAATCGTTTTTGTAAAACCTCCGTTGAATTCAACTTCTTGTTCAACAAGGTCCACCCAAAGGGGACAATCAACGAGAAACTCAAAGAATGATTTGCAAAAAGTTACCCATTGGAAGAAGAGACCAAATGAATGTATCAATAGCGTTAGATAGACTTAGGTTGGGTAACATGGATAAAAGCTCCTCTAGTTGAATGTTGACTCTAGGTGGGAGGGGACAAGAAAAGTGAAAGTTCCAGGGGGAGGAGGAAGGCCCGTCATCTATGGGAATGGAAATGAAGGAGGCTATAAGGTGGTGATGGAAAGAAGATATTTGATATAGGCAAGGGAAACAATTTGCTAGGGTGAAGTCAACATAACATCTATCTCCCAAAATTGGCAAGTAAGGCCATTTTTGACTCTAGGAAGTAGTAGCAAACTAAAAACATAGTTAATGGAGGAAATAAATTTTCAAGGGCTCCTAAAGATTACACTTGAAGAAGTCACGATGTCCCATGAGCAGACAATCTCCCATGAATGCTATTTATCACTTGCGCCGAAAGCGAAGATTGATCTTGGGAAAACCTCCAAAGCCATGTTGTAGCTAGTGTCATATTCCTTTTGCTCAAATTGTCAATTCCCAGTTCACCTTTGCATGCTAGCAATTGTACTATCTTCCAATTCACTAGGTGATAGTTACTCTCATTATCCACTTCTCGCCATAGAAACTTCGTATTCCTTTTTCAATCAAACTGCCCACCCCTATGGGAATTTTGAATAACGACAAGAAGTAAGTAGGAATAGACTGATCGGATCAAGGCAAGCTTGTCCCCTTTGGATAAGAAACATCTCTTTTAGCTATCCAATCTCTTTGATACCTTGGCAATCACAAGATTCCAGGAATACTTTGAGATAGGATTGCCACTTAGCAGTAATCGAAGGTAATTCAATGGACAAGTCCCAATTGTGCACCCAATCTTACTAGCCAAGGAGACAAGAATTTCATTATCCATATTAATTTTAGCGATGTCACTTTTGGCCATATTAACTCTTAAATTTGACATCTCGCGAAAACACTGTAATAACTGAATAAAGGCCAATATATTTCCTTCAGTTCCATGCAAAAGGAACAAAGTATCATAAACATAGTGCAGATGAGAAACTTATATTATCCCTGCCAACAGAGAAACCCCTCACTAGGGAATGATCACAACCCCCTTGCATCAACCATCCTAGCACATCAACCACCAGTGTAAGCAAGAACGACGATAAAGGATCCCTAAACCCTAAGCAAGAACAGATGAGAAACTTACCTTATCCCTACCAACGGAGAAGCCCCTCACTATGGAATGTTCACAACCCCTTTGCATCAACCATCCTAGCACATCAACCACGAGTGTAAGCAAGAACAGGGATAAAGGATCCCTTTGGCTCAAACCCCTCTTACGAGTAAATTTACCAAGCGGTCTTCCATTCATCATCATTGAATAAGTAATCGACCTCAAGAAACCGTTTATCCACAATCTCCATCTAATACACAAACCTTTCTTCTTCATAACATAGTCCAAAAAATCTCAATCAACCATGTTGTATGCTTTTGCAAAATCAATTTTAAAAACCACACCCAGCCTGCCCCCTACGGCAATAATTCTCTATTGCTTCATTTGCCACTAGAACTACATCTAAAATCCATGAATAAAAGTCAATTGGGTGGGTGCAATTGTCTTGTGGAGTATCGATCTTAGTCTAAGAGACAAAAATTTTAAAACAATCTTATACAAGTTAGTCACCAAGCTGATGGGCCTATAATCTGAAACCTACCACAAATTAACTTTTTTGGGAATTAGACATTTTTATGTCTCGTTAGTCCTATTATTTATCGTCATGTGATTATATAAATCCTCCAATACCTTTATGAGATAAGGTTTCCAAAGCTCCCAATGCTGCTAACAGAATGTCATAGTGAAGCTGTCTGGACCTAGAGCCTTGTTGCCATCACTCTCAAAAATTGCAGCCCAAAATTTCCCTTCATCAAATGGACACTCTAAGAAATCCTTGTCCCTTGAAGTGATAAAGATCCCAATCAAGACCATCTACTCTCCAAATCTATGTCCTTAGAAAATCATACAATTTCTTGAAGAAGCCAACCACCTCTTTCACAACTTCCTCTTCTGTAGATATGAGGCTTCCATCATCATTTTTAATTTTAGAAATCATATTTTTGGCCTTTCTTCTATTTAATATTCTGTGAAAGAAACTTGTATTGGCACGCCCCTCCCTAAGCCATCTCAATTTTGCCTTTCGAGCTGCCAGCCTTTCTGCTCTAATCAATATATCAGCAAACTTTACTGAAGACCAGTTAAGTTGCCCTTCATATCTGACAGAAAAAAAAAAAGGATAAGGCTTAACTTTAGCTGGTATAATTTTAGCTAAAGAATCAGATGCACAAAGATGTGTACATATTTCTGAGTGTTGTGTATAATCACGTACCAGGGAAGAGCACTAGTAATCAAATGATTGTAATAGTTGGTACTGATTTTTCCATGCTTGTACTAGTTCCATGTGCACAGCCCCCACCTGCCAAAGGAAGTGAGAACATCATTTTGGTAGATTGTTTCATTTATCAACAGCTGTGTTTTGTTATAGTATGATTCATGAAAAACTTACTCCATTTAGCCACTAATGGGAGATGCCAATGCTCTGGCATTTATAACATAGGTGCTTTTTCAATTTTGAAAGGAGAGCCACCCTTTTGGTCAGGGTTTGGCTGTTTGGCAAAAACTAGCATTAAGCTTAATCTCAGAAAACTCCGATCCTTTGCCCCACAAGGGCAACAGTACACAAAGAAAGTAATTTGCATTAAGAGGAAGTCTAGTTCCATCCATGGAAAGAAAATTTTGTGCTCCTTGCAAAACATAAGATCATTCATTAATGAACATTTTTGGAAATGTTATACATTGGCTAAAGAATTTAACTAATCATCATTGCAATTCTGACAACCAATGCAGTTTGTTTGTGGCACTAAGACATGCCTTGTTAACCTTATCCATGACAATCTTGTGCCCAAGTCCCTTCAACTTTATTCATAAGAAATTTCTGTCCCATGTTAGTATGCTGGAAATGGCTAAAAGCCAAAAAAAAAAAAAAGGCTCCGCTTGTTTACTGCTGTGTCTTTCGGTTCTAGTGGCCATTTTTTTACACGTAAACAGAGACTTTTTATCTTTCAATCAGAATTTACTTAGGGCTCGTACTACCCTCATTGAGTGATCCTTTCAACATCTGTTTGGGTTTTTCTCCGAACAGGTTAGTAGCCACCACCGCTCAGTTGGAGGGAGAAAAGATAAAGAGAGAAGCTGATGTACAGAAACTTATGACAGAGAATGTTAGGCTTACCGCCTTGCTTGACAAGAAAGAAGCCCAACTGGTCGCCATGAATGAACAGTGCAAGGTAATGGCTCTTAACACTGGTCTGTAATTATTGCTGGTTGATTGGCTCGTGAAACTGTCTCTGGCAAATCCCAGTTGAACCATGAAGCTAGAAAAGCTCAACTTTTTTTTTTTTAAAGATCTCTGTGAAATATTGTTCATTAGTGACCTTTCCAGGAAGTTCTTGAATTGGAGCATGATAGAGTAGATTTTTTTTTATTTTTTTATTTTTTTTGAGAAGAAACAAGGAAATTTATTGAAATAATAAATAAATGTACAGGTGCAGAAATTACCAAATGCACAAAATGAAAGATATCTCTCAAGCCAAAATAGATATCTCTCAACCCTTTTTAACCTAACCACGACCATTACATGAAGTAAACACCTATCCTAGCCCAACATCCAATCCCCAATCCGATAGAGAAAAACTCCAATTCCAAATAGATGAAAACACCCCAGAGCTAGCCATCATCTTGAGTGATTCCTACAATTGATCCTCACTTTGGGAAGATCCTTGAATAATTTGTTGTTCTTTTCCTTCCATATTAACCATAATGTCGGGAGCGAGGCAATTTGTCCCGTGCCCTTCACCTAACAAGATGATAATGACAAATGGTACGGTGAAAATGCCTCGAAAGCAATTTCTGGAGGAGAAAATTTACTCCCTTGTAAACCTTGACCAAAATTTCCAAATTCTTCTAGCATAATTACAAGAGAAGAAGAAATGATTTATATTTTCTCTATCTTGACCACATAAGGTGCACTAGTGAGGGAAAATGCACATATGAGGCCGTCTCTTTTGTAACATGTCATAAGTGTTGATCTTTCAATGGGCCATCAGCTATTCAAAAACCCTTACCTTAGATGGAACCTGAGCCTAAGCATGATATAGTAGATTATCTTCCTCTAGGTACCAGGATAATGAAAAAAAGGAGAAGAAAGAAATGATTTTTTTTTTTTCCTTTTTATGCCGTGATCTTACATGCATTACATGAAATGCAATTTGACTCAAGGTAGCTTTTTCTCAACTCAACACAAAATGCCACTGATACAATGGTATTTGATGCTAGATATGGTGAGGTTTAGTGGGAATTTTGAAAACATAAGATAGTTTAAGATAATATTTTGTGAATATATACATTATGATATAAATATATCAACTACTACTTTTGCCCTTCACTTGGAAAGGATGGAACTATGTTGCTTCTTTCACCCAATATCTGATCTTTGGTATGAAAAAGAACATTTAAACCCAGATGAAGTTCTGGTGTCGTTGCAGTTCGTCACTGTGCTTCACTTATATACTTCATTCTCTTGCTACTGCTACAACTACTTCACCTTCACATTCACATTCTTATTTGCTGAAGGATTAGATTCTATTTTGATACCTAAGGATGTTTGGAATTTCTTTATCCTGTACAAATATCTGTAAAATAATGAAGGGCGTTCAGTCGGATTAAATTATTCAAGTATCAAGAAAAAAAAAAAAAAAGGGTTTGTTTGTTCCATGAAGCTAACTTATTTAATTAGGAAAAAGTTTAGTTTTTTTTCTTTTTGTCAAAGTAGGAAAAAGTTTAGTTAGTTAAGAGAATTTACATTTGTAGTACTGTCCTATAATACAATTAACATTAAGAATTGATAATACTCTTTGCTGTTCAATAATGATATATGATTTTTTGAATTTGGGGTTTTTTTTGTTGGATTACATCATGTGAACAGAGGTTTCACTACTCCATTTTGTAAGGAAATGGGCCACACTCTTAGCTGTACATGTCGTGATCAACCCAACCCATGGAGAGAGTGACATTTACTCTTTTGAGAGGACGTGGTATTTAATACTCGTCAACTTCAATCGCTGCTTCGCTTACTTACGTTTGGGTCCGTATCCACTCACTCGTTTTGTGGAGGTTGAGAGTGAGGGAAAGAGGGGCTGCGCTGACCTCACCAACGTCCACATTGTTGCAATAGAGAATCGATAGCGCAATACGGAGAAAAAAACAGAAGATGAGATGACAATAACATCACATAGAAGAGGCCTTACTTTTTTAAAACATGTTTCATGCCGACAAAAACTTAATATCTGCTTACCATCAGGAATATTTATGCACCGTCATCACTTTTTTACTGTTCATGTATTGCTATAAATTATGATATATGCTTAAGAATAAATTATTTGAATTATAAAAAATATAGCTATATGTGTAATTACGAATTATTAGATATACATATATAAATAATATATGCATTTTTTTAATTAAATAATATATGCATCTTAATATATGTAGCGCATGATTGCTATAATCATATAGCTAAACTTTTTTTTTTTCAACATAAACAAAGAGTTTTATTAATATTAGTTAAAACAGTATTTACTTGTGTTCAAAGATAATGAGTGACCAAGATATGAAAATTGATATAAATATTGCATTTTAAACATGTATTCAATTCAACTCAACTCAATTCAATCTTTTTTTTTAATTACATGTAATTGTACGTAATCGGCTACATAATTTCAATTTTTCAATTCGCTTCCTCAAATGCTAAGTTGATTTATGTCATAATTGATTTGTCAAAATTTTATAGTAGTTGTCACCTACTCAAGCTTAAACCCCTCCTCTTTTATTTTAAAATTGACTTTATTTAAAGGATATTCAAATATATTCCACACATACAGAGTTTACGTGTAAAAACTAAAAAGAAGCCTCCTGCCATGTATACAACCCAATTTAAATTTGCTTTTTGATGAATTAAGAAAGTGGCCTAAGCCAGAATATAATATGTATGGGTTGCTCCAAGTACATGCATTTTCCCTATAAATTGACTTGGAGATGGAAGCAAGTCATCGGAGCAATGATGGAAAATTCATCTGAAAATTGAATTATTGACAAACATCACAAATAGCAGTTTTTCCCTTCATGTTTATCTCTTAAAATGGGAACCTCTGTTTTTCTTTTTGCTTTCTTTTCTGTGACGTCTACGTTCAAATTCCATATGCCGAAATTACTTGGTGTGGCGGTGGCAGATGCGACGCATCACCACCACCACACAATCCCTTTCCCTTATCTCAACAACAACTAAAACCAAAACCATATAAATGAAGAATAGGACCACTCTGTCCTACATCTTTTCTTTTCTTTTCTCTTACTTTTTACTGCACGTGGGATTCCATTTGGGATCTGATGACTCTTGGTACGAGAAAGGACATCTGTCCTTGTGACAATTATTTTTTTTCGAGTTACAGAACCCGTGCTTTTGTCGTCTTAGATTCTCAGCTTTTTGGCTCAGCTTTAATGGTTACTCATCAATGTATATCCAACAAGATCAAAACCACTTGTGCATATAATAGCAAATTTACACAAATTTTGAGCAATCCCATGAATTCAAACTAGCCAAAAATACAGTTACAGAAGTCATTTAACAAGGGAAAAAAATAAGAGGAAAAGTAAAATAAATTCTTCAAAAGGGTCAGGCTGTAAAACTGAAGCCTAAAATTAAAACAAAAACATACACAAGAGGAAGAAAGAAATGAAAAAACAAAAGAAGCTGCAAACAGTACTACTTGAGTAAAAGAGCTGTGTCTTGTTTAGTAATTGTATATGCATGTAAGGTTTATGTATGATCTTCCAAATATTCTACGGTCCTTGATCCAGTTGGGATGACGGTAGACGGTAGATTAATGGTCAACGCCAGTATCCTAGCAAACTGCTGTGCTACATCTCCCAGCTTAATTTGGATGCAACTCCACAATGCTTTGGCACATACTCCTGTGTATATAGTGAAATACCAATAATAAGATCATGAAAGAAAAAAAAAAAAACATGTTGATCAACCTCCGTATTAATTAAATGGAATATTTAAAAAGAAGTTGTAAAGAGTCGATGGAGTAATTAATTATCTTAGGGACCCCATTTTGGTAGTTGTAATTAATGATCTTGTGTCATGACTGACTTGGTAGAAAATAAATCCGAGAGAGAGAGAAAGGAAAACGACCCATTTTGAATTTTGAGTTTTGAGTTCCATCGCACCCTTAAAACAGTAAAGTAGAAAATTGGTGCCCTTAAAGGGCACTAGCAGATCACAACCTTCTAAAGGTCCCACTTCCTAGCTAGCTAGGCCTTCTGGTAGGTCAAAGTAGCTGATTTCACAACACAAATCTGGAGGAATTTAAGTCAATATACGGTTGAATACTATTTAGTAGTATACTGTACCTCAAGCTTGCACATAAGCTCATGGGCAGATTGGGCAGAGACAATAATGTGACGGGCAGCAGGAGATATGAAGCCTTCATCTACTGCTTGGTCTATGAAAGATAAGAGTGAGTCGTAGTAGCCATCGACGTTCAACAAGCCCACCTGCCCGAAACACAACGACCATAATATACTTAATTTTTTTTAACACTACTACCCACTATTATTGCAAGGAAGAATAAGATAATGAAATAATAATAATATATATATATATATTTCATGTTTGGTTCAAGTTCAACAACAATATCATTAAATTTACCGGTTTATCATGAATTCCCAACTGGGCCCAAGTGATCACTTCGAGGAGTTCTTCTAGGGTTCCGTACCCACCTGAATTTCATTAACTAAAATTAGATAAATTTTTTCTCCAACAATAAATATTGATGAATGCAAAACTTGAGAGATCTTGTAGTAATCCGAGAAATGGGGAAATAGGAATTATCCTTTACGGAATTTATGAAGTGTAGATATGTAGATTTGGTTGTTTAATTAGGAAGGGAAGTACCTGGCAAGGCGATGAAAGCATCAGCTTGGCGAGCCATTTCAGCTTTTCTTTGGTGCATACCTGACACAGCTCTTACTTCTCCCACTGTCTCGCCAGTTATCTGAAACATTATAAGCACTCCAATTTTGATATTTTGACTAACAGTTGAAATTATTAATTTTAGAAGAGAATTCAAGAGATCAATAATGGTCATTAATTATTTATATGGTAATTAATACCTCTCTGGGCATCAGAGTCTTGGGTATCACTCTGCAAGATATATAATTAAGAGTAAGAAAATCAGTGTCTTGCAATTGATAGTTAAAGAGTGAACTAGAGTACTTAATTAATTAATTACCCTAATACATGGCGACCACCGTCATAAACAGCTTGGGAGACAAGACCCATTAGCCCAACACTCCCTCCTCCATACACAAGATCGATGTTCCTCTCTACCTGCAAGTGCTTAAATTAATTTATTAACAATTAACATATCAATAGACCCATCAATTTGAATAATGTTTGAATAATTAAACCAGGACAAGAGAGAGAGAGAGCGAGAGAGAGAATTATAATTCTGTGTAGAGAATTAACTAAAGTAAAACTAGTATATATTTAGTGTTTCAAATTAATCAATGGAACTAGAAGAAGATAAAATTGACCAAGCAAATTAAGAGTTGTACACTAAAAGAGAAAAACTAAGTTATATTACCAATTCTTTGCCAAGCTGTGTCGCAGCGAGCTGGTAACTGGGCTTCTTGCCCGGGCTGCTGCCACAGAAAACACACGCGCGCTTGAACCTCGATCGCATCATGGGCTGCCGTAATTGCTGCTGGTTTTCCATAACAAGTGAATTAAGCTTTTTCCACAAGTACCAAAATCTATATATATTCTCTGTCTAGCTCTTCCTTAACCAATTTCAACTGGGTCGGCTAGCTAGCGATATGTCTAAATACAGAAGCTAAAAGATATGAGAGATACAAGAGGCTGAACGAACGTGCGGGTACGAGTGCCCAGAGTTGGTAGTAGCTTTGTGCTTTTTCTCGGAAGCAGAAACCAAAAACAATACGAAATCCCAATATAAAGAGAGTGAGTGAGAGGCAGAGAGAGAGAGAGAGAGAGAGAGAGAGAGAGAGAGTTGTCAACAAGTCATGGGTCGCTTTTTGAATCGTCCTACGAGAAAATCGCATTACAAACCAATCGTCTCCCAATAATTTTTGTGGAATGGAACATCCTTAACCTTTTTTAAAAAGAAAAAAAAAAAAAATCTTTCGTTTTCTTTTTGCAATTCCACATGGATTGGATGCAGAGGCTCCCCAATCCTAGTTAAAAAAAGACTGCTCCCATGCTCCTGGAAGTAGAATAAAAGACTATTAATTTCTACTTAAAAATCAACCAGTAGGGTTATTGGTGATTTGAAAACGGAGGTCCAATCCAAAAATTAAAAAATTTAGACAGTTCTTTTTTTCTTTATTTTTTAAAAGCAGCTTGTTTTCTTGCTAAAAAGTTTAAAAAATATTTTTAAAATTCATGAAATCAAAAATATTTTTACATAGTTTTAAATTTTTGAATAAAAACTGTATCTGAATCACAAACTAAACAGGGTCTAAGTCCTATTAGAACAAGCCAAGTTTCTTTTTAGAGAAATATTTTTATAATTTAAAAATTATACTCAAAACTATATCAATGTGGTGTACAATGACTGACAGATATTTTATTTTTTTATTTTTTTTATGATGTTGCGTTATAATATATTTTTATATCAATTTAAATATAAATTTAGATACAAAAATCTTGAATGATTTTAGGCTTTAAGCATATCTCTTCTTTTTATTCTTATAAAAATTATATATACTTCTGTTTAAAATATATATATATATATATAGCATTTTTCCTCCAAAAACTCGGGATTTTGAGAGTATTAATTTAATCGAATCTTTGAGAGACTTGTTGACGAGTTAGAATGTGAACACGTATTTGCGTGGTGGTGAAATCGTGTGAATGCTTAGAAGAGCCGGGCAATATTCCAATGGTGAGAGGGCTATTAGAGTAGTTGTTTATCATCCACGTGGTTGTCATGCAGGGTATTTCGGGTTTTAATAATGAGGTGAAGATTCAGATTGATTGCCAAATCAAACACCATCCAAACCGAGTACTACTCAATTTGTCAACGGTTTAGCCGTCACAATATTTTTCGCCACTTTTTGGCAAAAAAAAGAAACTAAATTGGGTTTACGGCCACCATTTTTCATTAATTAATTGGATGTTTCTTACTGATTTTTTATAAAATCATTTTGCAAAGACAGATTTCTTAAGATTAAATATTAATTAAGAGATATATATATATATCCCCATGTGATGCATGGGTTTTTATTTTAATAATTAAAAATTTAAATAAATTAATATTTCATTAAATAATAGTTAAAAAATAATAAAATTAACCAACGTTTACTTTTTATTTGATTTGTTTTAATATAATAGAAAACTAAGAAAGAGAAGGGGAAGAATAAAAAATAAGAGAAAAAACATAATGAAGAAGTAACAAAAAGAGAAGTTATATAAAAGGTGGGTGAATCTGCCATATGTATTGATAAAATCTTTGCAATAATATTATATTATCTTATTAAATTAATCTTCAAAAAGAAAAAATTGGTTGAAAAAATCTTTGTGACGTGTGTGTTTGTTATGATTTTGTGAAAAATCATGATTTTACTTGAAAGAATTAAAGTGTTTAAGTAAATTTTTTTAGTAGTTCAACTGATTGAGAAACTGAGTATAAATAGATTGAGGTTCAAGTCTTAAGTTTGAATTTGGGCGTGTCTTCATTTATCCGTTCATTGAGACTTTAAATTTAGGCGTGTCTTTATTTATCCGTTTATGTTAGAAGGGCCTAAACGTTTCTGTAATGTCCGAGCTAAAAAGAATTAATCTCGCCCAAAAGACATAATGATACCTCTTGGATACCCAAAAATCGGTAATCAAAAAAAGAAAAAAAAATCTTTAAAGGGATAAAATTAGATTGAATGAATTTGACAGACCCAAAAATTAACTATGTTATATACAACGAATTATTCATTAAGAAATCAAATTCACATACTACAAATTTTATAGATTCAATGAAATTACAAATTTGATGTAAATATTTGACACATTAGATGCGTAGCGATTTCAATTTCTTTAGCATTTTTCATTATATTATACCGGCGTTATGTGTTGTTAAACAATACGTTGATTTATTTATATATATAGTAATTTTGATGAAAACGTGGTTAGAGGCATCAAGGGAGAATTAACAAAAGTGTCCTGACCAAACAAACCACCAAATTACCTATGCTATAATTCAAAATAAGAGAACAAGCTTGTACGTAGGATCAGAGACCATTAAATTCTTTTATTCTATTTTGGAAATAATCGCATTCACCCTAATTACCATTACCGTATACTATCCCTGGCTGCATCAATCTTCATACAATTTGAAGTACTCGATCTATGTATCACTAATCTTTCAAGAGAAAGTTCGAAAAAAAAAAAAAAAAAACTTTAAAGAGAAAAGGTAACGGGACCCCATATTCCAATTTCAAAGGAAACAAAAAACTAATACATGGGATTTCTTGATCAACTAAGTGCAAAACAAGAAATAAACTTAGAAAAAATGCATGTGATCATAATTTGCCAATTAATTAATTATTATATCCAATACGTCCTAATCAGTATTTCATTTTAAAGTGGGCCATCGGCAACCCTACTTTACCTCATCATCCATTAACGCTTTAGAGTCTTATCCAAATATACAATTCAACTAGCTAGCTAGCTAGCTGGCTGGCTGCGTCTTTGGTTGGTCACTCCCCCTACTGTTTCCTTCTTATAGGACCTAATAACCCTTTTTTTTAATATTAATCAATCTTAAAATATTCTCGCACTGTACCCATTAAGCTTCTCCGACTCAACAATCTAAGTAATTGCAAGCTAGCTATAGTTATCTAGCTACATGGACGACGTGTTCATCATTCTAGAAGGATTTTGAAGCTAATTCTAACACATTTTGGAAATTAAATGAGATCTCTATCTTGTTGAGCTGCTGGTTGTTTCTCAATCGCTCTTTAATTTATCTATTTTTTTAAAGTAAAATAATAATAATAATAATAAAACGGGTCTTCTTCTTCTTCTCTTTCGTGGGTCTTGCTGGCGTGGCCCTTATAAAGTTTGAATGCGCAAGCATTGTCACTATCTGCAGAAATAAAATATGCGTTAGTGGTGTTTTATCTTTTACAATAGTTTATTTTTTTCTTTATATCTACAAAAGGTTAGTAGGAATAGTATTGGTAAAGACTAGATATTTAAAGGTAAATTTAAAATGTATATTACTAATATATATTATTAAATTATGTCGAATTATATAAAGGGTTAGGGATAGATATTGATTATATATATATATATATATATATATATATATTAAAGCAAGCATTATTAATTAAAGAGAATTGAATATCACTTGGACGGTTGAAGAAGAGAAAACCTACTCAATAAAAATGGATTATTCCTTTGGATTCTACTAGCTGTTGGGATATTTGGGGTTGGCCAAAGGAAAGAATGTTGGAATTTCCATGATCCCTTTTTCTTTTTCTTTGGTGTTCTTTTGAATTTATGGGCTTAATATCGCTTTTTTATGGGTAGTGAGTCAATTTCAGGCATTCCGGGCTAGAAAAGCAAGGAATATACTATTTGTCAAACAGCCGAATTGTATGACCATTACACGTCGGATGGTGACCACGTGGCATGACCTGGTACTTGTTGTACACATGGCCACTTATCCACGTGACCTTACCTGACCTGATAGGTACTACGTACGTGATCACATGTGATCAGAAGCATCAATCGAAGTGGTGACAAAGTAGTGGTTTTTGCTTTAAATGTTAGAGGGCCCGCATCTTAATTACCCTCCATCAATCGAATCGATATATCTATATATACATATAGTACCACTCAAAGAGGTTTGAATTGGTTGGTACTTGGTTACAAAATATGCGGTAGTTAGCCTCACTTGTGTACAAAACTCTTTAATTTCCAACAATTGGCATATTTGAAATTGATGGGCGCAGTTCATATATTATCAGGAGCCATGATTAAGCATTTAAAGCATGATTTCTTAGTTTCATTCCACAACCTATTTATAATACTTAGACTTGGAATATTTTTGAATATTACAATGGATAAGGAAGAAGAAATCTTGAAATACTCTACATTTAATTACCAAAAAATAAAAAAGGGAAACTCTACATTTGCATGGATACCGCTTTTTTTTTTTAATCAGTCACATTGTACCTTATTTATTTTTTCAAGTGCTTTTTTAAAATTAGTACAATTGGTAAATAAATAATTTTGAAATCCAAAAGTTTCAAATTTAACTCTTAGCACTGTCTTATCTTAAGAAATAAGGAGATTAATGAGTCAAAAACGGGTCTGATAACTTTTTAAGAATATAATAGAGTGATAGAGTTGATTATATAACTAACTATTAACATTATTTATTCTCAAAAAAAAATATATATATATATAGCACAATATATCCAAAGTAGTATACTCCAAAAGCCATTTAGAATTTTAATAGAAGATTTTTATAACAATTTTATGACAATAATATTAGAGAAAAACAAAAAAACAAAAGAACAAAATTTGAGGGTAGCATGAGGAGAGAACAAGTAAAATATGGCTAGCAACCTTACACAACATAGACTTTTGATTGATTGAGGTGTGGTGTTGTAATGGCTTACAATATAGCAATGTCCTTGTCTTTAAAGTATTTATCTTGTCAAATATAAGTTAAGAACTTAATGGTAATACATGATTGTTTTATAAAACTAAAACTTTTGAACTGAATAAAGAAGCTTAAGGGGTAAAAAAATTAGAAAAAGGCAAAAGTAAATAACAAAAAAAAAATGATATTATTATATGGCTTAGCTAGGTTTATCTTTGGTGATTATGTGTATATATATATATATATATATATATATATAAAGATCCAATAGCTCACAAGATAATTATATGTGCAAGCAAGTGAAGGCAAGTTTAAGTAATTAAGTGGATAATATTTCTTCTTCTTATGAACTTCATTAATTTATTGAATTAACAATTGAGTCTGGACTTACTAATTTTATTCGGGGCCCATTGAATACGTTTATAATAAATTAGCAGGAAGCAAGCATACTTTCATTTTGACTTATAAATCGTTGGGTAACGGTGAACTTTTGTCAACTTTTTTTTATATATATTTTCCTTTTTAAAATAATGTCTTATCAAGAATATAAAAAATTCCCTTTCTTAAAAGATAGGAGGACATCAACAGTTGAATTGGATATCAAACATAAATAAATCTAAATTGAACATCTTAACTTGCTACTTTAACCTTCAATAAGTTGGAGAATGCATCCGTCATGGCTTACTTCATATGCTGTCCTAATCAATATTTATTTTGGTAATCATAATTCCCATGTTATATATCTTAATTAACATTTAAATTTACAAAAAATATATATATATTGATTATTAATTTTATACTGTACTAACTTAAAATATACAAATCCAACGTAGAGTTGATATATACGAATTGGTAAATAAAGTTTTTTTAAATTCAAAAGTTTGAAGGTCAATTTTTATTACCGTATTCATATAAGGGTGAAAAAAATTAATAGATAAAAAATAAATTTAATAATTTTTTAAAAATATAATACAGTGATGAAACTAGTTATATTATTAACTATTAACATTAAATGAAGATATTTTAAAAGAAAATGATAACCATCTTTTATATATATTATATTGAGATCAAACATGTTAGTAGGATTTGAAGTATATTATACTTTAAAAGGAACGGACGGAACACAGTGGTTTGACTTTAAGGGAAGACAAATGACAGTTGTCGGAAAAGTTTAACAACCGTACTGCGTGTGACGCGTCGATTGAGTCGGCATCGAGTGGCTCCGCATCGAGTGGCCAAAGGGAAATTAAAGCGAAATTACAGGGACTATTCTATTTCCTCACCGCCCGGCCATTCTAAGCTGTGATCCGCTAACCCGAAACGAGGCTTATCCACATTATTTTGTCTTGCCCACCGAACAACCCTTCTAAAATAATTTAAAACACAGTCCTTTGGTTCTTCAGTCATCGAGATTATAATACATGCTATATTTTAATTATTTAGAGCTTTTAGAATATTTTAAAAAAAATACTCTAAAATCTTAACTTATATAAGTGGGACCAATGGAACCATTTGTAGAGTAATATAAAGTTTGACTTGGTCAAAGTCAAAAGTAGTTGGTGGGACCATATTCAAATCTAAGTGAGTTAGTTGTCTCGAACCTTCATTCATCCAAATCGAATTCTCTCATCTTTTGTTGTTAAATTTGGATGCGTCACACGTGCGATCCTGTGGAATTTAGTGAAACTCCCGTTACCAAGATTCCACACCCTTCATATATCCATCCTACCTTTATATTTTATTTATTATGTATTTGGGGTAAGTTTTTTTAATAATAAAAAAGAAAAGAAAAGAAAATAAATGGTCCCAAGCTTCCAGCTATTTTGGTTTGAATTATTGGATCTGAAACCCTTATTAATTATATGAAAATAATTCTAGGTGGTGACGTCGTGACAGCACGCTAATGATCTCATTCTTGACCTTTATATACATACATGCAGCTGTCTAATCAACTTAATTTCAGTTAATATATTCAAATTTGTGAATCTAAACTCTCTTAATTAATAAAACTATGCACTTAGAATTCTCTCGGCTTTATTTTGAAATGCAGGAATTGAGTTATTTATTTCTTCAAGTTTGTAAATGGTTTATCCGTGGTTGATTTTAAGTTAAGACTATTATTGCAATTTAATAAGTCTTTATGTACCATCTATACTATTTATTGTCAACTAATAATGCCAACTACATATACTACTCTTCCATCTTTCTTTTGATTCAAAGGTCTAGTTTCCTACCTTTACTTTACTAATTAAAAGTTAATCATCTAATTAAATAGATTCATTAGGTTTTAACTTTGTACTATTATTCTCCTAATAATCCATTTAAGGGTAATAACATAAAGAGTAAACTTACTAACCAACTAAGCTAATATTTTCGAGGAACAATATATATATATATATATATATATATATATATATATATATATATAAATAATTATGTTCATTCATACAATTTCCACATACAAAATTAAGAACCAAAAAGCTTGAGAGAAATTTTAGTTTTAACTCGTTCATTCTCTAATTTTAAAAAGAAACATTTTTCAAACAATAAATAAGAGAATCATGTGTGATATATAAACATTAACTGACATCATGATAATTTTATTATAATTCAAGAAAATTCTATCTGATTTTGAAGTTTTTATGGGAAAAATAAATAAATAAAATGTCTGTGGAGGTACGTATTTACGGTGTATTAATTAAAGTAGAACCACAATACTAAGAAGCCGATAAACCGGAGTAGGGTGAACCGGCAGTGGTCCCGGTCGGTAGCATTAAATGAGGTTGTCAATTTTCTTCTACCTTTTTCCAAATGCCAAAAGGGTTGTAGGTGGTGAATGGTGTATGGATTGTCAATTGCCATTTTCCACCTCTCAGTTGGGCCACTAGCCGGTTGAGGGGTCAACCTCACCGGTTCAGACCCGGACCTGCTTTCAGATCATCCAAAGACAATATGCAAGTTGAGATAACTAGTAAAGCTCATTCAATTCCTGTGTTTCTCAAGTCTCGAGTTTGGAGCCTATTCTATTCTATAACCAAACCCCCAATTGCTACTACTTATTCTGTGATTTCTTTAGTTTGTGAGGCGCCACTTACCAAGTACTAGGGCTCCTCCACCTCCAAGTCCAACATTGAAGTCCCTTCATCTTCAACGTCATTAGAGGGGTTGGTGGTAGGGCTATCCTTTAGTTGGCCCACTTCTTTATACATTTTGGTTTATTCTTGTTATTAAGGAAAGGATAAGGCTATTATCATCCACCATTTTTTTTATTTTTTCACCCATTTACTTTCTTCACCCATATAAAAATTTAAAATCAAGCATTTTCTCTCTCTTCACCAACTTAAATTCTCATTCTACCTTTTTCTTCACTATTTCTTCAAGTTTTTCAATCATTCAAAGGATTAGAACACCATTAGGAAGATTTGTAGCAACAACATCGTAAAATCTTGTAAAAAAAACTTGTTATTTTGGGTTTTGAAGGCCTCAAACTCAAAGTAATTCAAGTGTAATCTTGATTACAAATCAATAAGTAAATCATGATTTTTACATATTTTAAGTTGATATCAATGTTACATTATCGAGCATTTCTCTTTATGTCCGACCACGATAGGTTGAACATAAAGAGGTGTGTCCGGCCTTATAGGGTCGGACAATGCATTTTTTTGATTTTTTATTTTTATTTTTCTTTTTTGTTCAACCTGTTAAGGTCGGGCAAATTTCATTATGTCCGTCCATGTAAGGTCGGGCACACCTAATTCGTAGGCTATTTTTTTTGAGTTTCGAAACTCATTTTTACCTCTTTTCTCTTCTATTTTGGGTATGTTTTTATAAAAAAAATACTTCAAAAGGGTAAAAATAGTAAAATGTATGTTTTTGATTAAAAAAATACTTCAAAAGGGTAAAAATAGTAAAAATGTATGCTTTTGATTAAAAAAATGACAAGATTGGATATTAAGATGAGTTGGAATATTGAAAAGTTTAAGATAAAAAATGGGTGGATGAAGAGAGAAGTGAGAAGGTTTAAAAAATTTAATACTTGTCCTTTATTGTAACTTTACATGAGGCTTTTTTTGTCTTTTTAATTTTTAGATGAAATGGGTGAAGAGATAAAAAAAAAGGTGGGTGAAAATAACCAGACCCTTAAGGAAAATGCTATTTTTTTATTAAAAAAATTACATCTTTGTTGCTATGATATTGAATAATTAGATAGCATTGCGTCACACGGACTCAAAAACAAAACTCTCTTAATGTACTCACGCATCTTAGTCTCTTAGATCGTTTTAATGTAGTTACATGATCCAATAACTATAATAGTATAGTTATGCATATAATTGCACTTTTTATGATCAAGGATATTCGGTAAGACTCTTGGATGAGTTTCAATCTAGCCATCCCTTCATTCTTGTGATTAATTTTATATTGTTAGGTTCACTTAATTAAACTATGCCATCTTGGTGAACATAGAACCTAAACTCTAAGAGAATTGAAGAAATTGATCATACCTTTTGGAACACCTAGACATATCCATGCTTGTACATTAGCAATCTTCTTTTAATCATATAATCCAATGTAATTCAAAGAAGATCAACAGGTAATTACATTAGCTTTATCTTTTCCTGTTGTACGCATGGAAATGTGGAAATTTGGAAATTTGAGAGAACAGATTGCTAAAGAGTAAGGATAGATTCAAGAATAAAAGGAAGAAGTTTTGAAACTCAAGAGTCTACTAAAGCGTCTCCTCTTATGGTCCCCCTATTACTTTTGAGGTTTTGTCAGCTGAGACAGAAGTACGTGTCTAATGCACACTTACTTCTAAGTCGGACTTAAAAAGAATCTCACAGTTCTGACACATCAATCAGTCAAATGGGTCTTCTTCAAAGTTCCCAGTAGTCAGTAGATGTGGGCACTACACTAGGGTTGTGATTGATCGTAACTTAACAAGGATACAAGTCCATAATGCAGCATATTCTACTCAAGGTTACTTTCAAATTTGAATAGTTCAAGGAGATTGACACTTGTACAACTTCCATTGATCTTCTTTGGCTCTTCAATCTTATTCAAGTGCCAGATTGTCAATGTTATCACTGTTAGATCAAGTTTAATTTCTACTATGAGCTTCATTGCAGAATATTCAATAACGCAGGTACCAACTACCTTGAAGTGACAATTTTAGTGCATCAGACCTATAAGTCATTTCAGACCTAGATGTCATAAATTCCAATCTCCAACCAAACCAGCTGCTAGCTGGCTCTCCCGTGGTTGGTTGAGGCTCAGAGCGGTGTTACAGAAGATAAGGCCCCACAGCCAACGCATTCTTATGTCTTACATTCTACCGAGGCTTTAATGTTTGATTTGAAACAAAATCTATTGAAGCATGCATTGTAAAGTGCTATTAATTAACTATCATTATCCATTCTTTTTTTAGCACCAGCTTGTATTAGAGAGAGAAGGACGCCTTGTTCTTGGGCAGATAGAGATTTGAGAAAAGGGCATAATTAACAATGACAACATGCTTGGCTTGTAATGGCATTCAAAACACTCAAATTTCATTGTTTTATTACAGTGATAATTCTGCAATGCTACCTACAGTGAGGACATAACCGATGATATAATTGAAAAGAAATTAGTGAAGCTGCATTATTTGCCAAAGAAACTAAATAGTCAAGATACCAAAGATAATAATTGACAGAAATAAATGAAGTTGAATTATTTGCGGTAGAAAGCTAACATGAAGATGAAACTCACTATTGTACAACATTTCCATCAGGTAGGCCACCAAACGAGCCCACTAGGAATGGAAGAAGTTAAATTAGCGGCCATTCCCAGGCCGAGGCGGTGGTTGTCTCCTGTTTGATCCTCTGTCTAATGTGGAATAACGGTTGCCAAATTGTTGAGGTTGAGCATAACCTCTGCCAATGCCACCCTGACTTACTCCATGGCCCCAGTTAGGTCCCCGCTGATGATTAGTATTTGCACCATATGCTTCTTGGTAGTTCACATAGCCATTGTATCCCACAGCTGGTTGAGATCCGGCACCTATTATGGGTGGTGGTGCAATATATCTCGGTGGGTGATGGAACCCATTATTCTGAACAGGACCTTGCGGGTAAGTTTGAATTGAAAGATGATCCCTCTGGTAAGGTGCTGCTCTGTTTCTTTCATGATGTGAATGGGATTGTCTTCCATATGAATGATGAGAGTAATTCGAGACATGGTGCTTCCCATGCCCATGATCTGACCGATTTTGAGAATTGTTGGGGGCGTTCAAAAATGTGCCATTGTTCTGATGATACTCTGCTCCTGGGTGAACTTGTCTATAGTGTTCGTAACTGTGATGTCTGCCATTTGAGTAAGAAGGTGCACCATACACACCCGGAACAAAAGCTGATGGTGTTGCATCCATACGGTTACCACCAACATGGTCATGCTTCAACTGTAAGCTGTTAGCAAGGAGGCGATGAGCAGCTTCCCCAAGGTGTCGACCAGAAACAGCTCCAGGGGGATTTTGCCTGCATTGGAAAGAAGCATCAAAAGATTTTCAAGTCAGCACAGAGAACAAAAGTTAATTTCCTCGTTTTTTTTTCCTTTCTACCAAGTCAAGTATGATAATTATTATATTCCATAATGGGAGGAAGCATGCAATTTATCAAGAATGGTATTTTGTTTCCTTCTAAAACTCTCAGTCTATAAGACAGCATTAGATATTAAGCAATCAATAGATTTAACTTTTCTTTTGGGGTAGAGTACACCCTTTTTTATTTTGAGGGACAGAAGAGGGGTGGCAGTGGAATGTTGAAGAGGAAGACAATGTAAGAAAATATACTGGAATCTTACCTTCCACTTTCCCATGGCCTTTTCCCACTATCTTCATGCCATAGAACAGGCGGTGGCTTTAAGTCACCCACAGTGACAATCTGCAACAAAGATAACAACAATAATAATTCATGGTTTAACAAAGAAAAGTATGTCAATTTTCATGTGGAACACACCACACAATAAAACTTTAGAAAAACAATTTCAATGCCTGTGTCAGATTTGCTTAGTGATTGGTTTTTGTGTTAGCTTCTTTTGATACTTGCAAGTATTCGAAGGACTCCTTGTTCTCTGTTTTGTATCTTCATCATTTTGATAATGAAGTTTCTTTTTTATCAAAAAGAAAAGAACATTGGTTCATGATTTGACACAGTTTGTAAGCTTTGAGGTCATGGATTCAAAATCCACTACTTACATATAAAACAAAATGTAGCCAGAAAAAGAACACCAAAATTGACAATAAATACTTGATTCATGGCACATGCCAATCAAAAGTTTGTTTAAAATGGCAAATTAAGACGCCCCAGGTACTCCTGCTCACACACACCATATGATGGTCCGATACTCAACTTGACACAATAAAGCCTTTACCCAACTCCATGAGGTCAGTTACACGAATCCGCTTCCTTTACTCTACTCTATCAAAGGGTAAGTCGACATTTATACTACAAGTAGTTGTATCCTTATTAATTATCTTTGTGCAAGTCATTTCCGTTTTGAATCTGCCTCTATTATTACTGCAGATTATTAATTGGTTATTCTTCCTTAACTGACGATGCAATGGTCTTTGTGGTATATGTCCAAACAACCTTAATCAGTCTCGTCTCATTTTATCTGCAATTGGGGCCACTTTCGTCATTTCTCAAATATGTTCATTTCTAATTTATCTTTCAATGTTTTACCACATATTCATGTGAACATTCATATTTTTAACATTACACTCCGTTTATTGGTATGTTGCTTCACTGCATATGATGGTCCAATATATAGAAAAATTAAAGATGAGAAAGTTTTACCTTCTTCGGGAATATTACACCAACTGGAGGTCTAGTGATATGTTCATGCGCATCTGGAAGTCTATATATAGCACATCTGAAAACATTCAAGGGTAAAAATGTCAAAAATGAATGTGTAGAAAGTAAAAAATTTATTGTCAGAACAAAAAAACTTACATGACTTGATTATTCACAATATCTTCCATTCCTGTGACAGGTGATCGGAAGATGGGAGGACAAGGATCTCCTTGACAAAGGGATAAATACCCATTCATCCCACCGCTACATGTGGATCTGAATATATCAGAAATTTGTCCAGATACATTTTCAAAAAAACAAAAAAAAATGTAGATAGACATATGTACTGCAAAAATAATATGCAAATTTGTACAACAAATCTAAAGCATTTCATAGATTATTGGTAGTGAGTTAATTGAAGCCATCTAGATGCATGCTTCAAGAGATTTATTCAGAAACTGAGAAAAGGAATTGGATCACTATAAAGGATGAAGAATACTACAATCAGCAAAGGACAGAGTCGAAGAAAAAAAAAAAAAAATCTTCAATTGTAAAGATGAAAAAAGAGAATGTGAAAGCAAAGGACAGAATCAGAGAAAAAAAACTTTAGAAGTAACATGAAAAAAGAGAATTCTAAAGGCAGAACTTAAAAAAGAAATAAAAAATAGGTCACTACAAACTCAGTTAAACGACTTTGCTTGCTATATCTCATAAAGAGCAATGATGACAATAACCAGTATCTTATCCCCCATACTTTCAGGGAAAGATAGTATCAGATAAATTTTATAATACGAACCTTGCAAGAGGGTTAAGCTTTTCTTTAACTTCAACACGTGCCTTTTCCACCAAATGTTTACAACGATCATTGAGAGAAAATATATATGGAGAGAGAGGGTGAGATACTGACACGAAAAGCATGTCAAACATCACACTGTTCCTTCGCACTTCCTCCTCCTGCAAAAGTGTGCTAGACAATTATTTTTAAGAAAAGAAAGGAATTTTCTCTAACCACAAGAATAAATGTGTAGGACATATTTCTGAATCAATACAAACCGTTAAAGTGTGTTCAACTTTTCTGATTTCAGCAAGAAGGCGACCTTCATCAATAAAAGGTAATTTTGCAATACCCTTCAAGTAACATAAAAACCATATCTTAAGAAAAGATTTGGAATTTTCAAAAAACTCTACTCTAGAAATTAATAATAATAATAAAAAACGTAAAGAGATCAGTTGCAGCCAAACAGTCAATTCTCTTGAAGAGGAAAAAACCAACCATCCAAGCATAACGCTTTCCATTCATGTCCACTTCAAAATCTGATTAAGAAAATAATTAAAAGTTAAAATACACACAAGCATGAAATTGAAGGAAAACGTATTGCTACAACACAGCATACCTGTAGGATAAAAATCAATTATAGGTGAGTTTGGATCACTCATCAATCTCCTGTAGCTTTCAGGAAGTGCATGGGAACTGCATAAGACCATCATGTTTACAACACAGCACACCATCATGTTATCAAACTGAAAATAAAGCACAGAAATAGTACAACCTTGCTGCTGGAAAAACTCCCATCAACTGATTGAATGGTTTAAATGGGGCTCCTAATTCAAATCTTGTTTCCAACTGATCAAGACCCTTGAGATCAGAAGCAAAGGGTGCATAATGGTAGGGATAAAACCTGGAAGAACCAATTCTTACAATCAATTTTTAACAAACCAAAACACTCTACATTAAAGAGCAATCCTGCTATCAAGAACACTAAAATTCCAGATCCTATGATTTTCCATTTTTTAGGAAGCTCCATGAATTAAATACAAATACCACAGGAATCTAGACAATTAACACAAAATAAGATTTGGTTGAAGTACTTGAAAGGAAATGCCACAAAGTTGAAGCCAAAATCTTGACAATCAAATCATGAAACAACACCAAGCCAAAGGAAAAGTTCTTGGGAGTGCCAAAAATCAAGAAAATAAATAAATAAACAAAATAACCAATAAACCATATGGCTCAAGACATTGAAAATGGGAACAGCATCATGTACTCTCCATTAAAAAGTTGGGAGCTATGTCTAAGATCACCCAAACTCACCACTTCGACACAAGAAGACACAGACAATGACTCAGGATGAGTTTAATACTTCAAATTTGCATTTAGACACTGTCTTGCAGATTCCATAAAGAATGAGAGGGAAAAGTAAGAAAATGGTTAACAAGTAACAAAGTGACAGTACAGTAAAATAGGAAGAGAAAGCAAATAGAAAGAATAAGAAGACGAATGAAAGAAAGAACAGCCAAATAAAAGAAAAACAATAAAATGAAGAAAAGGATCAAAAGAATAAAAAATAAAAAAACTTTCAAAGAAAAAACAATAAAGGAAAGGAGGGAAGGAAGAGGAAGATGAAGAAGAAAAGAAAAAAAAAAACAGAAAGAAAAAGTAGAAGCAAAAAAAATAGAGGAAATGTGAAGGAAAAATATAAGCTAGACTCTTGAGGAGTAATATAGCCTTGTATCCAACTCCAAGTACCTGGATCCCATCCTGCATCCTTTAATCCGTATTTTGGACAACATGGGCCCCCTTCACTCACTACTCGCTAAATCTCAGATAGCCCGAGAGAGTAAGGGCATTCTCCAGCTCTGGTTCACCTTTGGGGTAGGCACGGAGCACTTAATTTTTTGAGAAGATATATATATATATATATACATAAAAAAGGAGAAATAAGTGGGGATGTAAACCATAGAGTTAAAGCAAGATGGGTCCAGTGGAGAAGTGTTTTTGGAGTATTATATGATAGGTTTATGGAGTTGCTATTAGGCCAGGGATGTTATATGGTACAAAATGTTGGGCAATTAAAAAACATGTTAACAAACTAAGTGTAACAAAAATATGCGAGAATGTTAAGATGGATATGTGGTAAAAATTTAAAAGATAAAATTAGAAATGAAAATATTTGAGAAATGGTAGGAGTAGCACCAATTGTAAATAAAATGAGAGAGAATCGACTAAGGTAACCTTGGACAAATATAACGTAGGCCTTTAGATGCACCGGTTAGAAAGAGTGACCTATTAACCCTACATGGTAACAATAGAGGTAGAAGTAGACCTAAAATAACATGAACAAAGATAATTAATAAATATTTAACTTTTTGTAATTTTAAATGCCAACTTAGCCCTCGATAGAGCAGAGTGGAGGAAGCCGATTCACGTGGTGGACCCACGTGGTAGGGAAAAAGCTTAGTTGAGTCGAGTATAAATGAAGATGGAAATACAACTGGAAAAATTGTATCCTCTAATTTTGGAAATGAGCAAATCCAGTCTCTAAACATGCACGTGTAAAGCCACACCAGACAGTTGTACACAAGTGTCCATGTACACACAAGAAAGTTGGCTGAACTTGTTTACAAGACTCGGGCTATCATCATCGTCAAAATATGCTTTTTAACATTAAATTTTCTAGCAAGGATGTAAAATAAAGATTACAATTCACAAAACAAAAGACAGAACAGTCCTGCATCTGTATGGTAAACAAGAATTATTCCTGTCCACATGTACAAAACAAAGGAATCATCAATCAAAATGCTCCTAACAGACACCTAAATACTTCCAGACAAGGGACTCAAAAGAGCCAAAACATTCTTTTTCATCACTTCTATTATCAAGCGAGTTCCCAACATTTGAAAACCTCGAAAGGGAAGAGATGTGCAACCACATACACTTCCACTGGATTCAACCAAGAGCTTCAAAATTAATAGTTTACATAATTGGTTATCAATATTAATGCTAGTAAAGGAAGGCCAACCACACAAGCATCTTTGGATGACTCCATAAATCACAAAGAGAAGAAAAACATATGTTTTTCTTTCTTTCTTTTTTGGTTTTTGGCTTTTTTTTTTTTTTTTTTTTTTTTTTTTTTTTGGTGTTGTTGGGGGGGGGGGCGCAAAATATCATACTGACCATTGCCAAGAGCAAACTCCTTCATAATAATAGCGCATAACCCAGCATAAACCTTCAGTATATTTCAGGACCTAACAAAAGGAAAGATCATATTCATTAACTTGCACCAATTTCAAGAAGAAACACAAAGAGCGGTTCTGTGATAGAACAAAGCCACTGAAATGGACATAACAAAAGATCAGCAAACAACTGAAAAAAAATAAAAAACCAATAAAAACAAATTCCACACACTCACAATCCTGTTAGATCTTGAAATCATCAAATGCATACACAGAGAGGCCACCTAATTCTAGTTAGAGTATGACACATGTCATGTTGTTGGATAGACTCGCCAACTTCAAATCAACGTTTGCATTTTTATCCAAGAGGTCTAGAGAAGATAAGTATGGACAAGTGTTTCTTTGGTGCAACTACCAATAGGACAAGGCCTTTAACCATAATTGTGAAGGCACCCAACTCAATCACCTAGGCAAGGCACCTAACTCAAGTACCTAGGCAAGGCACCCAACTCAAGCATGTGCCTCAATATGCCTTGGCTCAGGCGCAAGGCACACTCAAGCACAAACCTAAGTTGTACATGCCTTTTTTATGCCCTTAACCATAATTGTAAAGGCACCCAACTCAGTCACCCAGGCGAGGCACCCAACTCAAGCATGTGCCTAAATATGCCTTGGCTCAAGCACAAGGCACGCTCAAGCACAAGGCACCTAAGTTGTACATGCCTTTTTTATGTGCTTAAACCAACTTTTTTTCGAAGGTACTTCTCTCAACCCCACATGGTTCAGTTGGGTACCTTTGCTTTCCTTCCCATAGATGTCTCCTAAAATCTAAACTCTTAAACAACTGATCAGTGTTGTCAAGGTGGAAAGGCGGTAAACCTCAATTAGGCGAGGTGGGGCCTAAGCGAAATAGAAAATATTTATTTAGAGGTCCCTGAAAAATTTATTTATTTATTCATTGGTCCCTCATTCCATATATATATATATATATATATATATATATGTAATTGTTAATTTAATTTATATATTAAATAATTATTAATTTATATAATATAAATTAATAATTATATACATAAATGTTTGCTTAGACCTCCCCAAAAAAATTAATAATTTAACAAAAAAAATCAAAAAAACCCTTTAAAAAAAAATATTTGCTTAGACCTCTCCAGACGCCTAGGCACCGCCTTGACAACACTGCAACTGATTATTATAATAATTAATATTTTAATTCTACTAAGAATTACTTAAAGGGTTATAATGTTATGATCTATATATACATTTTAATTTGGAGTTGAATGGTTATACTCTTATGAGTTATAATTATAGTATCAGACTATCAGTTCTTTCGTATACTTATATTGTCAATGTTCTCATAGAATAAATATAGTGTCAATGTAACTATTATTTTCAGTTCAAAATGGAGGTATTGTTAACAAAAATATGTATTAACTATTTTATTAAATATAATATATGTATATATTTTACCTTGCTTCACTTAGGCATGGGGCACCTTCCATCTTGCACCTCCCACTTTAAGTGCCTCCATCACCTTGAGTGCGCTTGGCACTTTAACTACATTGCCCTTAACAATGAATGATAATATGAAGTGGAGTACCAATACAATTTTGGATCAAAGAGATAGATCCCAAGTCAGGCTTTTAAGATTCGAACACTATAATTCACTCAAGCCAAGGTCACCAAATTCAACACATTTACATCCCCAGTCATACAGGTAACCAAAATTTTCCAGTTCACCGGCACCTAACCTACTCATCTTAACAACCACAGAAACCATGAGGGTCCACCAAGCCACTTAGGTAAGCTGTATATGGCCTAGGAGACCTAGCTAACCATGCAACGATTTCATTTTTATTTTTATTTTCTTTTTGGCCAAAAATCTAGCAATTGTAAGTGCTAATACATTCTCAAGAACATGTTTAGACAGAAAAAAAAAACAAAACAAAACAAAACAAAACAAAACACAAAACACAAAACAAATAAGCACCAAAAAAATTTAGGTGTGTAGAAGAGAAAAATAAAGCGTGAAATTTTCATGCCATTTAAGATAGTTTAACTCACAATATCTTTTCTTATTGTTTCAAGTTCATCAGAAGATTTTGTAGAAAACTTATCTTCATAATATCTTTCTTTCCACCCTGCCTCTCCCAACTTGACCTGAAGAAATGAACAACACATTTAATGTCAAGAATTATCATCAATTTAAGACAGGTTGCATAGCAGCAACAGCCTCGTATAAAATTCAAAATTTCCATGTACTTTTCAACTTACCAAGATGAAACAAATAGCTAAGAGCCTATATGAAATAGAAATGAAAAAATAAACATAATACAGAAAAAAACAATGGACATGCAATAGTGCAAGCAGAAATCCAAACCTTGTCTTCCTCCATTTTATCAGAATTGAAGAAATCAGATTTCACTCGTAAAAGCTCCTTGAGCTTTGTTTTCAATTCGTCTTTGTTCTCCTGAATTGAACAAACAAGAAAACCACATTATAAATCAACAAAGGATTTCAGCAATCCAGTAGTTCTCACCAATAAAATTAGAATCAAAACACTTAAACATTACCAAGCTAAATAGACCTATACAAGAAATTGTTCCAAAATAATGCATATCAAAGGCATATGAAGTATTTCTTCATAAAATACAAAACATACTTCTAATTCGAGGTGATTTTCAGCCTCAACAATAGCAGCACCAACAGTGGCTCCTGAAGAATACCGTGCAACCTTTTGAGCCTGCCTATCTGACTGACCAAACTCCTTGTCCTTTCTGTTGGAAACTGAGCCTGCTGAACTGAAACCGGATCCTTTCCGTTGATAGGGAGAAGGTGCAGGAGCAGAAGCAAGACGAGAACCCTGATAACGAGCAACTGGTACTAGAGAGTCAGGTGTGATCTGAGGCTCAATGTCATCTCCCCTTCTTGCTTGTGCCTTGTCACGCTTGATCCGCTCTGCTTGGCGCTGAAAATTGTCCAGAAAAGTTCTATGAGTAACAAACCAAAGCAAAATGAGAAGAACGTAACAAAATAGCAGAACAGTGGAATGCAAGCCCCAAAAGTATCTGCATCCAATGTAGCTATTCCAATTTTGGTAGCAATTTTTCATGCATGTCTATCCATCTCTAATGAACTTGGGAGTTGAACCATCTTCTGAATAACTCGTGTATGGAACCTAGACCATTCAGGAACAGTTCATTGGAGGCCTTAGATTTTGGTGGACATCTATCAACACAGTTTTTTGAGCACTTGAGTCGTCGTCATAATAATAATAATAACAACAACAACAATAATAATAATGATGATGATGATAAACATAATAATAATAATAGTAAAAATAATATAATGATGATGATGATGATGATGATGATGATGATGATGATGATGATGATAATAATAATAACAACAACAATAATAATAATACCTACATAGCAATATAAAATACAAATATAAATAATGATGATGTTAACAATAACAAAATAATGACAATTATACTAGTTCTCTTATATGTTATAATAACTTCAAAACGTACAGTGACCCCATTTTGACCTCAATATCAACAATTCCCCGCTTATCTAGACTATGCTTATTTTAATTTTCTTTAAATGATAAAGAGCCATGATTAATATAAAAACAAATCTGGATAGTTATACCTCATGCACCAACTTTTTCTCCAATTTTCTAGTAATTTGACTCATGTTTCACTTAAATCACAATATTTCCCTCTTCAAATTTTGTTCAAGGTTATAAAATAATTATTTAAGATGATAGGATAATGATTATTATAGAACAAAACTAAGTAAAGATGAATTAAAATAAAAACATCGACAAAGAGATAGAGGAAAAGAGCAAGTGAAATGTTCACACATTCCCAACATTAATGACACATTAACAACAAATATAATTATGTCTTATAAATAATACAAAGTTTGATAACTCACAATGAGCCATTTTACCATAGTTCCAACATCACCATTTTAGATTATAAATCTTATATTATATTTAATAATTTAACTTTTAAAAAAAAAGGTAAAAACTGGTATTTGAAAAGGGGACATGTACTGCAAACAAAAAAAAAAGCCTCTAGCATGGCATGAAGAGATAGATGCTCCCCATACCAACGTCATTAGACCGATGTAGCACTTTAAATAGAGGGAAGGCATGAGACTGAGAGGCTTTACTCGAAGGAGCAAAAGTAGCATCTCAACTAGCCCAAAGGGATACACAAGGTAAGATTGCAACTTTATAAAACTGTCAGGTAAATTTTAATATGCGTAAGTACTTGCAACTTGCAACAGTTCAACAATTTCAACTTGAATTCATATATAACATGCGGACTAGCGCCTCACCAATTAACATTTTAATTCATGCATGTATTTTCTAATCTTACATAAAGGAATGAAAGGCGAAGAGAGGATGACAAGCAAGTATTAATCGACATGTAGAGAGAAGGAAATGATAACAGAATCCTTGGATGATCCAAATATTGAACTAATAAAAGCGGAGATTTCTGAATGAGTCATTGAGGAAATTTTTATCCCATGTCTTGTTTCATGATGCTCACAATACTTCTACATCTAAAAAATCCATATACAATGTCTAAGATTATTCACTTGATAGATTTTTTTTTTAAGTATAAGCACTTAATAGTTATAGGCTTATAGCTTTTTGTATTTTACTTGTTTACATTTCTTCCCTCAAGGTAATAAATTGAAATAAAATGATCGTTGTTGTCCTTTAGTTTCTTAAAATTATACTTGTTAATTAAAGATTTAAGGAACCACAAGCTTGAATGTTTTATAATCAATACAACTGTAAAATTGGCATCAGATTCCAGATGCCAAAGATCCTAAAAGGCCAAACTCGTGACTAACCTGATGTAATCGAGCTCTTTTCTGAAAGATTTTATCTTCATAGGATCCTACAGCTTGAATGAAATGCTCAACCCTGGTCAAATCGGGCTACAACAATAAAACAGTAAGTCATTGAGCAAGAAAGACCAGCTAACAAGAAAGTTGAACGAAATGCAATTATTTGAGTTAAAGCAATTCCAACTTCTTTAGGAAATTGATACCTTGCTCGATTCTGTCAAATAGCCACCCATTGATACAAACTCCTTTTTATATACAGCAATCAGCAAGTTAATCGCACCCTAAATACCAAACAAACATAGAAACAGGTAAGCTTCATCTCCAACTTTTCACCATATGCCTTTCGTAGATCATAGAGAAAGACTGGCAAAACAAACCTCACGAATTTCCAGCGTGGGCATATGTGGCAGAAAATCATTACCAACGAAGAAACACATGAAGATGAAGTCATCCACAATGCGTTCAAAATCAAGCTCAAATGGAGGATTTGGAATTCTCATTTCATATTCCAAGTATTCTCGAAGTGTCCAAATGTTCAGAAACTGCAAATAGTGTAACATGTTAGGGAGGAAAGGCTTCAAAAAAACCAAAAGATTTTAATAAAAAAAGTATTTCATCAGGAGTGCAGCAGTCCTATTAAGACTCCAGACGCAGGCTCAAGAGCCAGAACCAACCTGATAAGGCTTTTTAGCCACAGCACCACCTTCACCTTTCTCATCAAATTCTCCTGATTTTCTTTTCGCCTTTCCTTCACAATCTGCCGCCAAATGACCCATTTGACCACAAAGGAAGCATTTGTCTTGTTGAGCAGTGAAAACAATCTGAAAGGCATAACTTAGAAGTAAAGTTAGCAGTTCATCAGAGGCTGTTGGTATTCTTTATGCACATACAGATGTGCGTGCACACACACACAAAAATGAGTTAAGAAAGAAATAAGTTTTTAAAGTTCTACGGCCTATTGTTGATAGACCTGGAACCATAAATAGTTTACAACAGAAAAAAACAAATGCAATCTCTGCTTCATCAGCACTTACTGAATTTTACAAATGTCTAAAACTGGAAACTTAACTTAGAAACATAATAATCTCTAGGAAAAGTTGTTTTTCCCTTTCATTGTCATAACTCATAATTGCATTTTCATTCAAATAATGCACAAGATAATGCCATTAAGTCCTCAAATTGAATTTCAAATCAACATAATCACAACTCCCTGATCAGAATAAAGGCATACTGACCTCTCTCAGGATTGAGAAATGCACTTCATGAGTAGCCAAAGCCAACATGATTAGATCCGCATCCTGTAAAAAGTGGATACTCATATCTAGAATGAAAATGGATAAAGGATATGCAGCCAAAATTGATAACAAAAATTATAGCATGAGCTTCATTTGAATGGGAAAGAACATCTACCAAGATATGCTAACTACATACCAAACCATACAGGCAGTGGCGTGTATTAGGATCATGACCAGGAAGATTCCTTTGAAGACGAATATATGACATAATTTTGTGTTCCCCTTCACCAGGAACATTTGCATCAGATAGGAGAACCTTCAAGAAAATGAAATCATAAGCAAGCACCGAAATGATATTCACTAACCATCATCTATGAGCACCGAAAACCAAACTAAATTAAACTGGAAAAAACAATTGAATGACTTGCAATGGGGCTTTTTTTTTTTTTTTGAGAAGAAACATTTACATTAAATGAAGAAAAGATACAACAATAAAAGGGTGACTAGGAGACCCCCAAGCTAAAAAAGAAAATGATGTGCAATGGCACTTAACATAAAGAAGACTGTAGTGACCCATAAAAAGGAGAAGAATAAGACCTTAATGGATTTCCACCCAGGATCATGGTTTAGTCTGAGATGAATGTAGTACTGCAGAGCAGTTGATAAAACATCCATGAACTGTGTTCCGGGAGTAATAACATTAGAGTCACAAACTTGTGAGTCCTGCTTTGGAGGCAGCTTTCTACCCTCTCTCTCAAACTCCTGTCGCAGCTTCTCCTCTTCTGCAGCCTTCACAAGGAAAACATGATAGTTAGAAAGACAGCACAAGTACATGAAAACAAGTAAGAGGAAGAGACACAAATATACCAACCGCTTCAGCAGCATCTTTGGCTGCTCTAAAACGCCTAGAACGCTGCTGATTCATTTTAGCCCTTGGAGCAACACCATCTGCAGTCATTTTGAGTAATCAATTAGCACATGATATACTATAAATAATTTGCGGAAGTTGTATGAAATACATCTTTAAACTTACCAATAGCCATATATAATAGCTTTCGGGGCCGCACCATCACAAAAAGTCTGTCAATGTAATCAAACATGCACTGGAACACCTCATCAAAAGTTGTTGGAGAAGGCTGGAAAAGAGACAAGGAATCAGCTGGAGATATCTTCCCAATATTAGCAATACATATAACAAAAATTAATACTTCAAGGGACAGATTTTACAGTACAATGTACTGTAAACGGACATTACAAGGAACATCTTTTAATTTCATCTCCTTTGAGTAGCAAGAAAGATATTGTACAACCAGAAGGGGATTTTGTTATGCAAGCCACTGAATGGCAAACAAAGTGATAAAAGTGTTCCTGAAATTCCAGTAAGATTCCATTGCTAGTCACAAACATAAAATAAGGTTCTTCTCTTCTGGTAGCCAGAAGCTGTAAATATAGCTGGTTTCTCTGCTATCATCTAAATAGAAGCCTATGGGTGAATGTGAAAAGTCGAACTATAAAGAGGACATTGAAGAGAATGCCCACATTCATGCCATGATAGGACCTAAAGAAGGACATCTCACTTTGAAAGGTAATATAATACCCTTGATCTCTGACGCTTCTAGCTAAGTTTGCTTGAAATAGAAAATATGGAGAAAAGAAAAAATAATAAATAAATAAATAATGTTTTATGGTTTTTTTTTTTTTGAGAATAAACAATAAATAAATAAATTAATAATGTTAGTCTGTATTAAAACTGAAACAGGATTTTATTGTGTGCGTGCGCGTTCATGCATGCTCGTGTGTACATATATAAAAGATGCCAACAAGACCAGACATACTTTGAGTCTCAAATAGAGATTCTTCTGTTGAAGGTAATGTTTGAGAAGACAGAATTCAACAAATACGATAAATCCCTAAATATCATCTTCCTTTGGATGACACATCTAAACTACTTCTTTAGTCTGTAGTCTCCATGCAATGAAGAATTTACTCTATGAACTAGGACGAACAAGTGGTCACAGGTTCAAGTCTTGGAAACAACCTCTAGTGACGTAAGGTAAGGTTGCGTACTAAAAGTGGTCCGACCCTTCCCAGGACCCTGCATAGGTAAGAGCTTCTTGCATTGGGCCGCCCTTTTTTTTAACTAGAGGGGACACACATAATATAATTTGAGCCATAAGTGCTTACAAGTACAGAGGAGGGTTTTAAAGTAATATGACGACTTGGAGAGATGAATTAGAGATCATATAAGATTAATAACAGGCAAGGGGAACTCCAAATCCCATAATTGCACCAATTAAACAAGCACAAACTAGTTTATGATCAAGAAATTTAGAGGTGGAATCACTTTTGGACTAATGAGCCATTGAATACCTAGTCACTAATTCAAAAACCACTCTGAACTGTAACTACCGCTAGACTATCGACTACCTAATTAATGTTCCTTTTGGTACAGATTTGCAAAAGCACTTTTTAAAATAGTGTTTCTTGATAAAGCACTTTTTGATTAATAAAAAAAAAAACTGGTCTCAAACCAGCTTTTTTCCAAAACGCGGAGAAGATTGTTTTTCTATTCGCAATTTGGCCAAAAGCAGATACTACCAAACGCCTACAAAACTTTTTTTGGGTCCAAAAACACTTTGAAAGCGCTCCCCCAAACAGGGCCTGTACCCAATTTAACTTAGCTATGCCGCCCATAAAAGTGCCAACTATCAAAACTGGCTCAAATTCATCTCCAAACCAAACATGTCAAATCCCTATGTTATTCTTTTCTAAATACAATAATTCAACCTATTCAAAGAAAATAAAGCATTAATTCAAAAGAAAAAAAAAAAAAAAGGAATTTTGAGCAGGCATTATAATTCCAGACAAATATATATATATATATATATATATATATATATATATATAAGTGGGGGAAAAAGGGTAGAAGCGTACGCGGTCTTCAGGATGAAAACAAGGGTGAATAATGCCGTTCATGTCGAGATAGAGATTGTCGAATTCCAAGTTATTAGGGTTTGGTTTACTTGTATCGACTGGAATCTTAATGCCTTCGATCTCCACTGGTTCTTCCTCGATCACGTCTACCACCACCATCGGATACTTCTCCGCTAACCATCTGTAGAACGCTGGAACTCCCATCTCTGCTAATCTCGATCTCGCTCAGCTTCGCAGGGAAGAAGAAGAAGAAGAAGGAAGAAGAAGATGACGACGATGATGATGAGGAAGAGGAGATATTGATCTCTCTCTCAGAGAACGGAATATGCGACGCACAAAGTCGCTCTCGTTAGTCGAAACCGGAAGGAACGTACTATGGCGCGCGCCGCGAACCCTTATGCTCGATGCACAAGGATTTTGAGATTTTTTTTAACCGTGTTTCCACTTTTGTACATTAAGAAGGGAAATTTTTTTGTCGAGCGGGCGAATCCAAAACCAATTTGATTAACCGACGTTGGGTCAGCTTGGCCTGGTATTAGAAGTTCTAGGTTAGATTCTATGGTTGGGATAAAATTCAGGCGACGTAGTTTGTACGTAATATAGAAAATATCTATACACGGTTATAATGTAATATATTATTTAAATTGATAATTAAAAGATAATGTAATCTAAATAAAAACACTCTTGGTATATATTTGTTTGTGTGTGTTGATAAACATAGTATACGTTATTAGTGAGACTTGGTTAGCCGGAGAGGACATACTTTGAGAGTGCATGTGTTATAAGATTTGGATGTGACTATTTATCATAAAAGTATTACTTAATTAATATATTTTTTAAATATATTTTATTTATAATATCTTCAAGAGTGATTGGATTACTTCGAATCACAAGTTAATACATGATTTAAGCTAATCTAATAATTTTTAAAGATAATATTAATTTAACATAAAAATTTATGGTGACATGGAGTGGTGTGCCATCTATTCATTTTCACAACTCTTGCTATCTTGTGTTAGTATTATATGTATATATATATATATATATATCTCATTGTACAAATAATGGTATTTAATAACTTTTAAAAAAGAAAAGGACAGTATTTAATCATAATCCTTTAAAATTTATAATTCATACACGCTAATAAGACGTACAATGTGAGAATTTAGGGTAAGATTGCTTATATTGCATTTGAAGTTTTATGAAATGGTTGAACAATTATAGTGCTTTGACAAGTTTCGATTATAAGACCTTTATTTCTCAACTGCTTGTACCAAATTAGATTAGATAATGTTAAGGTATTTATTACATGTGAATTTGTATACTTAAATGACATTGTTGCTAGAACATATGTCAATAATTCCCTACTTTGTAAAATATAAAGTGTGTGGCCACTTTTCAGCTTTTTCTTCTAACTTCTGGACGAGTCTTTCTATCTTTGAACTCTGATTTTATGGTACAATTCTTTTAAAAGAAAACTAACTCAACTAATTTTTTTTTAAACTGACGTCAATCAACTTTCTCGCCAAGTCGGCATTCTTGAAAAAAAATATCTTTACTATATAAAAAAAATGAGAAAATTATGTGAGTATAATATGATGAAAATCAAATTGAAAGTTTAATAGCATATTTCCATTTAAGTATACAAATTCACATGTAATAAATACCTTGACATTATTTAATCTAATTTGGTACAAGCAGTTGAGAAATAACTTGTACCGGAATTAATTTTATCCGAAATACAGAGAGAAGACTAAAAAATATCTAAAACTAAATTAATTTAATAAAAAATATTAAGCTTTTTGACCGAGTTTGAACTAAAATACTTTTTAATAGCACACATCGAGTGCCTTTTTGCATGCCTCGCGGGGGTCTGCGCAGGTTCTGCGAAAACAGAACACGCACTATGCTTCTGTTGTGTGGCGCGTCTCTAATTTTCTTTCTTTATATATATATATATATATTTTATTTAAAAAAAAAAGAAAATGACGGAACCGTCCTTTCTTTCGACTTCTGTAGGCTTTTTTATTTTTTTAATCTTTTATAATCAAAAATCAAAAAACGAATGAAATTTAAGGTTTAGGTTTTAGTTTAAATTTTATTTTATTTTATAAAATTAAAAAATTAATATTAAACTATTTAGTCATTTTAGTTTAAAAAAGATTTCTTTAATAAATTAAAAACAAATTTTTAATAAAAAATTTAGTTTTTTATATGTCATGCGAGAGTTATGTATACTTATCATTATTATTTTTGTACATAGTTGAATTTATGAGAAATGTGTCACACTACTATCATGTGACGGAATGTGTTTTTTGTAAAAATAAGTGGTCTACAAAGTCGAGATACGCGCTACATAATCTCTTATTTTTTTATATTTATTATTTAAAAAAAAAAAATTGGTGCTCATTACTCTGTAGCACGATTGCTTAGTTACACATTTTTTTTAATAAAATTAATTCTTAATAAAAACAAAAACTATGTTTTAAACATTTTTTTTTTGCAACATTAATTTTTGAATAAACTTAGTTTTATTATAATAAAATTAAGCTTTATAAAAATAAAATTGTTTTACTAAAAAAAACAACAATCCAATTGAAATCTTTTAAGATAAAAAAAATCTAATGAAGTAAATGATTTGGATTATCAATAAATTTATCAAAAATTATTATCCGATAATTAATCACAATTAACTAAAAAAATCACATAGGCATAATACAACTAAAAAAAACTAAAATAAAAGTTATTGTGATGTTGAAAATAAATATTATTATTATTATTTCATCACATTATCAAAAATAATAAATAAAAATCTAAAATATAACATTAAAGGTGTTATTGTTTTACCCATTTTGAAAAAGAACCTTGGGCAGCTGCACATATTTTCAAGTGATATTCATGTGTCAAAAATGACCGAGAAAAATAAAAAAAAATAAAAAATAAAATAATAGAAATTAATATATGATAAATACAAAACATTATATAACTTAATCTAAATGAGATACATGTTGAGAGGTCAAATTAACTATTAAATGATTGACTCGGTGGTACTTATTGCTATTGTTGTATTTGACATAAACTTTGACTATAAGATATTGATGTATTATAAAAGCTAAAATATTTGAACCACACACCTACAAAAAAGAAAAAAATAACATATATATATATAAAATGATGAAACTTCATTCTTTTTTTTATATAAAAGATTAAAAAGATAAAAAGAGTGCGCCCTATTGACCATCATTTGTTTATTTTTTTAGAAAATAATAAAATAAAATAAAATAAGAGATTGCGTGGCGCGTGTCTCGTCTTTGCAGACTCTATTATTTTTACAAAAACACACTCCGACGCGTTTCTCATTTTTTCATAGTCGCAAGAGTCCTCAAAAACGGTCATTAAAGAAATTTAATTATGTACAATAATGATAATAATCAGTTTACATACTTCCCGTAACATATAAAAACTAATTTTTTTTATTAAACGTTTGTTTTTAATTTATTAAAGAAATATTTTTGAAATAAAATAACTAAATAGTTAAATATTAATTTTTTAATTTTATAAAATAAAAATAAATTTAAACGGAACTTCATTCGTTTTTATTTTTATTTTTTTTATAAAAGATTAAAAAAAATAAAAAAGCGAAAATCGTTCTTCCTTCCGTTATTTTCTTCTTTATAAAAAAAAACGTAAAAAAGTAAAATAAAATTAGAGACGCGCTGCGCGGCAGCGTGTTCCCATTTTCCTGACTCCGCCGGAGTCCACAAAAACGCGCTCGCACACACCTCGTAATTTTATAAAGTTAGTGCCAAGCTTTTGTTCTGTTTGGTCGACAGAGGGCAGTGGCAGGCTCCATGCGGATGCGAACTACCCTTGCAAGAAAACGATAACTTTCAAACTGGAATTAAGAGCGCTTTAATGGCGCCATTTAATCCTCCGGACTCAAAAACGTGTGGACACCTTTTCAGTAGCCACCATAACCATCTCTTTTTCATTCTTCTCCTCTCAAATCTCCTCCAACTTTCACGCAAAACTACACAACTCCTCCCAATATTCCGTCAATCTCTCACAAAAAAGAAGAAAAGAAAAACAAAGCTCTGAAAACATGGCTCTAAGCATCAAACCGCACTTCCAAATCTCCCAAACAATCTCAATTACAAGAACCCAAACCACCAGAATTCACAACAAACCCATCTACCACTTCAACCGGCCTTTAACCAGATTCGTGTCTCGTCGTTCGATGAATAATATCAAGGGTGGCGGTGGTTCTCCGGCGATCAAGAGCTCTCTGATCGACCCGGACGGAGGAGCTCTGGTGGATCTCGTGGTGCCGGAAAGCGAGCGGAGTTCGAAGAGATCGGAGGCGGAGTTGATGCCGAAGGTGAAGCTTAGTCAGATTGATATTGAGTGGGTTCATGTGGTTAGTGAAGGGTGGGCGAATCCGTTGAGAGGGTTTATGAGGGAAGACGAGTACTTGCAGAGCTTGCATTTTAATTTTCTTAGGTTGAAGGATGGGAGTATAGTGAATATGTCGCTTCTGATTGTTTTGGCCATCAATGATAAGGATAAAGAGGCAATTGGGTCGGCTCCGGATGTTGGGTTGATTGGGCCTAATGGAGATTTGGTAGCTATTCTTCGAAGGTTAGTTTTGTATTATGTTACGTAGAATTTGTGTTCATCCAATGCTAGAAAGGCCTAATTTTCAATCAACTTGAGGTTGGTGCGATGGCTATGAAGCTAGCTGCCTTTGGTAGTGAGAGTTTTTGAGTTTGAATGCCACCCCAAGTGGGTCGCTCCTTATAGAGTTTATTGTGTATAAAGATAGGCACCTCAAAGGACTAGTTGGGTTCTCTAAGAGGCACAAAGACCCTTCATAATCAACTCAATTGAATTAAGCCTTGTTCCAACTACATGGGGCTAGCTACATGAATCTGCTTCCTCCATTCCGTTGAATAAAGGGCGAAGTAGACTCTTAAATTTTCAAAACACACAGAGATGGGTGCAAGACGCCACTTAAGGGAGACGTCCTAGCCCTTTGAGTAGTCTAATTTAGTAGATTCATGCCATAGTTGATCTGATAAAGAGTTTTTATGATGGTTGTCAGCTGCCTAAAACTACCCTCCTCTCTTTTGTCTGGGCTTGGGACTGGTTGTCTTTACATAGGTGAACTTTGTAGAAACCCTTAATTAATAATAGAGCAATGCTAGAGGGATTGAAAACCCAACACCATTTGCTACAAATCAATGCCACATCAACTTTATAACTTAAATTCATCCAAATAACACAATTTTCAATAAAGAAAAATCTGATGTGGAGACTACCCACATCAGATTTGTAGCAATTGGTGTAGGGTTTTCAATCCCTTCAGCACTTTCCTTAATAATAATAAAAAAGCCTAATTTTCATATGGGTACTCCCAAGTATCAATCTGGTTTGTTTTCATCAATTGAGAATGGTTTGTTTTGGGATATTGGAAAATCAATTGGATATATTATTAGTATTACTACATTTTGGTGAACATGTTGCGATTGCTATTAACAAGAGTTGGTTGATATAATTTTTGTTCTTTGTCATCTCCTTCAACGACTTCACGTTAGTTTCTATTGCATTAACTAAGGAAGTCTCTTTGTTTTCCTAATGTAGCGTCGAGATATATAAGCATAACAAAGAAGAAAGAATTGCAAGGACATGGGGAACAACAGCTCCAGGGTTGCCTTATGTTGAGGAGGTAATTGCTCCAGCAGGAAATTGGCTCATTGGTGGGGATCTGGAAGTGTTAGAACCTATCAAATATAATGACGGTCTTGATCACTACAGGCTCTCACCCCGAGAATTGCGGAGGGAATTTGACAGGCGCCAGGCAGATGCAGTGTTTGCTTTTCAGCTAAGGAATCCTGTGCATAATGGACATGCTTTGTTAATGAATGACACAAGAAGACGGCTTTTAGAAATGGGCTACAAGAACCCTATCTTGTTACTTCATCCTTTGGGAGGTTTTGTGAAGGCTGATGATGTGCCATTGGATGTTCGTATGGAACAACATAGCAAGGTTCTTTGCCATTACTTTTGTCCACTTTAGTTTTGTAAGCATTCTTTTGCAATTATTGTTTCATCTGTTTATTTATTTATTGAATTCTTTTTAGGTATTAGAAGATGGTGTTCTTGATCCCGAGACAACTATTGTGGCCATATTTCCATCACCTATGCACTATGCTGGCCCAACTGAAGTACAGTGGCATGCCAAGGCACGGATAAATGCAGGAGCTAATTTCTATATTGTTGGTCGTGACCCTGCTGGGATGGGTCATCCCACAGAAAAGAGGGATTTATACAATCCTGACCATGGAAAAAAGGTTTTAAGCATGGCCCCGGGTCTGGAGAAGCTAAATATTTTGCCATTCAAGGTAACTTTATCATCATCCAGCTCCAAACTATGTAGTTATGGTGCTCTGTTATCATTTTTATCATTGCTATTTTCATTATTATTACTACTACTACTACTACTACTAGTTCTACTGGTGCTGTAATTTGATCTCCTTGATCATCGGAGATGTAGTTAAATGCTCCAGGACTATCTACAATCTTGGAAGTTAAGAAAAAGGCTTATACAAGTGCTGACGGTCAAATTTAATCAGTTGTTGGAAGTGTCTGATGATGGGAATGCCTTTTTTTGAGCTTCACCCATTTGATAAAGCATTTCATTTGCATATATGTGATAAAGGAGATGGTCTTCACATATTCTGATCTGTTCCCTGGCAATGCTAATACAACTGATTTGCCTTAACATATAAAGAATTTAGTATTTAGTCAGTAATACTTGCATCGCTCATTGTATAAGCTTTTGCAATTTCTATAGAACTTTCACATGATTTTTACTCGACGATAAAGTTATAAATATTCTTTCTCATTGAAAAGTGGAAAAATTTGAACAGGAAAAAAGTTAAACCCAAGTTCCGTGATACTTAGTAAGTACTAAATAAAAGTGTGCTTTATAGAATGTTATCCTCTGTAAGGTTAGGACCACATTAGTTAAGGAAGTTGTGCCAACAGAAACATGTATTAATGAGTCAATGACATTCTGATGATCTTAAAATGGTCTACACTCTTGCGAGATTCTTTACATAAAACTTAATCTGATGGCTTGCATCTCCAATGTTTGATGAGGAGGGGCATCCTGCTTAAGGGATTATATACTCACTAAACAACATTTATGCTGGTTGTAAAATTAGAAAAATGCACTGAAAGGTGCTGGTAATGTCCAGTGATTGATATGGCCCTTCTGAAGACTTAATAGCTCACAAGTCATATCAAACATCTTGAGCTTCCATCGCCTTTTCCCACGCTGTGCTGTTTTTTTTTTTCCCTCTTATTATTTTGGTCGATCAAGATCACTGTCTGGTGATATTTTATAAACAATCCTTTTAACCATCTGAACTGTTGTTTCTCATAGGTGGCAGCATATGACACTTTGGAAAAGAAGATGGCCTTTTTTGATCCTTCACGTGCTAAAGATTTTCTCTTCATCTCTGGTACCAAGGTAGGAACACTATTCTGTAGGTTTCTCTACTCTTTTTTTATTTGTTTTACTGCTTAAGTACAGTAGTAATTAGTAATAGTGTATATGTATATTAAGGAAAATGATTTTCAAATAACATTTAGTTTAGAAAAAAAATTCATTAGTTTAGTGGTTCAGTCATATAATGGAAGTGAATTTTTGGTGGGAAGAGAAACATGAAGCACATGCTGCAATCCCTGTCCTACCATTATAGTGCTGCACCATTCAGGAGCTCTGGTCTCCATTGAAAATTTGTAATGTATATAACTCACTTCAACGAGAAGAGAGGTCTACTTATGGACATGGGCATGCTGATTCTTTCTTTGTGGCGAAATAACGCATTGGTTTTCTTTTTTCCTTTTCGTTTTGGAAAAATGATTAGATTTGGCCTTCACAAATTTAGCTCCCTTACCTTAGTAGCATTCTTTTGGAGAGTGAGAAGAAGGGAGTAAAGAACTTTGAGGGTGGTTCACGTTGAATGAGCTCAAATTCTCATCCGAATATCTATTTTTACAGGTTTTCTTGCTCTTCACTAGGAAAATCTGTTGGACATTCTTATCAAAATTAAAAAGATCTGTTGAGCATTTGACAAGTTTTTTATGTTGATGGAAAGCTTTTGTGGTAGTTATGTGTTCATTATGGTATTATATGTTGATTAATTTTTGATAACAGATGCGGACATATGCAAGAAATGGTGAGAATCCTCCTGATGGTTTTATGTGCCCTGGAGGGTGGAAGGTCCTGGTCAAGTATTATGAGAGTTTGCAAGCTGAAGAGGCTGGTCAGCAGCCGGCTATTTTGTCTGCCCAAGTTTAACTTTTTAAGGATAGGGATACCAGACGTGAACTAAGCCTGAGTCTAAATCACCACTCTGAGAAGACGTTCCAATTTGCCATAAGATTTGAGATGATATTCATTACTATGATGTTTTTCTTTCCTGATTTTTGATGACTGGGTTCTGAAGGTCTGATGTCTAACATTATATACATTGTTCTATATGATTTGTTTGTTGAGGGCAAGAGAATCAATAAACACGGACATCACTGACATTATATTGTGTTGACAAAAGAATGCTGATAAAAAAGGTGGACCTTCTCCATCTTTCTGGACCTTTGTTATGCATTGAATACCTCTTTCAATTCCTAATAAAGCATTTTCATTGGGACGATTCTGCGGTAGAGGTTGTTCTTGATTGACAAGTCGAAAGAGATCAACAAAATGAAGGAGATTTTGCTCACTGACTAGAAATCTTGCAAATTCAAACTATGACGTGATGCCAACCTTCATCTGATGATTGCATTAATCAGAGGCTACCGCATTTTTTTTTGTCTTTTCTTACTTATTTTTTTCAGTTAAATCTTTTGGGCTAACTTTATATTTGAGGCTATTGCACTGATGATTTGGTAATAAATGTTTTCAAAGATGTTATGAACTGAAGATCCCAAACACCCTTAATTTGGATATCGCGTCCCAGGTGCTTCTTTCATCGTACCCTTTTTCTATTTACTTCATGCATTCTTGAAATATTGTACTTTCAATATCCTTACACTTAACTAATAGAAGTTTATCCGTAAGCTGAAAATTGTAGCTATGGTACTTCTTCTTCTTCTTCTTCATTTTTAAGGTCAAAATGCTTCTTCTATGCTCAAGGAGAGACTGCTGGGCTATCTATTTAATGAAAATTATGTAAGGTTCGACCTGACTAGGTTCACTTCGAAAATGACAACAGATAGGTTTATCTTAGAAGCATCGTGAATGATGTTACCCACCACATTAGTTTCTTTGTTTTTATTCTTCTTTGGCAACTTATAGTCAGTAGCTTTGTAACCCATTTTTCCACAATTGAAACATTTTTCTTGAAATTTTAGTTTCTTGGAAATACCTCCTTTAGGTCTTAGTTTGGACCCTTGGCCAGACTTTTTCTTCTTGGCTTTGAAACTCTTAGTATGTTCCACAACATTTGCCTTGGCCACAACAGTAACCCCTTTTTTCTCAGATCTTCTATTGTCTTCTTCAATACGAAGTCTAACAATCAGATCTTCAATGCTCGTCTCCTTTCGCTTATGCTAAAGGTAGTTTTTGAAATCTTTCCCTACAGGTGGTAGCTTCTCAATAATAGCAACTTCAAATACTTGGACAATGGAATGTTTGATTAACGAATGACAATGATGGTATTTTGGATTATGGTATACATGGATGGAATGATTATATATATATATAGATGATTTGATTTGTGGTATATCAGGTTTTGTAAAATGTCCATTTTATGGGGAAATGCTGTCAAAATTTCTGAAAATTTTGGGAATGATTATGAGACTATGTGAAGACTGACAGTATACTATCTACTATATACGAGTATGTACAGTGTATAGTATACTGTGTCAGTCATGACGTCAGGCTATGTCGGGGGCGTCGTGACAGAATAACTTCAAATGTTACGAATTAAATTGAATTTAAAACATATAACGATTTTTCTAATTTAATTCGAATTTAAAACTCCATTAAATTTAAAATGTTACAAATCTAATTTTCATTTAATAAATTTTTCAACAATTTCCCACATGAATAAAAATTGACTCTAACAACAAACACTAGACTTGGTGATAGAATTTCATGGTCGAAACTTGCATGGGATAGTTAGGTGTTACCCTTTGAACCTTCCCTTGTGAAAGTATGTTCACTTTACTAGCTAATCAGTAAACGCTATGCCATTTAACTATTCTGCCATTTGTGTAAACGATGACGTACTCCACACAAGAATCGTTTCAATCTCAACTCAGCTTTCATAGCTATGTTCATTTTGGCCATGAACATCTCCCTGGTTCTGCAAGAGTTTTTAAGGAATCAAGCTTGTAGAATTCCTCTTTGAAGCGACCCCACTTCTCTCTCACATAAGTGATTTCTTAATGAAGAGTAACCCGCATTACTCCGCTCGGTTTTCCGACGCCTAAGAATCATTAAAGGCTTATCTTATCCTTTTCCTTACGGTTATCATTGTTTTCATCATAGGAATGAAAAAGGGTAATCCCCACAGTGATCCAATACAGTATTTACAATTAGGTTGTCCCTTTAAAACTAGATCTTGAGATCTCCAGTCAACTAGGTTGGGTTTCTATTGTATCGACTTATTCTATCATGGGCTTTAGTCCTATTCCCCTCGATGATTTCCCAATTAACTATTTGTTTAACCCTTTGGTTAGTGGATTCACAATGTTATTTTTTGACCTCACATAGTCAATAGAGATAACTCCAGTTGCGAGTAGTTGTCTAATGATATTATGTCTTCGACAAATATGTCTTGATTTACTATTATACATGTTGTTCTGTGCCCTGCCAATAACATATTTACTATCACAATGTATGCATATTGCCGGTACAGGCTTTGGCCACCTTGGAATATCCTCTAAGATATGGCGTAGCCATTCTGCTTCTTCCCCACATTTATCTAATGCAATGAATTAAGATTCCATTGTGGATCTAACAATAATTGCTTGTTTTGAGAATTTCTATGATACAGCTGCACCTCATCGAGTGAAGACATATCCACTAGTAGACCTTGAGTCTTTTATATTATATATCCAGTTTACATCGCTATATCCTTCAAGGACAGCAGAATATCTCGTATAGTGTAGTCCATAGTTACGAGTAAATCTTAAGTACCTCAACACTTTAACAATTGCTTGCCAATGGTTAGCTTCAGGATTACTCGTATATCTACTTAGCTTGCTCATTGCATAAGCTATGTCAGGTCTTGTACAACTCATTAAGTACATTAGACTACCTATCACCCTTAAGTACTTTACTTGAGAGGCACTCTCACCTTTATTCTTAGAAAAAATGCATACTTGTAGAGTGTTTTAGCCACACCATAGTCATCTTGGCTAAATTTTCTAAGAATATTATCAACATAATGTGTCTGGCTTAAAATAAGTTTATTTGATGTTCTTGAGATTTTTATTCCCAAAATAACATCGGTTAGACCCATATCTTTCATGTCAAATCTTGAATTCAACACGTTCTTGGTAGATTTGATCAGCTTATCATCACTTCCAATAATGAGCATCTCATCCATATAAAGACACAAAATGACATATCCATTGTCAGTGTCTTTGACATATACACATTTGTCACATTCATTAATTTTAAATCCGTTAGCCATCATTGTACTATCGAATTTTTTATACCATTGTTTTGGTGCTTGTTTTAAGCCATATAAAGACTTTACCAATTTACAAACTTTATTTTCCTGTCCTGGTGAGAAAAAACCCTTAGGTTGATTCATGTAGATTTCTTCTTCTAAATCTCCATTTAGAAATGTTGTTTTCACATTTATTTGATGTACTTCAAGATTGCGTAAGACTCTAATTGTAAGTACCATCCTAATGAAATTTATTAGAGAATTAGTATCAAAATATTCTAGACCTTCTTGTTGTACAAGTCTTGCCTTATATTTATCAATAGATCCATATGCTTTCATTTTCTTCTTGAAAATTCATTTGGAACCTAGGATTTTACATTGAGGAGTAAGATCCACCAATTTTCAGATATGATTTTGCATGATAAAATCAATTTTGCTTTTAATGACCTCTTTTCACCAAGGTCATTGGGAAAAGCTTATAGCCTCGCGTGGCCCGTGTCTCACAAACATAACATGGGACTAAGCCCATAAACACCGCACGAGACTGTTGGGCTATCTGCCTAGCCGTTGAAATATTTGCTCATGAATTCATGACTAGCACAAAAAACCAGCGTCTGTATTTTACAGCTGCACAAGCAACTCGCGATTGATCCAACGGCAAGGAGTCCTAATCCGCACGAGCGACCAAATACGTTCTTACGCACTAACGCGCGCTCGCGTTAAATCCATCTTCTCTTCAAAAAACCAAAAACACTTTCCTCCGTTCTCTCCTCTCCCTGTATCAAAGATGGCAAGGAAACCAGTAGCAGAAGAAGAAGAAGAAGAAGAAGAAGAACGAGAAGAGCACGAAGAAGAAGAACAACAACAAGGAGAAGAAGAAAAAGCCCTAAAACTGAAATCTCTAGCAGAGGAGAAATACAAGCAATCGAAGCTGAAATCCGCGCTAAAATACGCTAAGCGAGCACAGCGCCTATGTCCCGAACTCGACGGCATCTCCGAAATGGTCACCACCTTCAAAATTCTCCACGTGTACTCCAAATCTTCGTCGTCCGGTGGCCCGCCGGACTGGTACGAGATCCTCCAGGTAGAGCCCTTCTCTCACATTAACTCCATCAAGAAACAGTACAGAAACCTAGCCCTAGTTTTGCATCCCGACAAGAACTCTTGCATCGCTTCCGAAGAAGCCTTCAAACATGTCGCCGAAGCGTTTCGTGTTCTCTCCGATAAGATTCGGAGAAAAGAATACGACATTAGGCTCCGAATCGCGTTACAGTCGCAGGCCACTACGTCGATGGAGGCCGTTGAGGCGTTCTGGACGGCGTGCTCGACGTGTCGGTTGTTTCACAAGTTCGAGAGGCGATATCTAGGGCATATTCTTGTGTGTCCTAGTTGTAATAAGAGTTTCGTGGCCGTGGAAGTAACAGTTGATGATGAATTGAGCGAGGGAGGTAGGGTTAGAACTAAAGGTAAGACTGGAGCTAGGGCTTTTTTGGAGAAGGTTGAGAAGAAAGATTCTGTCGAAAGGCCGAAAAGAATTGTAACTTTGAAGCGGAGAAGCGACTTTAGTTATTCTCTTGAGGGATCAAGATCGAAGATTAGGTCGCATTCTAAAAAGGTGAAAATTAGATCGGAAATGACATTGGCGGAAATGCAAATGGAAGCAAAGCGAATACTCCTTCAGGAAAAGATGAAGCTAAAGGAGAAGGCAGAAAAAGCGGCAAAGGTGAAGAGGAAGGATATGGAAGAGAAGCTGAAGGGGAAGGAGAAGGGGAGGGAGGTGGAGAAGAGGGAAAAAGGGAGTGGGGTAAAACCAAATAGGCAGAAGGGGGATAAAGAGGAAGGGGCAATGTTGATTCCCAATCGTAGCGATATGGAAGTAATGATGGTGGAGGATTCAGATTTCTATGATTTCGATAAAGATAGGACAGAGCGCAGTTTTAAGAAAGGTCAGGTGTGGGCTATTTATGATGACGATGATGGCATGCCACGACATTATGGCTTGATCGATGAAGTTGTCTCTTCGAATCCTTTTGAGGTGAGAATGAATTGGCTAGACATGCAGAACAGTGGAGTTGACACATTACTCTGTTCGGAGAAATCAAGGTTCCATATCTCATGTGGCCGATTTAAGGTTTCTAGGGAGATTTCTATTGATTCCGTGAATGTATTCTCTCATCTCGTGGAGTGCGAAAGAATGGCTAAAGAGATTTATTGGATATTCCCAAAAAAAGGTTCAATTTGGGCGCTATATAATGAAAAGGGTCTGATTCAAGATGAGGGGAACTGCCTCTCTAATGATGAGCGGTGCTATGACATAATTATATGTCTCACAAGTTACAGTGAGATGCATGGATTGAGCGTGGCATATCTTGAGAAAGTTCAAGGGTTCAAGACAGTGTTTAGAAGACGTGAGATTGGATGTCATGCTATTAGATGGATTGAAAAGGATGATTTTTGCTTGTTCTCACATCAGATTCCTTCCAAGAAGCTCTCAGGCACTGAAGCCTCAGAACTACCAAAAGACTGTTGGGAGCTTGATCCTGCATCACTTCCTCCATACTTATTGAACATTGGTTGCGGTGGATAGCTTGGTAGAGACACCCTGATTTGTTATGGAAGTCATTTGCTTCCTTGGATTCTTGGCTTTAAGTTTAACTTAAGATGACTATGGAATGCAAATAATCATCCTTTCTGAAGTAGGTAATCATTGTATTATGTAACTTATTTTCTTCTTATAATTTAAAGAGTATTGACATGTCTTTCTTAATTGTTCTGTCCTTAATGATATTTTTCTTAATGTGTCTGAATATGCAAAGTGTATATTTTGGAACCATTTGTGAGGCCTTATTACTGTATGTGAGTACAAAAGTCAGCATGTTTACAACGTTTCATGGCAGAGTAACATCTGCATGCAGTCAGAATCCACCCAGCAGATCAAAGTTTAGTAGACTGATTATTTATATTGCTCATCCACTGCGCAAGTGGCTGAAAATATTGTACAAAGGGAGAGTATGAAACACATGGATATGGTTAATTGGTTAGATTGCTGTCTTAGTTGCCATGTGTAGGAAAACTCTGTTTGTGAAATTACTCAAGTGAGTAGTTCACTTTGGGAATTGGGGGAATGTATTAAGACTTATCCTTCTTCTAGGCTTGCAAAGTGTCACTTTAGTTTGTACAGCCGCTACAAATTCTTAAAAAAGTCTCTAATGGTCAAGTTCCCTGATTATTACTGTCCAAATTCAGCTTGTAAATTATACTATTACTGCAATGATATTTATTCATCAGCATGGTTAAATCTTCCACCTCATTGTGCTTCAGTATAGAAGTTTGTTTCATTGTCAACCTTATATCCCTTTTGAAGCCTTTGGGGATAGTACATGTGGATCACAACTTCACAACTGTCAGTGATATTGCAAGTTTGTAGATACTGTGCCTTGTACTGTATAAAACATATTGCTACAACTTTTGGTAGGGCATATGCAATTGAAGCAGATCTTAGAAGTGTTCATCTATAATATAATCTATGTATATTCTGATGTTTGTCATGAATTATAAGCTGCTTATGTTATTATAGGGTCTTTATCCAATATTAGACGTGCAAATGTAGGTATTAGAGTATTTATAGTCCTAATTTTTGACCTAAATTTAAAATTTATTTTTTTAACAGAATATCTATTTGACTGCAACAGATTAACTTACCCTTACCGAAGACTACGTCATACTATTCTAATAATATAATAAATTGTGCTGTAATTATGTTATCTGGAATGTTGAAGGCTTTTCTAAGGTGCATTACTACTGGATTCATGAACTTGAAATTTCATCAAATAAACCAACTACTCCCTGTACATGTACATGTAATTGTCAAAGCAAGAAAGTTTTCTTCCATGTACATGTAAGTTGTGATGGAATAATGAGAATCAAATGATCAGGTATGTTTCAAGGAGGACAAACAATAATTTCCAAGAAAGTATGGAATTAGACAGATGTAGAATTTAAAAAATAAGTTAAATCATTAATGATGTAATCCATTGGGAGGGTTGTTTCTTTTACTCGGCCCACTCATTTACAGAACAATGGAGAGAGAAAGGGTTGCGAACAAAATTGTTTAGGTTAGATTTTATGGTTAGCTAACCCTGCCTGAACTCTCAATTGTGATTGAAAGTGAAAACCAGAGCCAAAGGGTGTCTTCATATATTCCATTCATTTTCTATACATTCAAATGAGCAGCAAGACTGTTGAAAGCAGCTTCTTGGTATGGAATCGAGAGACTGCTCATGTTCTGCTGGATCTTTGATTCAGTGACATGGTTGCTTGGGAGATGCAGTTAAACAGATAGTTGTTCTTCAGCTCTGACTGTGATATCATTGCATCCAAACATATTAGGAAGGAATGACTCTGACTCGTGTTCCCTCTTCTCAGCTTCACGACCTATCCAAATGGCAAGTTAGACTGATGAAGGCATCTTCGTTACATGGAATTGTAAGACCACCCATTGGATGATTGAATTCGAACTCTTCCTCTGCTCGACTTAGCAAGTCTTGGAATGAAGGATGGTTCAAGAAAGATATTGGAACCACAAATCGCTTCTTCTGTCTTTCACCAACATAAACAGCAAAGTGACCCTTTGCGACATCTGCCGCAGTTGCTGGAGCTAGAAGAGACCTCCTGAGGATGTGCTTGGCTTGGGAAATCCCTGGCAAACGGATACCCATGGCTTCTATGTAATGCTTTGAAGGGCAGGCAAAACTATGGATGCCTGAAAGGATCTTGTGAATGAAGGAAGCGTTGATTGATAACTGAGAATGTAAGCGAAGGCTTGTTTAAATTGGCATCCTTATTGGTGTTAATATACATAAACAGAGCTCAAAAGGTTTATAAGCATTTTTCATCAGTCCAAATGCAGTGAATGGTGAGGGTCCTTGGCCAAGGGGAACATGGGAGGGACATTACTCGTTAGGGTTCACATGGTTTTGTCTGCCAACTAATTACCAAGACATGTGAAGTGGCTTCACTTGTGATCTCTGAATGACAATCCAAAATACGAGAAAATGATGCTCTCTTGAAACTCCTTGTTCTGTTTCATGCACAACCTGATCAACCTCTTATTAGCTATTTGTTTGGCTCTCATTATTTCTATCCGTATACTGCATAAATTGTTTTGGTTATTGAATTTGTGGTCCATGGTATCTTTTGAAGATTTTTTCTTCAGGTTTCCTTTTGAAGTTGGTTAAATTATCGAGTGGTTGCTGTCAATTATACAACTAGGGCCATGCTGTCCTATCATTTTCAGTTAGATCTCAACACTACAGTAGGGTACAGTGAACTATGCTTCCATTCGATGATGTTGGTATACAGAAAGTACTAGACAAGGAGGATACAGGTAGGGATTTAAGTGTATAAAACAATGAAATTAGTGAATATTTGGATTTTATGTTGTCTATCCTGGGCGCAAGCTAACCTCAAAAGAGCAAATGGAGGCAACAACGTGAATTTAGTGTCTCATCAAGAGGGCATCTCTATGTATGCATGTTCTGCTTGGAAAAGTAGAATGATGATTTAAGTGTGGATCCACATTCAATTCTAATTGTTCAATTTTAGGTAGGCTGCCCTTATAAAGGTGCACTTCACTACTACTATGAGTTGTTGGGCTGAAGAAAGTCAAGAAAATGATTACTGGTATGAAGAGGATGCTACATTTCTCTCTAATGAAGAATGGAGTGCGAACACAACATTGTGTATGGGTTCTCCGTTCTCTGGGAAGTTATGCATGTTGTTGGATTAGGTTTAAACCCAAGGTCCATGTTCTTTCCTCCATGAACTCTTGGTTCATATTAAGTTTCTTCATGCAAATGCAAGTATTACATAGTTTTTATAAGATTATGGAATTTCTTCTAATGCTCTCTCTTTTTTTTTTGTAGCTTTTTTGTCTTGGTATGGCATTCAAACATAAATTTTCTACTGTACGATACTCTTCTCAATTCTCATAACGAAGAAGATCTTGTCTTGCTCATGAACATTAATGTCTTCTTGGAGCCATATTAGTCAGCGTGTCTGTCTTTGGCTTGATTGTCTTTCTGTTTATTGTATTGACATCTTGTTTTTGGTTTTCCATCTTCCAACAAGACGTATCACTCGTTTTCATAGATTTCAAATAAATAGAGCCTGTATAATTTGTTGTTAAAATGCTTGTTTCATTGACATGATAGCATACTGATTTGAACTTTCTTCTATTGATGATACTAATTTAAGGTGCTTGACATTTATTCTTGACAATTAACACACAAATGGTCATGCTTCTTTGTTATTGTGGTGTTGATAGAGTACTCAAGCTGTCTTAATGTTGGGAGTGGTTTATACCTTCATGTACTAATCAATGAAAAATTATGTGATCCTTTTTGGCAGGTTGGTTGTCTTTCTGTACATTATCTTGTGATGCTGCTTATGTTGCTTTCCCTTTTCTAACGGAAGCATCTAAAGTCTTTATTGTATGTGCCTAAGCCACCTTAATCGGTTTTCTTACATTTTATTTGCAATTAGGGCTACTCCTACTATTTCTTAAATATGTTCATTTCTATTCTATGTTTTAATTTTTTATCACATACCCATCTTAAAATTTGCATTTCTGTTACACTTAATTTGTTCACATGTTTTTTTTTTTATTGCCCAGCATTTTGTTCCATATAGTATAATTTGCCCAATAGTGATCTTATAAAGTTTTCCTTTCAACTTCATTGGGTCGCGTCGATCATATAATACTCTAGAGGCGCTCCTCCATTTAAACCCATCTCGCTTTAACTCTATGATTTACATTCTTACCTATTTTACCTTCTTGATGAACAATGAATCTCAAATACCTAAAATGTCCACTCTTTGGTGTGTCTTTGTTTTAAGTCTTCGCTATCTCTTCATTTGTATTTCTACTTCCACTAAAATTTGCGATCAATGTATTCAATTTTAGTCCTACTATTGACATTGGGTTAAACTATAGATATATATAATTAGTAATTACTCATGTCAAACTTAAAATAACATGGATAAAAATAATTAAGAAAGATATAATTATTTGTAATTTGAATGTCGACTTAGGCTTGGATAGAACAGAGTGGAGGAAGCGGGTTTATGTAGCCAATCCCATGTAGTTGGTAAAATGCTTAGTGGAGTTAAGTAAATAGTCATGTCATACTTGTTACTATTGTCAAACTGCCATCCAATATGTCTGCAGCTAACGAATAAATAATTTTCCTCAATTTAATCTATTCTAAATTTGTAGTTTTTGTTAACTGTAGCCTCTTCAATATACAATCACTACCTCATTACAAGAATTTTAAGACTCAACTCACTCAACCAGTTTGCTTTCTTTCAGTTTGTCTTCCAATTCATTGTCCACATTGTAGAATCATAGAATGGCCATACTTCTAGTGCTGTATCAACTAATGACTAGTGGTGCTCACTTGACACAACAGATATCTAGTGTCCACACAAGCTGTTCTCTTGAGTGAAAATTCTTCTTGATATGAACTCCGAAGGTTTGTTCTTCTAAATTATCTTACTTGTGTTGCTATGGAAACAGTATGTAGTCCAGTGAATCTAATCTCTGGTAGACTTTTGTCTCCGTGCCCCTTTGAAGTCCCAACGACCTACCTCAACTTTTTATGTTTTTTCAAGAATGCATCCAGGTTCACACGTCTTTTGTACAGTAGAGATGAAGCTTTACCTTTCCATGTGATGATGTTGGTACAATAAAAATTGGAAACAACGTCAGTATATAGAAAAGTACGAATAAAGCAGGACATTATTGTGACTGCACTAATTATCTTTTTTTTTTTTTGGAATCTGCACCTTTTTTGACATCTGTAGATTTACACTATTTACACACTTTGGAAGAACAATAGTGAATAGATTAAGGGTGTGATGCAGCGGATGGTGCTACATTTTCCTTTTATGCTCACATATCTAACCTTATCAATGATATATCTTTTTCCTATGAAGCAACTGATGGACTAAGAACAAAATCTTGCATACTTATCATCAAATGAATAACATTGCTTCTACATTTCAAAATCATTGTGCATGACATAAGAGACTCGGTGAAATATTGAGTGATTAGGTCTAGGTATCCTACAAGTCACAAACATAAAAAATTTGTACAAATTAATTGGGGTTGGATATTGATACTTAGCCTCCTTGTTTGAGATTCTCGTGGGATGGCTACAGAATCGCAAAAAAGAAAAAAAGAAAGAAAAAGAAGAAGATTCTTGTGGGATGACTACAGAATCGCAGATATATGATGTGTTTGAGCTCAAATCATCTCCCCCTACCTATTGGGTTGGGCACAGAGATTTGAAAGGTCATGCTTCATTGCATTACTGAAGCATCATGGTCTGATGTACAGATTCTACAATGAAAAAGGACACTGAATTACTGGTGAAGTTTGCTTCAGTTGGTGTAAATCAACTCTCATGTGAAATATTTCAACAAAGTTGAAAAGCTTTATGAATTTTGTTATTTTGGGCATCGGTAAGTCGTATTCTAAAATCTGAACAGATTACAAAATGCAGGTTCTTGGTTCTGTTTATTTCAACTGAAACCTCAAAAACAGTTTCAAATGGCAGAACCATCAAATTCTTGCCCTGATCCAGTGTGGCGGTAAATTCAATAGAATCATTAATTGTAGGCGTGTAGCACTAGTAGCTAGTTATTTGCATCATGGTGAGATGATATTTGAATTTACATGGTTTCTCTATCGCTAGCTAGCTCTATGTCTCTCAAAGAGGTGCTCACTGAGGAAATGGTTTGGCAGTTGGCATTATAGAAAATCTGCATGACATTTAGATTTGTATGGCCTGATAAGTGAGGTTTTTGGTCCCCTTTTACTGGTTGTTTTGTGTTTCTGCTTGTATTGCACTATTGCTTTCCCTAAGAGCTGTCAAGCAAAAGATTCAAAAAGACCATTTTAAATATTACTAAGGACCATTTGACATATGATGAAGTAAGCACATTTGAACTTCATCTTGTTCTTTTAAGTTTTAACTAAGACTCTTATTTTTTTATTTTTATTTTTTATAGATGGATGAATGATTGCTAAATCGTGTAATGCTTCTGCTATGGAAATCCTCAGAACTTCTCAATGCAATAATTAGAATAAAAAAATGCAGAATTTCTCAAAAAGGATGGGAAATGTTATATTCCAAGAATTTGCCAAGCTATGGAATTTGGCAATTGTAGAATTTAAATTCTGGATCCATGGATTTTCATTTTTGATGTAGTCTGTAGGGAGAGCTGTCTCTTTTACTCTGCTGACTCATTTACAAAATACATGAGACACAAAGGATTAAGAACAAAATTGTGGAGGTTAGATTTCCTAGTTACCCCTCCTGAACTCTCAATGGTGATTGGAAGTGTGAACAATTATCAAAGGCCGTCTCCATATTTTCCCTATATTTTCTATGCTTTCAATTGAGAAGTTAGACCGTTGAGGGTGGCTCCTCTGCATGGGATTGAAAGACTGCCGATGTTTCGTTTGATGATTGAGCCACTCTTCTTTTTCCTGAGTTGATCCTGTGACATGGTTCCTAGTAAGGTGAAATTCGGCACATATGGTTTCATTTCATTTTGAGCTCTGATTATGTTCATCCAAACTCATCAAGAAGGGAAGTACTCATGTTTTTGTCTTGTTGGCTTCACGACCTATCCAATTGGAAAGTCAGACTGATGAAAGCATCTTCATTACAAGGAATTGTAAGACCACCCAAGGGATGATCAAACCCAAACTCTTCCTCTGCTTGACTTAGCAAGTTTTGGAATGAAGGATGATTCAAGTAAGATATTGGAACCACAAAGCGCTTCCTCTGTCTTTCTCCAACATAAACAGCAAAGTGACCTTCTGGGATATCAGGTGCAGTTGCTGGAGCTAGAAGAGATCTCCTGAGAATGTGCTTGGCTTGAGAAATCCCTGGCAAGCGGATACCCATGACTTCTATGTAATATTTTGATGAACAGGGCAAAACAAGGGATGTTTCAGAGATGTGGTGAAGATGGAAAGCTTTTTTGGTAACAGAGAATGTGGTTGGAGGCTTGATTTGAAATGAAATCCTCAACATGTGCGTATAAATAGGAAGAGAGCTCAAAATGTTTGTGCCCTTGCTGCTTGGCACATCCTCTAAATGCATTTACACTCAGAAGCCCTTGTCCATTGATATCGCAGGAGCAGTGCTCATTTGGTATAACATGGCTTTGTCTTCCTACTCATCATCATCGGTGCATCTTGTTAAACTGTTGTTATATTTACCATTAATGTCTCTGTGTATTACTGTTGGAAACATAGAGCTTGCTTTTGATGTGAAGATGTTGGTACATTGAGGTCTTGGAAGATAAGGTAGGGACTGAATCAAAACAATGAGCTAATGAGTAAACTGGTGGATCTCTCGTCAAGAATTACTTGCAATAATGACAGCAGAAGAGTGAAAGACTTGGTGCGCACTAATGTGAGTATGACCTCTCAGGCTCCAAGTGGGAAGTGGTCTGTCTATATCTAAAAGGGGCAGCCCAGTGCACGAAGCTCCCACCTATGCGCGGGGTCAGAGTAATTGGAAAGGTGGAGATTAAACTGGTAACTTATGCACATTGCACACATGATTCTAATTGTAGAATTTATATTACCTCTCTTAATGTGCATAAAAGGTACGGATAATCTATTACATCTATGTGTCTCCCCTAATCATGTATTTAGGAAGAGCTAGAATACACAGCAGAGGTTGTTATGATTCCATCTATGGTATAGTATTTGCAGAGTGACCATAGAATGCATTAATGCCATTGCCCCATGGATTTCAAATATGTAGTGCCAGTTAAATGCCATTACCTACTTACTGATCTATGTTCTTACTGATAGACATTATATCTGTATAACATATCTTAGAGCTCATGGTTGTTTTAGTCCAAATATAAATCATTAAAGAAGGCTTTACAGCCTCGTAAAAGACCTGTTGACTTATTCTATTTGATTAGTTTTTAGCACTTGAACATGCCCCTTCACTAGAATCTTGGTTAACTTTGGTGATGATTACATCAAATCCTTTATAATGTTTAATTACTGTGACCTTTGCAGTCTGAATGCACTCAGTTCAATTGTAAACCATACAGTAATGTGGAAAAATTTGGAGAGCTCTGGAATTAGTGAAATTTGAAAGCTAATAAAAAAATTTGATTGAATTGTCTTATACATGAAATGAGTTTCTTTTACTCTTCTGACTAGTTTACAGAACTGAAAGGAGGGTATTGGAGGCACAGCTCCCCTCCCCTCTCAAAATTGAAGTGGCTGGATTTTCCCTAAATTGCTGAAAAGGTGGAGCGATTGAATGAGACAAAAAGAGGCCGGTCCTGTTTTCTCTGTGATTCCTTCCAATCCTTTGTAGAGTCTTCAATCGAGATTGATAGTTGCTTCTTGGGCATTAAATTGCAAGATTGAACACTAACTCTTCCTCAGTCTGATAATAAGTCACGGTGTTCATAAAATTTCGTGGCTTCAACTGCAATGTCGTGGCTGATTTGAGAAGGCGCATATCAACCGGAGAAAGTGATGTTTGAATTTGATTGTTTCCACTTTTGTTCCAGTCTTCACTCTCTATTCAAATGGGAAGTCAAATTTATGAAAGAATCTTCATTGCATGGAATAGTAAGACCACCTGTTGGATGGTGAAACCCGAACTCTTCTTCTGCTCGACTTAGCAAGTCTTGAAATGAAGGGTGGTTCAAGTGAGATATCGGAACCACAAATCGCCTCTTCTGTCTTTCTCCAACATAAACAGCAAAGTGACCCTTTGGGACATCAGCCGCAGTCGCTGAAGGTAGAAGAGACCTCCTGAAGATGTGCTTGGCTTGAGAAATCCCTGGCAAACGGATACCCATGGTTTCTATGTAATGTAGCTAATGCTTTGAAGGGCAGGCAAAGCAAGGGATGCCTAAGAGGATCTTGTGAATGAAGGAAGCTTTGGTTGATAACTGAGAATGTGGGTGAAGGCTTGTTTAAATTGGCATCCTTATTGGTGTATATATACATAAACATAACTCAAAAAATTTGTAAGTATATTGCATCATCCAAATACAGTTAATGGTGAGGGGTCCTCAGTCAAGGGGAACATGGGAGGGACATGACCCATTAGGGTTCACATGGTTTTGTCTTCCAACTAATTACCAAGACGTGTGGAGTGGCTCCACTTGTGATGCTCTATCAGTATCAGGCAATCAAAAACATGAGGAGGTAATGCTCCCTCGACTATCCTTATACTGTTTCTAGCTCAATTTGATCTACCTCTTGTTAGATATTTGTTTTGGTTCTGATTGTTTCTTCTTATAAATTGCACAAGTTGTGCTGGTGATTGAACATGTGGTCTAACGGACTTTTGAAAATTTTCTTCAGTTTCCTTCTGAAGTCTGTTTAGTCATCAAACTTTTGAAGTTAATGCCAGAATATGACCAGGGCAACACTGTCCTAGTATTTCAACATATATGTCAAGACTACAATAGAAAACAGAGAATTATGCTTCCATTTGATGATGTTGGAATACAGAAAAGTTTTCGCAAAAGGATGTAGAGATACGGTATTATGTGTATTAGGATAATGAAATCAGTTAACTTTTGGATCTTACATTCATTTATCATGGACCACAAGCTAATTCCAAAAAAGCAAAAAAAACACATCGATCAAATTCTTTCCCTGATTCAAAGTGGCCGTGAAGTTCAATAAAATCATAGGCTCTATCACAAACGGCTATCTATTTGCATCTTGATGAGATTATATTAAAATTTACGTTGTTTCTGTCATGTTTACAGTTAGCTCTTTGACACTTCAAGAGGTTGCTCATCAAGTCATTGAGAATTGTTTTAACCTGATGGAAGTCTTCAGAACATCTAGACATTTATGTCCCGATCAGTGAATAGTTATTTGGTCCACTTTTGCAGTTCAGTTTGTGATTATGCTTGTAATTCTTTCTCTAAAATTTTGAGCTCTGGAAAAAGACGGAACGGGAACATTTTACCAGAAGGCCCAGTTGATATAAGGCGATTCGTTTTTTGATAAGAAACGAGAAAAGATAATGTTGAAATAAAAGAAGGGAAGCACATGGCAACCCAACTACTGGAACACACAAAGTTTTCCTGAAGGGGCCAACGGTTCAACCCCCACTCCACGCCCTAAGGCTGTAGCCCTTAGAGAGTTGTCAATGTTTAATTTAGGGGCAAGCATCATCATAGTTGTCAATGTTTGTTACAAGCTGATGGAAGGTAGGTAAATGAATCATTGTCCTATATGTAAGAAAATAAGTCGAATATGTGACAATCCAACAATACAGAAAATTGATAACATCAATTGTTCGGAAACTGTGTAAACTTGGTGTAGCTTTTGAAACCGTTGAGTCAGTTGTGGCCATTGTGGCTAATACATTCTTCCAATTCTTCCACTACACTTTCTAAACTTTCATCTATTTCTTTTTAAGTGAGACTTTCATTGGTCTTCTTCTTGCATGGATGAATTATTGCCAAGGCATAAAATGCTTCTGCAATGAACTTTCTTTCAACTTGACACGTAATAATTATAATCATCTTGTACTTGCAGGTGGGTCTCTCTTACTGAACTTCGGTGTAAATAGATCAATGATTTGGAAACCATGAGATGCTTCTCATTACATTTGATTGGTTATAACTTGTCAAGGAATTGATTACTGAATCTAACAAAGTGCTTTGTTTTCTCAAACATGCAACCAAACTCTGATGTGGAAGAATTTGAAGAGCTGTGGAATTGATCCAATTTAGAAGATGTTTAAAAATTTCATTAAAGTAACTTTACCAAAGCAGTGTGGTTTCTTAATTTACTCTGCCTACTAATTTACAGAACAGAGAGAAGGAAATGGGAGGTACAGCATCCCCTCTCCTCAAAAAATTGAGGTTGTTGTATTGGCCTTAAATCTCGAAAAAATGGTGATTTAAAAGGCACAAGTGACTCCTTTGAACTCTTTTATGAGTCTTGAAATTAGACATGAGATCGATGAAGGGCTGCTTCTTGGCATGGAATCATGAGACCCAACCGAACTTCTTCTTCCTCTGTTCAACTTGGTAAGTCATGGCCTTCATAAATTTTGTGATTGAAGTTGCAGTGCCATGCTGCTTGGAGAAGGAATACACCCTCCAGAAAGGGCTGCTCAATTTCCATATTTTGGCTTTTCTCAAGTCTTCAAGACCTATTCAAATGGCAAGTCAAACTGATGAACAGATCTTCATTGCATGGAATGGTAAGACCACCCATTGGATGATCAAATACGAACTCTTCTTCTGCTCGACTTAGCAAGTCTTGGAATGAAGGATGGCTCAAGTAAGATATTGGTACCACAAAACGCTTCTTCTGTCTTTCTCCAACATAAACAGCAAAGTGACCCTTAGGAACTTCTGGTGCTGTTAATGGAACTAGAAGTGACCTCCTGAGGATGTACTTGGCCTGAGAAATTGCTGGCAAACGGATACCCATGGCTTCTATGTAATGCTTTGAAGAGCTGGCTAAACAAGTGATGCTTGAAAGGATCTCGTGAAAGAAGGAAGCTTTGATAGCTGAGAATGTGCGTAAAGACTTGTCTAAAATGGCATCCTCATAGTTGTATATATACAGAAACAGAGCCCAAAAGGTTTATGGCACCAAATACAATTAATTGTGAGGGAACCATATCTAAGAAGAACATGGAGGGACATCACTAAATATGGTTCACATGGTTTTGTGTTACTATTAATGACCAACCAAGACATGTGAAGTGGCTCCACTTGTGAGTCTCTATTAAGCAATCCAAAACTTGTGGTGTCGATGCTCCCTTGGCTCCACTTATACTGTTTCCACTAACCTAATCTATATGTTGTTAGCTATTTCCTTTGGTTCTCATAATTTTTTTTTTTTTTTTTTTTTTACAAGATCGTGATTTCTTTTTTTAAATTGCACAAATACATGTCCATAGGATCTTTTTAATTATTTTCCCTCCGGTTTCTTTCTGAAATTTGTCTATTTTCAGGTATAGATCCCTTTGAAGTTACAGTCAAAATATACAACCAAGATCACACTGTCCTAATGTTTCAACATGGATGCCAACACTACAATAGGAAATGAAGTGCTATGCTTCCATTTGATGATGCTGGTATACAGAAAAGTACTTGTCTGGGAGATACTGGTAGGGACTTCTGTGTATTAAAACAATGAAATTGCTGAACTTTGGATCTTCTTCCTTTATTTTATTTTTTTCTTTTTCTTTTTTGGTTTTTTGATAGGAAAGAGGGTAATCAGGGTATTGATTTAAAAACAAAGGAATGCAACAATGTGAATGTGGTGTCTCATCTTTCTTGGTCCATAAAGCATGTCTGTGCCTGCAAGTTCTGCTTGGAGAAGTGGGGATCAAAAGATAAATTGCACGTGGATGGCAAACAATTCCACTTGTTCTATTTTAGATAGGCTACCCTTATCAAGGTGCACTACTACCATTGGTATTGGACTGCAGAAGAGAATGCTATTCTTTTCCTTTTAGTTCATATGGATCTAAACCCTTTCCCCAACTGAGTGATGGCGTGAAAGCACATTATCTGATTATCTCTTCCTAATGAATAGTTTTCCTTCATTTTGTCTCTTCCAAATTTGTATCTTTTGGTAACTGTAATCTCCACTATATACATTCACTGCCTTATTACAGGAATTTAAAGACTCGAACCATTTTGCTTTCTTTTAGGTTTGGTCTTCCAACTTATTGTCAAGATATATGTAATCACTGAATGGCCACCCTTGTGGTGCTGTATCAAGTAATGAGTAGTGGTGGTCCACCCCTTGAAACATCAGATATCTAATGTTTCCACACAAGCTGATCTACCCTCTTTGAGTGTGCAATTCTTATTGATATGATGGAATTCCAAATTATCTTATTACTTGTGTTGCTAAAGAAAATGACACGCGGTCCAGTGTATCTGATCTTTGGAGGACTTCTTTCTTTAATGCCCTACTGAAGTCCTAATGATCAACCACATACTTTTTAAGTTGTTTTCAATAATTCATCCACGTTCACGTCTTTAATACAGTAGAAATGAAGCATTACCCTTCCATATGATGATGTTTTCATGTTGGTACATTGAAAATTGCAAATAATGTTGATAGACAAAAGCTACAAATGAAGTAGGACATTGGTAGTGACTGTACTAATTATCTTTTTTGGATTTTGCTCTTTGTAAAATGATCAACAAGCATCTGCATTTTTTGACATCTGTACATTTATATTAGTCACACATTTTGGAAGAACTAATAATGAATGGACTAAGGGTGTGATACAGCTGGTAGGGCTGCAGCTATTTGATCAGTGAAAAGTTATTTGAGTAAATGATTTTACCTGATACACTCTGCAGCTCATTTTAGACCTTTTATGTCTTGATCAGTGAAAAGTTATTTGGTCTCCTTTTACAGGTTGGTTTGGATTTCTGCTTATGTTGCTCCCATAAAATTTAGAGGTATGGGGCAAAAGATGGAAATGACCATTTTACTAGAAAGCCCACTTGACAAATGGTGAAGTATGCACGTTTGAACTTTCATCTTGTTCTTTTACCTAAGACTCTTATTGGTTTTTTGTATAGATGGATGAAGGATTGCTATATCATATAATGCTTCTGCTTTGGAATTCCTCAGCACTTGTCTATGCAATAATTAGTATAAAATTTCAGAAGAGAGGGCAAACATTATATTCCAAGAATTCACTGAGCTATGGAATTAGACAAGCGTAGAATTTAAAACCTGGATTAAAGGATTTTCATTAAGGGAGAGTTTATTTTTTTCACTCTACCCACTCATTTAATACAGCTAAGAGAGAGGGTAGGGAACAAAATTGTGGAGGTTAGATTTCATGGTTAGCCACCCCTGCCTGAACTCTCATTGATGATCAGAGGTGAAAAAAAAAAAATGATCAAAGGGCATCTTCATATTTTCCCTTGATTGTCTATGCTTTCAATTGAGAAGTGAGACCTTTGAAGGTGGCTCCTCTGCATGGGAATTGGTCCTGCGACATAGTTCCTTGGAAGGTGCTATTCATCACACATGGTTTCATTTTCAGCTCTGAGAGTAATATTGTTTCATCCAAACACATCAAGAAGGGAAGTATAATTTTTTTGTCTTGTTAGCTTCATGACCTATCCATTTGGCAGGTCAGACTGATGAAAGCATCTTCGTTACATGGAATTTGTAAGACCACCCATGGGATGATCAAACCCAAACTCTTCCTCTGCTCGACTTAGCAAGTTTTGGAATGAAGGATGGTTCAAGTAAGATATCGGAACCACAAATCGCCTCTTCTGTCTTTTGCCAACATAAACGGCAAAGTGACCCTTTGGGACATCAGCTGCAGTTGCTGGAGCAGCTAGAAGAGACCTCCTGAGAATGTGCTTGGCTTGAGAAATCCCTGGCAAGCGGATACCCATGACTTCTTTGTAATATTTTGATCAACAGGGCAAAACAAGGGATGCTTCAGAGATGTGAAGATAGAGAGCTTTTTGGTAACTGAAGGTGAAAGGAAGGCTTGCCTTGAAATGAAACTCTCTCTATGTGGATATATATAAGGAGAGAACTCAACAAGGTTTGTGCCCTTGGCATGCATTTAACACTAAGGAGCCCTTGTCCATGGATATTGCAGGAGCAGTACTCATTGGATATCACATGGATTTGTCTTATTACTCTCATCATCTATGCAACTTGTTAAATTGTTGTTATATTTGCCATAAATGTCTTTGTATGTATTACTGTTGGAAACATAGAGCTTGCTTTTCATGTGAAGATGTTGGTGCATGGATGAACCAAGATCTTGGAAGATATGGTTGGGACTTTGAGAATCATATACAAAAGAAGAATGCTAAAGAGTACAGTGATTTACTTGACTAGCTGTAATGACTGTAGAATAGCAAAATAGCAAAAGAAGAACGACACAGAAGTGTAACCTCTCATGCTACTTGGTGGAAAGGGCATGTTTATATTCAGTTGTAATTCAGAAAGTAGAGATTAGAATGATAAAATAAAATGTACAAGAACTAAAAGACCCGGGAATTACTTAAATTTGAAAGATTGTTTAAAGAATCCTGTTGATGAAATTTACAAGAAGTAAGTCATTCTTTCTTTCTTTACACTCAGCCTAAATGTGAAGTTGGCTACATTTGCCTTTTTTATCTCAAGAAAAAGAAAAAAAAAAATCGATTATTCAATGAGATCAAAAGTGTAGTAGTATCAAGCGTCTCTTCTCCTTTTCTCTGTAATTCCTTCGTACCCTTTCGTGAATCTTCAAACGAGAAGTGACGGAGGGTTCCTTCACGAGAATGAAATTGCGAGACCAAACCATAATTTCCAATTTCGGCTATTTTTTTTTCCCAATCTTCACGGTCTCTTCAATTGGCGAGCCAAACTGATGAACGCGTCTTCGTTGCAAGGGATGGTAAGACCACCCATGGGATGATCAAATCCAAACTCTTCTTCTGCTTTGCTTAGCAAGTTCTGGAATGAAGGATGGTTCAAGTAAGATATTGGAACCACAAATCGCTTCTTCTGTCTTTCTCCAACATAAACAGCGAAATGGCCCTTCGGGACATCAGCTACTGCAGTTGCTGGAGCTAAAAGAGATTTCCTGAGAACGTGCTTGGCTTGAGAAATCCCTGGCAATCGGATTCCCATGGCTTCTATGTAAGGGATTCTTGAAAGGATCTTGTGAAAGAAGGAAGTTTTGATTGGTGTCTGAAAATCTTGGTGAAGGCTTCTTATATATATATAGAGAGAAAGAGAGCTTCAAAGGTTTATACTGCGTCGCGGCGTTCCGAATGCAATTGTTGTTGAAGGGAGCTTGGCCAAGGAGAACATGGTGGGGCATTGCTTATTAGGGTTCACATGGATTTGTCTTCCAACTGATTGCCAAGACATGTGGAGTGGCTCTACTAGTGGTTGTTTATCAGGCAATCAAAAAACATGAGTTGGTGATGCTTTCTTGACTCTCTCCTTGCGCTGTTTATAGCACAACCTTATCTTATCTACCTCTTGTTAGCTATTTGCTTTGGTTCTCATTGTTTCTTTTCTTATGAATTGTGCAAGTTGTGTTGGTAATTGAATATGTGAAGGATCTTTTTTTGAAGATTTTTTTTCTTCAGGTTTTCTTCTGAGGTCTTTTTAATGATTAATCATTAAGTGCTGATCCCTTTTTGAAGTTTTTGTCAAGAATATGACCAGGGTTATTCTGTCCTAGTTTTTCAACATTGAGGTCAACACCAAAATAGAATACACAGAGTTATTATGCTTCCATTGAAGATGTTGGTATATGGAAAAGTATGTGTAGAGGAGGATTTGATTGTATGAAAATAACGAAATTAGTGAACTTTTGGATCTGACATGCATTTATCATGGATTACAAGCTAATTCCCAAAGAAGGCATCAATCAAATTCATATCCTGTTAGAAGTGGGTGCAAATTTAATAGAATCATAGGATGTATCACCAACAGCTACCTATTTGAATCTTGATGAAATGATATTTGAATTAAAATGGGTTTTCCCTTGTTTACAATTAGGTCTTTGACTTTCTAAGAGGTAGCTCATCGAGCAAATGATTTAACCTGATGTAGTTTTCTAAAATTTTAGACGTTTGTTTCCTGATCAGTAAAAAATTATTTGGTCCCCTTTTGCTGGTTTGTGATTCTGCTTGTATTGCTTTCCCTAAAATTAGAGCTCTTGGGCAAAGGATGGAGAAGGAACATTTTACTGGAATGCCCACTTGATATACGGTTATGGTGTGTTATAGATCAAATTTAGAGGCAGTCATCGTCATTGTTGTCAATCTCTGATAGAGACAATGGAAACTAAGTGAATAAATCATTGTCCTGTAGCAGTATTTTATATATATATATTTTCCTAATCTTTCAGATCTCCTCAAATTCCTGAACTTCCCCCCTAAAAAAAACCTCTCAAAGGCTCGAATATCTGACAATCTAGCAGTGCACAACATTGACAAGGAATTGTCCAGAAACTGAGTCAACTTGGTGTAGCTTTCAATACTGTTGAATCAGTTGTGCCCATGGCAGCTAATCCATACTTGCAATTCCTCCTATGCTCTTTTTAAACTTTTGTCTTGTTCTTTTAACTGAGACTGTCATTGGTCTTATTTTTTACATATCTACTCGGATGAATTTTTGGCAAGTCATGGAATGCTTTTGCTATGGATTTCGTCTTAACTTGTCATGCAATAATTATAATCTAACAATGAAATATGCTTTAAAAAGAAAGCCAAACACTGGTTACCATGAATTTACCGAGCTATGGAATGACACAAGTGTAAAATTTAAAAGATGCGTTAAAAAATATTCATTAAGGCGTAATCCACTGGGAGAGTGGTAATTTTACTCTGCCCACTCATTTACAGAACAGAGAAAGGAAAAACGGTTGAGAACAAAATTGTGGAGGTTAGATTTCCTGGTTAGTCACCCCTGCCCATATTTTCAATGGTAATGAAAGTGAAAACAGAGCAAAGGGTGTCTTTGTACTTTTGTTCCATTTCCTATACATTCAAGTGTGAAGTGAGAGATCGCCCATGTTTTGTTTGATGATTGAAGCCAAGCTCTTCCATAGCCTGACTTGATTCAATGACATGGTTGCTTGGGTACACAATTCAGCAGTCATGGCTTCATTTTCTACTCGGACTGCATAATTGTTGCATTCGAACACACAAGAAGGGATGGATGCGTTCCCTCTTCTTTCCTTCATGGCCTATCCAAGTGGCATTTAACACTGATGAAGGCATCTTCGTCGCATGGAATTGTAAGACCACCCATTGGATGAACAAACCCGGACTCTTCTTCTGCCCTACTTAGCAAGTCTTGGAATGAAGGGTGGTTTATATAGGATATTGGAACGACAAAGCGCTTCTGTCTTTCCCCGACATAAACAGCTAAGTGACCTCTTGGGACATTAGTTGCAGCCGCTTGATCTGCAAGAGAATGCCTGAGAATTTGCTTGGCCTGAGAAATCCGAGGCAAACGGAAACCCATGACTTGTGCGTATTATTTTGATTAACAGGCTGAAAGCTGAATGTTTTAAAATGTGGTGAAATAAGAAAGCTTTTGATAGCAAAAAATGTGGGTGAAGGCTTGGTTTGAAATTAAATCTTCAATATGTGTATATATAGAGAGATTTCAATAAGTTTATGCCCTTCCCAATGCATTTGACACCAAGGAGTCCTTATCCATGGAGGCTGGAGGGGCAGTACGCATTGTTTGTCACATGGTATTATCTATGTCCATGTTATTTTAGGTCTTCCTCTGCTTTTATTATTACCATGGATTTGTGATAGGTTACTCTTCCTAATTGGTGCATCCAATGGTCTTCGTTGTATGTGTTCAAACCACCTTAATCAATTTTTTCTCATTTTATCTCCATTGGGGCTACTCCTATCATTACTTGAATATGCTATTTTTTTTTATCTCATTTTATCTCCATTACTCAAATATTTGGTGCATCTTGTAGTTCTATAAGGCATCAAAGATGCAACTCATCAAGAGCATGATGGGTGTGGAATGTGTATGAATCAATAATCCATTTTCTTTGTGCACGTTGGTTGTCTCTTTCAGTGCAGTATCTTGTGATGTGTAAATTTTGGAGTTATCAAAGAATAAGATGAAGAGAACCATTTTTCTACAAAGCCTTCTTGACATTAGGTTGAACCATGTAGAATCATATAAAATATATATGACATGGTTGTTTTCAAAGTGCGATCAGGAGTGTCTAGAGCCAGAGCTAATTGAGTGATTAATTTTCCTCCATTTAATATTTTCCAATTTTGTATCGTCTAAATGTCATCTGCTCAATTTATATTCATGGCCTCATTACAGGAACTTTAAGAAAAAAATTGCTTTCTTTTAGAGTTTACTTTCCAACTATTTGTCAAGTTATATAGAATGACCACACTTATGGTGCTGTATCAATTATCAAGTAGTTAGTAGCGGTGCTCGCTTGAGATATCTAGTGTGTACAAAGCAGATCTATCCTATTGAAAAGTTCTTCTGATCTCAAGGTTTCTTTTTATAATTATGTTAGTTTCATATGAATCTGCAGATGCAAGACATTTATTAGCTCAAATCCTCTTCCTCCTCCTGAGCACAAACATTTTTAAGGTCATGCTTCATTAGAGTGAGCACTAGACTCTAATAATACAAATATCTGAAGTATTGTTGTCTGATACAGATCCTACCATAAAAATCTGACATTGAATTATTTAGGGGCAAGCGCCATTGTGGTTGTCAAAGTTTGATACAGATAGTGGAAGCTAAGTGAATGAATCGTTTTCTTACATTTAATGTATCCAAGATCAGTAATCGTTTTTCTATTCTTTAGATCTCCTCAAATATAAGAATCCCATTAACCCCTCATCCACCCATAGACACACACTCTTATCAAATATGTGACAGTCCAATTAGACCTGAAATTGTGCAGAAATACGGAGTTGTGTCCATGGTGATTTATCATACTTCGAATTGTTCCTCTACTCTTTTTAAACTTTCATCTATTTTTAACTGGGACTGCCATTGCTCCTCTACTCTTTTCAAACTTTCGTCTGTTTTAACTGGGACTACCATTTGTCTTTTCTATACATGGATGAATGATTGTAATGTCATGAAATGCTTCTTTGATGGAATTCCTCTGAACTTGTCTTGCAATGACTATAATAAAGCCAAATACTGATCTAAAATAATTTGCTGAGCTATGAAATTAGACAAGCATAGAATTTAAGAGCTGGGTTAAAGGAATTTCATTAATGTTTGTAATCCATAAGGATAGTTGTTTCTGCCCACTCATTTACATAACAGGGGAGAGACAAGGGGTTGTGAACAAAATTGTCAATGTTAGATTTCATGGTTAACCACCCTGCCTGAACATTCAATGGTGATTGAAAGTGAAAAAACAGAGCAAAGGGTGTCTTGATCGTTTCCTTTCATATTCTACATTATTCAATCCCGCCACCCGCCCTGAACAAATAGGAGGTGTGGGCCACAGGTCGCATATAAGCCGCCTGGTCGCACGACAGAAGAACACCCAACATAAAGATGCACACTCCTCCATGTGAAATATGAATCTTCATTGGAGCTTTTTGGTAGTAGTCGTGAGCAGTGAGACTGTAGTAGGTGGCTTCTTGGAATGGAATTGCGAGACTACTTGTGTTCTGCTGGATGATTGAACCCAAGCTCTTCCTTTTCCTGACTTGATTCAGTGATATGGTTGCTTGGGAGATGGCAATTCAATTCATGTAGTTTCTTGTTCAGCTCTGACTGCGCTATCGTTGCATCGAAACATATAAAAAACGGAAGGACTTGTGTTCCCTCTTCTCAGCTTCACGACCTATCCAAATGGCAAGTCAAACTAATGAAGGCATCTTCATGGCATGGAATTGTAAGACCACCCATTGGATGATCAAACCCGAACTCTTCCTCCGCTCGACTTAGCAAGTCCTGGAATGAAGGATGGTTCAACAAAGATATTGGAACCACAAATCGCTTCTTCTGCCTTTCACCAACATAAACAGCACAATGACCCTTTGGGACATCTGCTGCAGTTGTTGGAGCTAGAAGAGACCTCCTTAGGATGTGCTTGGCTTGTGAAATCCCTGGCAAACGGATACCCATTTTGATGAACTGGTGAAATGAAGGTTGCTTGAAATGATCTTGTGAAAGAAGGAAGCTTTGATAACTGAGAATGTTGGTGAAGGCTTGTGTAAAATGGCATCCACACAGGTGTATATATACAGAAAGAGAGCTCACATGGTTTATACCCATGTGGGATCATCCCAAATGCAATTAATGTTGAGGGGACCTTGGGCAAGGAGAGACTATGGAGGAGCATTACTCTTTGGGGTTCACATGGTTTTGCCTTCTAACTACTTATCAATGCATGTGAAGTGGCTCCACTTGCAATTCTCTATCAGGCAATTCATAACATGAAGAGATGATGCCCCCTCGACTAATCTACCTCTTGTCAGTTATTTTCTTTGGTTATATTGTACAGCTTGTGTTGGTAATTTAATACGTTTCCAAAGGATCATTTGAAGATATATTTCTTCAGGTTTCCTGTGGAAGTCTGTTCACTTGTCAAATGCTGATCCCTTTGAAATTATATCAAGAATACAAGGGGGGCCATACTGTTCTATTTTTTCAGCAAACATTTCGACACTACAATTGGAAACAGAGAGCTATGCTTCCCTGGGATGATGTTGGTAGACAGAAAGGTACTAGTCAAGGAGGACACAGGTTGAATTGAAAAAAAAAAAAAAAGGACACAGGTTGGTACTTTAGTATTAAAATAATGAAATTAGTGAAGTTTTAGATCTTAAATCCGACTGTCATGGATTAGTAGCTAATTCCAAAAAAGCGAAAGAAGGCAACAATGTGAATTGTCTCATATTTCTTGGTCCAGAAGGGTATATCTGTGTCTGCAAGTCCTGTTTGGAGCTAGGAATGAAATGATAATTGCAATGTACATCCTAACCTTATTATTCTCATTGTTTTATTTTAAATAGATTTCCCTGATCACGAACCACCATACTATGGTTCATTGGACTGGAGGATTTGTTTGAGGCTTCAAAAATCAAGTAAAGTTCATCATTCCTACACTTCTGGAAATAACTCCAAGAAAATTATTAATTGTCAGACTAGTAGATCATCTTTTTAGTAGGTATGAACCTAATCCTATCAGTTGTTCACTTTTCCCTCAAATGAGAGATTGGGTGAGCACATTTTTTTTGTATATGGGTTCTTTGGGAGGACATGGCTCAAGTGTGATGACATCGATTTTCCTTGGAAACTTAAGACCCGATGTTTATGGTTTTTCTTTTTTATTAGCATCAGGTTTAAACCCATGATACTGGGTTTTTTTTTTTGTTCTTTTGTTTGTTTGCTGCTTTATTTTATTTTATTTATGAGTAATTTTGGGTTATATTTATAGTTTTTAATACAAATGTTAGTGTTTTGCAAGATTCTTGAATGTTCTTTTAGTTCAGGTGACACGTAAGAGGGGTACTGTAATCTTCTTTGGCTTTAAGGCTTGATATGAAATTCAAACACAAGTGTTTTCTACTGTACCATAATCTTACTTTGCTTCTTATAATGAAGAAGTCAAGGTCTCATCAGGCCCATGGACATAAGACATATTTATCAGTGTGCTTGTTTTAATTTGATTGTCTGAGTGTTTATTGGTTGCATTGACTTAGTTTTCCATTTTTTATTTTTATTTTTTTGACAACATGGATGTCACTATTTTATAGATTTCAAATAAGTAGTCTGTCTGAAGGAGATCCTTGGTGCAACGGTTAGAGTTGCTGCCATGTGACCATGTGGTCACAAGTTCGAGTCGTGGAAACAGCCTTTTGCAAAGCAAGGTAAGGCTACGTATAATAGACTAAAATGTGGTCCGATCCTTCCTCGGGACCCCGCATGGGTAAGAGCTTTGTGCACCGGGCTGCCTTTGTGTTAGAAGAAAAAAAAAATTGTTTGTCTAGTCTCCATCGATAAAAAATTAGTTCATATATATGATAGCATACTAATAATTCTAATAGTCTGAAGTCTGAACTATTAGAAAAGTCTCTTCATTTACAGCCACCTGATTCTAATTCTTGCATAATATGTTCCAACAATTCCAAATGATGAAACTCTCTAAATTGAGGGCTTTCTTCGTTAATGGCCAAAACTACATGATAATTATCTTTGGTTTTTCTGCAAAACACTTGATCCTGTGCAAATGAGTCGTTCCTTTAAAAACCGATAAATTTTGTCTTATTTTTGTCCTGTTGAAAGTGGATGAAAGTTTTCAACCATTTAAAGAGATTCATGAACTATAGTGACCGAGTCATGAAGAGCTGATTTATGAATTACATTTTTGAAAGGAAAATCTTTGAAGGGTGTTTGGTTTAACGGCACATCTAAGAGGCAGCTCATTATGTGAATGCTATGCACTGATGCATTGGTAGATCAGTTATAATTATGTTCTGATTAATTAAAAACTTATTCGGTCACCTTTTACAAGTTGGTTTTTCTAATCATTATGCTACCTTGTGATACAGCTTGTCTTGCTCATGGTTTAAAAATGCACCGGCGAAATTCGGCGAATTTTTTTGGTTTTTTAACCATCGAAGTGCAAAGTGGATGTAAAATAAAAAATGTAAAAATTCGCCGAAATAAGTCGATAAACTTCAAGGAAATTCGACAACTTTGACAAAAGTTTAGTTTTTCAATCAAAAAATGCAAAAATTCGACAAAAAATTCAATGAAATTCGATAAAATTCGATGAAATTGGACAGAGAAGTAAAAAAAATGTTACTTCATCAACAAAAAAACAAAAAAAACATCAATAATTATGTATTATTTTCAACTTCATCAACCAACATAGCAATAAAAATTTTAAAAAATAATTTAACAATCTAACAAATTAAGTAGTTTATGGGATATGCTTTACCAAAAAAAGAAGAAAAGAAGCAAAATAAATAAATAAATAAAGTTGAAATAAGATAAAAACTTAAAAATAAATTAAAAGATTTCCTAAAGTCATCTTTTTTTAGTTAACTCTTATAAAACAAGATTAATAAACAACACATTCAAATAATAAACTAATAAATTAAATATGATAGAATTCAAATTAGTAAAGTATATGGTCGAGAAGCAAGCCATCACAAAATTAAATGTCAAAATAAAGAAAACAAATTAAGACCAAAAGCCGTCATTCAAATTCATCAACTCACTTAACAAGATTGATTTTGTTAGGTCGTTTATTGGTATTTTTATGTATTAAAAGTGTTTATTTGTATTAGTTTTTAGCTTATACTACAATAAATTTAGATATTTAAGCATATATGCGAAAATTCTCTAAACTTCTCTAATTTAGTGAATTTTTACAAAAGTTCTCAATGTCGAATTAAACTTCTCCAAATTAATTCTGTTTTTTGAAGGTCGAAGTTTAGGGCGAAATCGAAGTTTCGAACCTTGGTCTTGCTTTTGTTTTCAATGGAATTTGCACCTGTCAAAGAAAATATGGAAAGAACCATTGTGCCGAAAAGAATACTTGATACGCTCTAGATATAAGCTAGGTACACACGTCGTCATTATCATCAAAGTCTCATATAGAATTCCTCCCTTCTGTTGAGACCGCACACCCTTTTCTTCCTTTTCCTAATAAATTTTGTTTTTTCTCAAAAAAATAGAAAAAGAAAAAAGTTTAATACTCAAATCTTTTACTACATAGGATTGTTCATGATGCATTTGTTTTAATCCCGCAGTCATAGAAGTTATCTTGTGAGACTTGATCTCTAGTATCTTGTGGGGGAGGTAAGTCATTAAAAACAACCTTGCTCAAGATAGTAGTTTTGTTCACGAGGCTTTGACAGTCCTATGATGCCTCATCACTAAATAATTGTTCAATAATTGAGTCAAGTGGAGATTCATATTCAAAAAATCTGTTTGAATCAGTCAAATTAGATTAGTTTTAGTATTTGGCTGTATCAGCCTCCTAACAAGAACCTTTGGTTGACACATTTCTATTATTTTATTTTCAATGTTTCAATATCAAATGCTTTGCAATTTTTGCGATACATAGATTGATCACTACATAATCTTTTTAATATAGATCCGTAGTAACTGCTCAGACAATTAGAAATTAAATGTAAGAAGTTCAGTTCATTTCAGACATCAAACCAGACTCTGATGTTCAAGATTTTACAAAACAGAAAAAAGGAAACAGCTCAAGAGCAACTCTCTTCTAAAAAGTGAAGAGATTGCCTAAAATGGCTAGTCACCCCTGCTATAACTCTCAAAAAAGTGGTGCTTGAAAGAGAGAAAAAAAAAGCTGAGGGTGTCGTCATGTTTTCTTTGCGGTTCCATCTTCCCATTTTACAGAACATTTAAACGAGAAGTCAGATTGATGAAGGTGGCTACTTGGCATGGGATTGTGAGACCACCCATTGGATGATCGAATCCAAACTCTTCCTCTGCCGAACTTAGTAAATCTTGGAATGCAGGATGGTTCAAGTACGACACTGGAACCACAAACCGCTTCTTCTCCATCTCTCCTACGTACACTGCTAAGTAGCCTTTAGGGACTGAAGATAACTGGCTTCTAGTAAGAAGAGAATGTAGTTTTAAGATCTGCTTTGCTTGAATACCCATGGAAGGCAAACGGATTCCCATGACTGTTTTTGAATTGAAGAGGCTTTAACCCCAAATGAGGATCTCACTGAACTTCTATAACAGGAGAGGAAGAAAGCTTGGATGTTGGTGAGGATTTGAGTTAGAAGGCTGGTGTAGTTCATAAATATAGAGTTGTATGGGATCCCTGCATGTGACCTTTAAAAGTTGGTGGGTGGCAATTAGGTAAGCTTAGGGACCTACCTCATAAATGGTCACATGGTTTTGCTTATTGCTCTTTCTTTTCTTTGCTTTGTGTTCTTATCCTATATCCATGGTGCAGTGATGCAACACCTGTACACGGAAGTCATTGTCCAAATTAAAAATCAGCTTCAGAAACAGATGGCTACTGTCACGCCAGAGAGCAAAGAGCAGCCGGTGCATGTGATATGAAGTGACACATGAAAACATCAGACCCAACCAGTCGAGGACCGGCAAGCATACATGTTCCAGCAGCTCTTCAAATTTCCCAGTTAAAGCTGTTAGAAAAGAGGACATCCAATCCGACAAAACCAATTAAAGAACCTAAGCCTTCTGATGCAGTGTGATGAAAGGTTTGTGTTCTTCCACCCAAATTTGAAGCTGGATTCAATAAATTCTTGGCTACATCACTGGAATCAGGAGCGCCCAGCAACGATGTTTCACTTATGAAGGACCACGGAAAGGACATGGTTGACGGTGAGGAGACACAAACAACATGGGCATCTATGAGTGTTTCAATTATAATCTCTTGGATGCCCACTTGGGTATTGCTGAACTATAAAAACCTTAGTAAATGTAAACTATCTGGCGTTTGATCATGGTCCTGCTGCTAGGAAGGATGGTGTCTTGGACAAGGCGGTCATCTTTGTCAACATGAAATATTTATATCTGAATACTGGATTTGGAACATTGATAGTATTTATAGCTGTTTATTATCATGCATGTTTTGTACATCTACCATTTTTCTGACCTCGCAGTTGGAGCCTCGTGCACAGAGTTCGTTTTTTACTAACGTGCATGCAGCTTGTATTGTTTATTCAACTTGCTACAGTCCTTACAATGGCGGTCTAGCATGTATAAATGATTTCTTCCTTGGCACAGGTCAGTCGCCTATTCCTGCAGCAATTATGACTAAATAGGGTTCAAACACAGCTAATCCTGCCCTTCATAAGCAACAAGTCAGGTTGATTCGAGCATCCTAGTTAAATGGAATGTGAACTTTTGTTTCTCTGTTTTGTTAGGAACTAGCGCATTGATGTAATAGACTGCAGAGACACTCCATATGCCAAGATTCATGGTTTTTTGTTTCTCCAATTGAATGGTTATCAAACTCTAGGCCGTGTTGGTTAGTTCATCTGTCATTTAAGCCAGCTTTCACTTGTGTACAAACTTATCTGCTAAATAAGTGCCTTTAATGAGTAAAAATAAATCTCAGTACCAAAACATGGATAACAGATGCCTATTCTGTTTCTGTATAATAATATTATGATTGAGTCTCTTTCAATTAGTTTCTTCAATTTTTAAATGAAATGTTTCGACGGTATAATAGGAGGCTCAGTGCTTGATCGTCATATTCAAGTTAATTTCAGTCCATTCTTTTTGATAAAATTAGCATAATCCATGGTTTATGTAGTAGTTTAGGAAAATAACAAGGGTACCGCATATTCCAAAACTCACAAGCAGATATACAAACTATGGACGAAGTAATTATAATTTTCTTATATAATAGCTTCGAAGAATACAATGGTCCCTTCTTAGAAACCATCACTGAAATTCCAAAAATTGAGTTGTGAATCTATCAAGTGATTAGGACTGATTAGTTTACATGATATTTTGGTCTATAGATGTAATTGCGGGCATTATTTTGCTGTAAAGCTAACTTAAAGAAACAAATACTAGCTTTCATGCTAGTCGAATGCAGAAAGAGTGAGCAGCGTATCATAGGGAAAAAAAAAAAAAAAACTTCACAACTCAGAATATGATCAAACAGAATTTCTATTAAATGTTCAACCTGGGATAGTCTTTTATCTTCCTATCATGTATACATTAGAAAAAGTAGAGTAAATTTACATGAGTTTTAGGCTCCAAAAATGGAGACAACAACCTTGTTTTAACTCTCAAAAAATGTTGATTTAAAGAGAAAAAGCTCAAGGGCATTGTCTTCAAGACGTTTTCTCGGTTACTTCTCTAACTTGCTGCTCTCTCTGTTCTTTCTTTCAATCTTACAAGACATTCAAACGTGAAGTGAGATCAATGAAAGCAGCAACTTGGCATGGAATTGTAAGACCTCCCATTGGATGGTTGAACCCAAACTCTTCTTCAGCTCTCTTTAACAAATCTTGGAATGAAGGGTGATTCAGCAATGAAACTGGAACCACAAACCTCTTCTTTTCAGCTTCTCCAACATAAATTGCCAAGTGGCCTTTTGGAACATCCACTGATCTCTCTGCTCCATATAACTGCTGCTTTCTTGCAAGTAGTGAATTTAATTTCAAAATCTGCTTGAACTGAAGAACCATACGGATAGCCATAGCTATTTTTGTTAAAGAGAATAAGAAGAAGAAGAGAAGGAAGCTTGATTTGTGAGGATTTTGTAACTTTTGTTACATGGAAAGTTAGTGTGGCGTCGAAGTATATATATATATATAGGTGAGGAGGTTTTATTTTATGTTGCAATGCCCATGATTAATGGGGTGGAAAATAGGCAAGTTTGAGGGGCCTTGAGATCATAAGGCATCACATGGCTTTGCTGTACTAATAAAAGTAGCACATGGCTATGCTCAGGTAGTTGTTTATATATATTTTTATCTCTCTCTCTTCTCTTCAAGTGTTCTATGCATCTGACCCATACATGGTTGCAGCAGAGCACTCCCTTTGTGCTATTGAAGTCATTGTCGAAATAAACACCAAGAGCTTCAAAACATTATGAAGCCGTACGTACCAGCAAAAATAGAAAAAGGGCCGCAAGTACATGTGACAACTTTGGCTCACGAAGTTATAAGGTGTGTAGATTGTATGAGATTGGTCCTACTTGATATCAACTCGAAAACATAAAGAGCTAGAAAAATAAAAATAAAAATAAAAAAATTTTCTGATACAGAGTGGCAAATGAATGGAAAAGTTCTAAAGTTAAACGACATGGCCATTGGTAAAATTTGCTAAGTTTGTACAATACTAATATTATGGAATTCTACACAAGAAAATATCAGATGAGGTAAGGTAGTCAAGTATTCACTCAAAGAAATAGGCTTTTGTATTGATATTTAAACAAGTATCCCTTAAAGATATTTTGATCTTTTTTAGTATCGGTGTGAAAGAAATAGGTTGTAACCCTTTGGATACGTAACTGAACATTCGCCAAATCACGTAAATCTTTATGTTTTTTATTGTGAATTGGTTCACGCACAACGTTTTCGGCCTTCAAAAGTTAGTCCTGTTGGCACATGAGTTTGCTTTCTATATTAATGACCAAAAGTTTAGTTTGTGTACTAGGGTGGGAGATTGGACTTTCGATGCAAAATAGCATTAATTCACCTCTAACCCAACATCTTTTTCATCATCAATATGTAACCAATAACTTGTAACCAACATTTAATTATTTATGGGTTTTTCCATGACTAGAAGCTGGAAAGCTGCCACTATCAACATCACCAAGGCTGCACTAGCTATGCTTGGAGAAGTGCATGCAGTATGTGATTAGATATACTATATATTTTAATTAATAAACAGAAAGGGATTGGCTTTACTATTCTCTGAGATTGGCTTTAAGCCCTTCCTGCGCAGCTTCTGTGGAGGGCGAAAAATGCCCCATTTTGGGAGGGCCTATACCACTATTGAAGAGCTAAAATTCTAACCTTTTGTTAAGTAGACAGTTTCTATGGGGGCATAGGCCTTTCAAAAGGTAATGGAGGAGTGTAATTAATTGATGATCTAAGCATTATAAATCAACTCATAATTAGACTTCAGACTCGTACAAGCTGAAAACTATTGAAGACATTAATCTCTTCCATTAAAAATATGTTTGAGGCCATGTGAAACTGAAAGCTAAATTGACAGACAATATTGGGTTATGTTAATTATGGCAGGTCATTGAAAACAAATGACAATATAGCTACCAAGAAGATCACATCACTAAGTACAAATCTCGATACTCATGACCTAACATTAACACCATTATTAACAAACTGACCTCATGACAGAGTACAGCAGTAGTGTACCTTCTGATCAGCTGCTACATATAGAGTTATATAACTATTTTTTATAATTAATTTGTTTTTATTATTTATTTTTGCATGTCTTTTGGTTTGATGCATTAATTTGGTTACATGAAGAGCTCCAAGCTTATACGAGGGATCCATATTTATCACCTTACAACTGTTTTTGACACATTGAGAAGAGCTGCAGCTGAAATTGCCACTGAATCATAATAGCATGAAAATATCCTAAAAACTGATTAATGAGCAATGATCTATCTGACTAATGAACTAGACCATTGGATAGAAGATTTTAAGCATTTTTCCATTAATAAACCAGCAAAAAGAACTTAATTATGATCTCTTTCATTAGTACTTGCTAATAATACAAATCAAAGCACTAGAAGTAATTTCATCAACCACATAGTTTACAGAGGAAAAACAGTCCACAGTGCTATTGATTGACCCTTTTGATATTAAAGGTATCATTTGAACATTATGCATGTTTTTTTAATTACATTATAATAATTCTCCATTTCTAGAGCGCTATCATACCAACGACATCATGATTTTTTTTTTTTTTGGTGATCACAAGATTGCATTGCAATAATATTTCTCCTTTCTAGACTATATTTTACCAGCATCATCATGAATCAACTTTTCTTTTTTCTTTTTTTTTTCTTTTTTATCATAAAATTACCATAAATATTAATTTTTGAAGCATCACAATTATTTTAAAAAAGAAAAATATTAATCTAACTATAAAATAATGTAATTATACATTTATATTCATTAGATGTGTATGTTATACATATCTGAAGGTGTGTAATAAATGATTCAATGAACATGAATGTGTAGTTATAATTTTTTATACTTAGATTAATATTTCTCCTCAAAAAATATACAATTATAAAAAAATAGACAACTCTTGTAAAGATAAGTTGGTAAATAAATCTCACATAAGAAGTGGGGCTCTCATGGTTGTTCCATTATTTTGTTGGTAGGGAGACTTAAACCCTCGACTAATAAAAGGGACGACTGCTAACAAACTTAATATATAAGTGGTAGTTGGTGCATATTACGCATTGTTGAAATGGTAAAATATGAATGTACCCCGAAAAAAAGATCGTAAATTCTTTTTGTTTCGGATCCTACTAGAACATGTATGCTCAAGGAAATCCACATGGCTCTACGGATTTGTCAGGCAAGAGAGCGGGATATACTAATAATAATTAAATTGAAATATAAACCAAAGATGTCAGTAGGGTTCAAATTGTGGACTAAGTTCTTAGACACACATGCATGGATCATATTGTCCAGTGATGCCTCTTTCTTTTTATTCTAAGTGCATTGAATTCTGTTGCTGTTCTGTTAGTAGATCATAGAAACAACTGGTCTAAATATATATAAATTAATGGACTGCCTATCTCAATGATGTATCAGGATCTTCCTTCAAAAAAAAAAAAAAATGATGTATCATGATCAGTATATCTATTATGGTCAACATGCATCATTAATGCTGATAATCATTAGTAATTAAGGTATGGATCAAGATCTCGACTAAACAACCAAGAAACAAATACTTTTTCTTAAACAATATTGATCACATTCACCTTCTTATTATATGACATCAATTAATATAACAAACAATAATATCTCAATATCCAAGCTTAAAACCTTGTCATGATTTCCTTTAGTACTGATTATCTTTCTCTAAAAAAACGGGGTGGAGACAAGTAGTCCAAAAATATTTGTCAGAATTTAATCATCAAAGTGCTTGATAGGGAAGACAATAATATATATGAGATACGCAACCAGATAACACAGGGGGACGTGGGTCCAACCTGATACAAAAGGAAAAAGATTTGCCAAAAGCATCTTTAACAAGATTTTTTTTTTTATTATTCTAATTAAGAAAATATAATTAGATGTACAATTTTATTATCATAATCATGGGCATCATATATATTATGCATTTTAATGTATGTAACACATCATTTAATGAATCAAATAGTATATTATATTTGAATAAACTATAAACGTGTACTTAAACATCTGAGTCCCTTAAATTGACATAGAGCCACCTAATACATACATTTTTCTGTGTTGATTGGAAGGATTGATACATTATTTGTGTTTCTCAAAACATTTTTCTTTTGGCATTTATGTATAAATAGTATTACATTAATATCTATTTTGTAAATCTATTGTGTACATCATCTTTATAAATAAATAATGAGAAAGAGATGATAAAAAAAAAGCTCTACATGGAATAATGGTGTGTTATTATGGCATGAACTGCAAGGAAAGATCTACAACAAATTCAGATGGGTTTTATTTATGGGTAACTCACGCACTTAACCAAAATTGGACCTAAGATAGAGATTAGAGTGGCGATGCATCACCAATCCCTTCCGTGGCATATACATACAAATCGACAAAAAAAAAAAAAAAACTTAATTAACATAACAAATTAGCTTCGCAAATGAGAGGTAATATGAATGAAATCTTCCTCGTTGCAAGGGATGACGAGCCCGCCAGAAGGGTGATCAAAACCGAACTCTTCCTCTGCTCGACTAAGCAAGTCCTGAAACAATGGATGCTTCAAATAAGAAATTGGAACCACAAATCGCTTCTTCTCACTCATTCCGACGTACACAGCAAAATGACCTTTAGGAACAATACAATTTCCCCTTCTCGCTTGATCGTCATCGTTTAAAGAACGCTGCCGGATGCTCCGCTTTGCATGAACTACAATCTCTGGCAAACGAATCCCCATCAACAAACTTCAAGCTTTTCAACACTAACACTCAAAAGAAGTGCAACGGATTGAATCGAATGCTTTTGCTTAATTAGAATATTGAGGATGATGGTGATAGCTTCACCACGTGTGGTTATATATATAGAGGGGCCGGTGGGGATGAGTTGGGCGGCCCGACTTCAATTTATATTGTAATGTACATGCTCTGAATATTGATATACTTGTATCACAATTGAACCATAAACTCTACACCACTTATTAAAATATTTGGATCTTAGTTAGTAATTTTCAGTAATGCTACATTAATACTTAAAATATATATTTAAAATATATATTATTTCTAAACACTATTGAATTATCTTAAATGATGTATTGGTACATCATTTAAAATAATTTAATAATATTTAATGATAATATACACCATAAATATATATTTTAAATATCACTTTAATATTTTTCATCCTTAATTACTTGTTGGCCGGACCTTTTATAATGTCAACTTATGTTTTATGTAATTAATTTACTTATATGGCTATTTCTTTGGTTCTTGTACGGGATAAAGTTGTTGAATGATTGGGCTGGGGAACATGGATCGTGATGAATCAATGGGGACGTCCAGAGGGCTTGGTCCATCCCCCATAACAGAACATATGAGGAGGGTCCCACAATTTTTGAAACACTTTGTGGATAACTTTGCCCATTGTTTTCTACAAAAGAACTTCCTGACGCAGCGGAGACTGGTTTCGTGGTTCTGATTTTTATGCTTACGAGGTGTTTGAAGAAATGCAAGTTCTGTTCAATTGTTACAAGTACCTTTGGCAATGACCAACTGAGGAATTTGATTGGTGGTGATGGGCGATTTCGTTAGCCATTTGTTCTTTCTCTTGACGAAAAAGAAAAGGTAGCGAGAGGAGTATATTCTTTCCTTCTCCTGATTTTTTAAAAGAAGATTGAAATTTGCTTCTTTTGTTGTTGTTGTTGATGCCAGGGACTTTAACTAATTAACTAAACACGCTGAAATGCATCCATACGGTGCTGTTTACGAACACGCTTTCTTGGTTTTATCCCTTTTGGCGGGCCAATCGGTACGTACAGGGTCATCACACTTGCCTCGCTACTTATGATGTCATTTACATTTGGACGGAAAAGGCAACTGCCATGACACTTACTAGGATAATTAAATACGTACGGTAGATGTTAGTCATTCCATTCTTTTTCTTTCTTTTTTTTTAATGTAATTTCGTTTTATTAATGTGAATAAGGAAATGTTTTTTGCATAATAATTTTTAAATATTATGAAAAGGATTTATTACATCATAAGGGGAGGTAATTAAAGTGGGATATTCCACGGTGACATTCTGTCTTGCTAGTTACCATGGCACTGTTTCTTACAGGGTCCCCTTATATTTTACAATTTGATTATAAGAAGGGATAGTGATATTTATTTAACTAAAAAAAGTTAAACATAAATATTTTTACTATTTAAAAATTATATTTAAAATCATAACCATGCTGACATGGTATATCGTGAGTGGTAGGTATTTTTTTTATTTTTTCGTGATGTAGTGATATGATATATTGTTATATAAATTTACGTATATTTTTGGACATATATTGTAGATGGTTTTAAGATTCTTCATAGTTAAATGAAACATTGTAGTAAATGCATCTCAGGAGCTAAAAAGAAACTTGCTCAAAAACACTTCTCAACGCCCTAAAAGCTGTGGATCCTGGATAGAAATGTAATCACCCCTTGGCCGTTGGATCAATATATATCTAGCATGGTGCTTGACACGATGACTCAGGTGATATGGTTCCTATTGCATTTTCATCCACAAAAAGCCGGGCTTCATGCATGGGACTCTAATATAAAGCAGAATTTCTTGGACATTTTGAAGTTATTGTAGGGGCCAACCAGAATACTAACCAAACCTAGAAAAAGAACAACAATTCCAAAACAAACCCAATCTTATCTGTAAAAATACTTCAAATTCTCAACACCTAGGTAGATCATTCGGAGGAGGCTCTATAGATTCCAATTCACCAACTCCATTCTCAGTCACGAAAACCATGGCCAATCCCCAAGTGAGATGGTTATCAAAGTGACAATGCATCAACCAAACTCCCGGATTATCCGCAACAAACCGAATAACTGCCCAGCCGCCAACCGGAACTCCATGCGTGTTCCTTAGCGGTGGATCAACCAAGTTGAACTTAGCCGTGTCTGTCACCGGATTAAAGTTCCCAAACCCCTCAGCAATTACAAAGAAATTGTGTCCATGAAGATGGATAGGGTGGTTCTCTACAGCAAAAATACCAGTATCCTGCAATACCAATTGCACCCTCGACCCGTATCTCAACCTATACGCCTCCGTTCCTCGCATCGGAGTCCAGAACCGACGTGGTACATTGCCCGTGTAGTCGAATCTCACTGGAGGAACTGCCGGAAAATTTGAGGTGAAAACGCCATTGACACCTTGGTAGTAAGCTTGTAGTATAGACAAGTTTGTTGGGAGAACAAAGGAGGCATTGTTCATACTAGCTGTGAAGTTCAAGCCATTGGTACCTTGACATCTTCGGCCGCGTTGGCATGGGCTTAGACCAAGGCCCACGGTGAAAAAGAGGCTTTTGTCGGCGTGTTTGAGAGCCGAACGGATGATAGGGCGGTAGAAGGAAGGGCTTCGGAGACGGGAAGTGAAGCGGGTAACGGTGGGAGTGTCATTGTAAGCGGGGAGTGGTGGAAAAACAGGGGAATTATAAGGGTGCTCTGTTTTTTTCTCAGGGAATGGTATTGAGGATTTGTATTCTAGGATTGCGGTGGTGGTGGTGTTGTCAAAGGGGACGTTTGGAGGGGCACTGGCGTAAGCACGGGCAGCCATGTAGTAACGACCGGGGGCTTGGTTGGTGGTGATGAGGATGTCCATGGTTTGGCCAGGGCCAATCATGACGACATTGGTGGTGAGAGGTTTGGTGTAAGAAGCATCAATTGCGACGACTGTGAGCTTGTGGTTGGCAATGGCGAAGAAAAGGTGTTGGTTCATTGCAGAGCCGATGAGCCTAATTAGGTTGGTTTCGCCTGGTCTCACCGGAACAATCACAGTATCTGCAACATATATAAAAATATCCATCAGCGAGAATGGCTAGTTAATGTGATTGATACCGAGCTTAGTCACTGTTAATATCTATGTGGCGCTTGACATAATTTTCATTCAGTCGAAGGGTTAATATCTATGTTCGCTCGGTATACATATTGAACCTCTACTTTTTATATATAGCTTTAGGTTTAGTGGTTTCCAACAGTTACTGATGGGAATTAACCTTGGGAGGAGCAGTTGTAGAGAACTCCAGGTTGGCCATTGATGGTGTAAGCATCAGATACATTAGGGGCTGCTCCTGCTCTTAAAGCTTGGTTCACAACATCAATGGGGTTGGCATTCCACCATTCTCCTGCTCAGTAACATTACCAAAAACTTAAATTTAATTGATGAAGTAGTTAATGTGATGTAATTGTACGATGATAGAAGCCATATTAAGAAATATTGTACCAAGAAGAATAGGGAATTCTCTGTCAGGATAAGGGAAAGGATAGAAAGAGCCGAATTTGGGGTAGATAATGAGAGCTCCATAAACAGTAGCTCTGAGCCATGAGCTATGAGCATGCCACCATAATGTTCCTTCTTGATTTTCAATGGTGAATCGGTAAGTATAGCTTCTTCCAGGTTGGATCGGACACTGTGTTACGTATGATGGACCATCTGCCCATGGTGTTCTGCGCTGGTGAATTCCATGCCTGAAACCACAGCAACATCAACAACAAAGAAACTTATGTACCTAAGCAGAGTAGTATAAGTTAGTAAAAACTTGAAGAGGTGTATTCTAGATACAAATTAATAGATTTTTTTTTTTTAATGTAATGACTAATTTCTATAGCATTTTCCATATTGAGCTTTTAAAAAGTATTTCTGACTTAACGTTTTAAACATACTTTTTACATTCCCTTCCTAACTCTTAACTTCTACTATCAGTTAAAAGAACTTTTAGCAGAAGCTGGTCCTCATCAGCCTTTTGCACAAAGCTTCTGTCTGTGTTGGGTCCCGAGGAAGGGTTTTGTACGCAACCTTACCTTGTTATGCAAAAGGTTGTTTCTGCGAGTTGAACCTGAGACTATATGGTCACTTGCACAATAACAACTCTTGCCGTTGTGACAAAGCTCCCTTTTCTTTTCTTTTTTTTAAGCTTTTGTTTATGATAATTATTTACTAAGATACCCTTATTTAAATTATGGTGTTTAAGTAGTTGTTGGGAACACAAGATAAAAATATCAGTTTTAAGTACATGAAAAAATAGTTGTGCCAAACAGTACCATTATATTAGACATGCATAGAAGTTGGAACTACCTTGGCACTTACCAGTGGAGGGTGATAGGGTATCGGGCTCTGTTGACAACATTGATCACCAGAGTGTCTCCATTTCTTACTTCCAAAGTTGGCCCTGGAAACTGTCCATTCACTGTGATTATGTTGCGGGTTCTGCACAGCCTCTTCACTGGTGTCGTTTGAACCTACCATCCAAAACCAATTGAAGTAGCAAGCAAGATATATTATTAAAAAAAGTCCCATTTTCTAAACTTAATTATGCTAGGAAGAATAGAAGATCTAATTAATAACATACAACAAAGTCATGGTAGTGGACTTTTGCTTCTCCTAGTAATGCTACACAAGCAAGAATAAGAAGCAAAAGAGCAAGAGTAAAGCACGAGCAAACATCTGGGAAGCGTTTCTTGTTGCAACCCTTCATCTTCACATACAACTAATATAAGCCTTGTGGGATTAATGAAGTTTGAGATGATAATGCAAGTTAAACATGATAGAAAGGAAGTTCTTATATATATATATAAGAAGGGCAAGGCCATAACATGAGAATCAATTTAAAATAAGAGTGGTTGCGAGATTCACAAATCAGGATTTCGAGTTTATGAGGATAGGTCAGATTGAAAAGATGTCTTAGTTGAACTGCAGTAGAGAGTTGGTGCATCCACCACCTTTTCAATTAAAAATTACTCATCAGTCAGTACTTTTCCTAATTTGCTTCTGTTGAACTTCTGTGGAACTTCACTTGCATATTTGCAAGGCTGTTGCTAGAGACAAATTTTGGTACGAACTCCTGATGATAAAAAAGCTAGCCTCAATGTAAATAATCTCTTGATAAATATTGAACCTTCTTCTCTGACTAATTGCTAGATTTGTTCTATTTTTTTTCATTCTATAATATTTACATTGGACCCTAACAATATATTAAAACATTTCACTTAAAAGTATCATAGATCAAAGAAAACTAGACAAACTAGATTATTGACTATAGTGGTCATGTCCCTAACTCTGATATCGTATAGTGGGCATGCCTCTTCTTTTTTTTTTTTTTTGGATAGAAGAAACAAGTGTATTTGTATTGATTATAAAAGTAAATAGTTACAGTATAACAATCCTACAAAAACAGTAAAAGTAACATTACACCACTACCCCAAAATCAATCACCCTGAAAGTAACAAGATCCCCTATTTCTATACCATATACTACCTTAGTAACCCCCAACCCATTTGGAGGACACCCAACAAGCTGCCAACAATAATATTTCCTCACTCACATAAACCTAGATCATCTTTTACACTATTTTGGAAAATTCTTCTATTTCTCTCCAGCCATATACCCACAGCGTGGCGAGGGATATAATTTTTCTGATTTCCGCCAATCTTCTATTATCCAATGGAGCTGTAGATGAGAAACATTCCTCATAAGAGGCCGGAATCATGAAATTTTCGCCACACAATTATACCATCTTTGCCATAATCTTTTGATTGTTTCATAAGAAACAAACACGTGCTCCGAAGTCTCCTCCCAATTTAAGTAAAAAGGATAACAATGCGGAGATAAACAAAAGTTAGGAAACCTTTTTTACAACATATCCGCGGTATTTAATCTTTGATTCACTAATGTCCAGTTAAAGAATTTCACTTTGAATGATACTTAGCATTGCATAAAAGAAGCCTATATGAGTTTTAGTACTTGCTACCTACCCTTAGCATTTAATATATATATATATATAAAAAGAGAGAGAGATAAATATTTATCCAAGAATATTTGGGATCTGAATTCGCGTTTTACTTGTTTATATATGACATGCATCCAATTAATAACTAGATTTGGCCAACAAAATATGTGAATTTGGATTAGTATATGCTAGACATTCAAATTCAGATAATTAAACATTTGAATCGTAGATAAGATACAATATTTAAGTACCCCAAATAGAGAATAAATAAATAAATTCCTTCTAATTAGGTTCATCAACTTATCAAAGCATTATTCAAATTTAAACTTGGGTTACACCCAAATAATTATTTAAACATATATAGACGAGTTTGGCTTGAAAACATATACAAATTCGAACGTTATTCTATTACGTCAATGAAATTAGGAAAAAAAAAACATTTAAAATAAACGTTACAATCTTTGTGCAGGGGTGCTTCTTACTCAATCAAAATTTTAGCTTTTCCCTTTTCTTACTTATACTTTAGTTATAATGCTTCTTTTTCTTTTCTTTTTTCAAGGTTTCTCGCTGAAAAGGGTGTTAATGGCTTTAGGGTTCATTAGTGTCCAGAATAAGATAAGATTATTTTTATAAGATTGGATTTGATTAAATAATATAAGATAAGATATGATTAAAAATAGAGTAATCTTATATTTTTTGGTATATTTGGGATTGAAACAAAAAAATAATTAATTTTTTAAATTAAATTAAAAAAATAAATTACAAAAAAATTTAATTTTTTTTTTTAAAAAAACCCTTATTTTGTGAAATCGTATAACACATTGATAATTTTTTTTTTTAAACAAGAAAGAATGAGGAAGAAGGAGGGTTTTGCAATTCGCAAAATCCATGGATGATTTTTTTAATTTTTTTTCTAAACAAGGAAGACTGAGAAAGAAGGAAGAAGAATGGTGTGATTTGTAGTAAAAAAAAAAAAGAAGAAAAAAAAGAATAAAGAAAGAAAAAAAGAAAGAGGGGATCCAAAATAATCTGACTAAAATGGTCGGGATTGTTTTATCCTGCTAAATTGATGAGTTAAAATTATTTTTATTCCATCTCATCTTACACCCAAACATGAGATTTGAACTATATTTAGTCCAATCTCATATTATCCTCGGCGCCAATCGGGGCCCTTAGTGTTGTATTTCTTGGTGCATAATTTATATATCTTTGTTATTGGGTTATATGTGTTCAACTTTTTTTTTTTTTGGAAACCATATATCTTGAATTTGGTGGGTGTTCTGTTTTTGAACTCTTTTGAGTCCTACTTCCTTTAGTTGCCTTGTTATTTCTATATAGAAAAATGCTATTTGAATGGAATTTGCTAATCCAAATAGCACAAAAATGACGTGGTAGGTCTAAAATCAATTTAAATGAGCCACTACAAATCTCTGTAATGACAACTTCTGTAATTTAAGAAGAAATCAAAGGGGTTTAGATTATAGTGTTTAAATTTTCTAAAACTGTGCACGACATTAATTATTCAAAACAAAATGACATTCACTTAATGCTAAAAAATTTTATTGGTACATTAATATATGAAACTTTAATTCAATTAAATTCTGGGTTCAAGAAAAAAAACTCAATTAAACTCTTATTTGTATAAGATTATATAGAAAAATAAGTAGATTTAAAGTTGTGCACTTAAAAATAAGAGCACTTGTAATATAATTCATAAAGTTAGATAAAATCATGTATTTAGAAAAAGAACAGATAATAAGTATGTGTCATAATTTCTATTATTTATCCAACTCAAATAGATATTACAAAAAAAAAAAAATTACTTTTTATCTCTTGACATAGGGATAGAATTTAAAATATATATTAATTCTTAAATTGTTTTATCTCTTAAGGATGTAATGATAGATATTTTAATTTTTTTTAATAATAAAATATTATATGTAATACTTTAAATAAGAATCAAATTATATATTTTGAGGTTGTAATAATATTGTTGAGACTAAACTTTAATAAAAAATCAAAAACTTTTTTATTTTTATAATAGTGACATGGTAGTATGGCACCACTGAGAAGAGTAAAAGAAGAGACCCCCTACCTTAAGCTCTCTGTTTGTAAAATAATGAGTCTAAAATACCTTCAGTGCAAAAGCCCTTTTATTTTGTTTAAATTACAAAAGTTACCATTGGTAGAGTTATCTTTCTATACATTTAATGCAAGTTACACATTGCTCTCCTATATATATAAAAAGAAAAAATAAAATTGATTATATAAAAAGAGATGACAAGAGTCAAATTATTATTATTGAAAGAATTCAATTTATCACATACTAGAACTTGTTGATTTCTTCTCTTCTCCTTCAACATAAAACGCCCAAATTATAACAAACAAACATGCTAGGGGGCAGCCAAAACTACTTGTTGGCCCTCCAAGTTTCAATTACCATATATTAATTTCTCAAACAAAAGCAAAGGGCAAAGACCTAATAACAAATCTAAATACAGAATAACCCAATTTTAATCATCAACAAGAACAACAAAGAAACACAGAAACAACTCCTCCTCTGCAACAAAACCCGAACCTCAGCTCAGCTCAGCACCTTGGAAGATCATTCGGAGGAAACTGTATAGTCTCCAACTCTCCAACACCATTCTCAGTAACAAAAACCATACCCAATCCCCATGTAAAATGATTATCAAAATGACAATGCATCAACCAAACCCCTGGATTATCCGCAACGAACCTTATAACTGCCCAACCACCAACTGGAACTCCATGCGTGTTCCTCTGCGGCGGATCAACCAAGTTAAACTTAGCCGTATCAGTCCTAGGATTAAAATTCCCGAACCCTTCAGCAATCACAAAAAAGTTATGTCCATGAAGATGTACAGGATGGTTCTCAGGAGCAAAAATACTAGTATCCTGCAACACCAATTGCACCCTCGACCCGAACTTCAACCTGTACACCTCCGTCCCTCGCTTCGGCGTCCAGTATCTCCTGCTCACGTTGCCCGTGTAGTCAAATTGCACTGGCGGAACCGGAGGGAAGTTTGCGGTGAAAACGCCGTTGATGCCTTGGTAATGAGCTTGTAGTATAGAGAAGTTTGATGGGAGAACAAAGGAGACGTTGTTCATGCTAGCAGTGAAGTTCATGCCATTGGTGCCTTGACATCTCCGGCCGCGTTGGCATGGGCTGAGGCCTAGACCGACGGTGAAGAACAAGTTCACGTCGATGGATTTCGGGATGTTGAGTTTCTGCGTGGTCGGGCTTCGGAGGCTGGAGGTGAAGCGGGTGACGGTGTTAGTGTCATTGTAAGCTGGGAGAGGAGGGAAGATAGGACGGGGTGGCTTGGGCTGGCCTTTGATGACCGGGCAAGGATCAGAGGTCTGGTATTCGAGGATGGCGGTGGTGGTGGTGTTGTCGAAGGGGACGTTTGGAGGAGCGCTGGCGTAAGCTCGGGCGGCGAGGTAGTAACGGCCGGGGGCTTGGTTGGCGGTGATGAGGATATCGGTGGTTTGGCCAGGGCTGATCATGACAACGTTGGTGGTGAAAGGTTTGGTGTAAGAAGCGTCGACGGCAACCACAGTGAGCTTGTGGTTGGCAATGGTGAAGAAGAGTTCTTGGTTCATGGCGGAGCTGATGAGCCGGATAAGGTTGGTTTCCCCCGGTTTCACCGGAACAATCACTGTATCTGCAACGCATGAGAAAAATGAAATAATTGATGATAAGTTAGAGAAGTGTGGAGTACTGGAATTAGTCATGTATGGTTAAACTACCAAATATTTGTTTGTCATCTGACTCCCTTGGACTTCAGGATTGTTGGTTTTTTTTTTTCGCCTTTTTATTTTCTTCATTTGACTTGTTAATGGGCCAATCAAAATCATAGGATTGCTTTCAAAGAGCATTAGTGGCATGTTAAAAATATTTTTTAGAAGGAAAACATTTAAAATGTAAATCATTATTAATACATTACTAAATTATTTCGAATTATATACCGATACATAAATAACACAACGTAATCGAAAAGTGACGTCCACCTTAAAAAAAAAAAAAAGGCTACTGGCCACAATAGTTACACGATTCCCTAAGAAAAACAAAAATGATTCAGTGCCGTTCGGAAAGAAACACTTGCATACTAGAAATATTCTTGTAAGAGGCTTATACAATGAGATTAAAATTCGTAATTGTACTTTTCTTTTGTTCTTAAGAATAATATTTTCCCATGAGAAAAAGAAGAAAAAGGGAACCTTGAGAGGAGCAGTTATAGAGGTCTCCAGGTTGTCCATTGATGGTGTAAGCATCAGAAATGTTAGGAGCTGCGCCGGCCCTCATTGCTTGGTTGACAACATCAACGGGGTTGGCATACCACCATTCTCCTGCTCAGTATCATTGTAATTATAATTACAATGATGTAGATATATAGAAGTAGGAATGGAAAGAGCAATTCATATAGACATTAATATATTACCAAGAAGAATGGGGAATTCTCTGTTGGGCTTAGGGAAGGGGTAAGAAGAGCCCTCTTTGGGGTAGATGATAAGAGCTCCATAAACAGTGGCTCTGAGCCATGAGGCATGAGCATGCCACCATAATGTTCCTTCTTGATCTTCAATGGTGAAGCGGTACGTATAGGTTGCTCCTGGTTGGATCGGACACTGAGTCACATACGCTGGCCCATCTGCCCACGCTGTTCTCCTTTGATGAATTCCATGCCTGCAACAATAAAATAACAGTAGATACTTTTATTAAAATTTTATAACCAACAAGTCTCCTCAATATGCCGACTAGTTTGAAAATAGCGAAGACGAAAATGATGATGCCACATTCTTCAATTAATTACCTATCCGTAAACGTCCCACATCGAGCTAAAAATGTAATATAGTTGGGGTTGTTTTTTTTTTTTTTTTTTTTTTTTTTTTTTTTGGGGGCGGGGAAGGATATGAGAATAATCTTCGTCCGAGGCGGGAGCAGACGAGACACTTAAGACTCGAATCTATGAACTTTTATATAAGGACGACCTTGGGACTCAGTTTGCTTCTATTGAGCCAACCACTTTGGTACTACTTTCACATTTTATGTGTATATATGCATGTATGCATGTATGTAAGTACTTACCATTGGGGGGTTTCCCACGAGGTGTCCCTACACGAAGGATATAAGACTAGTCTTCGTCCGAGGCGGAAGCAAAATAATATACCTTTTTTAACGATAGTGCCTCTAAACATCGAATCTATGAACTTTTATATAAGTACAACCTTGAGACTCAGTTCGCTTTCACTGAGCCAACTACTTTAGTACTACTTTCACATTTCATGCATATAAATGAGTGTACATGCATGCATGCATGCAAGTACTTACCAGTGGAGAGTGATGGGATAGCTGGCTTGGTTCACCGCTTTGATAACTAGAGTGTCTCCATTTCTTACTTCCAGAGTTGGCCCTGGAAACTGCCCATTCACTGTAATTATATTTTTGGTTTTGCACAGCCTCTTCACTGGCGTTGTTTGAATCTACACCAAAATGAAATCAAATTCAACATTAATATCAATATTTACAAATTAAACCCAATTGCCTCCAAGAACATAAAATTGATATATAGAAGAAATGAATATTAACATACAACAAATTCATGGTAGTGAACTTTGACATCAGCCAAGGACGACGCTGCCGAAGCAAAGAGAAGGAAGAAACCAAGAAGAAAGCAATATATGAACAATGACTTGTTACAAGCCTCCATTTTCCACACAACTTAGCCTAGCTAGCTCTAGCTATGTGGAAAAGAGAAGAGTTAAATTAATTTGATTGCAATGCAAGGGGAGAAAGGAACTTCTTATATAGTGTTAGGGTGAGGTGGTTTCTGAGATTGACAATTAAAGTCATTAGGTTTAATTTTGATTTGTTAATTTGTTTTTTAAAAAAATATTTAAGGATGGCTTGGTTTTACGGACATCTTAGTTGAACCGCACTTGAGGCTATAGATAAGGAGTTGGTGCATCCACTATCTTCTCAAAATTAACAATTTCATGAATGTTTTGCTTCTGTTCAACTTCTACGAGCATCACTATCATATATATATATATATACTACTTGGTCTCTGGAGATCACAAATTAAATTAAATTTTCTGTGAACAGGTCAAAATCCTTAAAAAAAAACATAAAATGTTTACTTTCTAATCTTATGTCAAGCATGGTGTAGACAGATAAA